>CM061914.1:89946700-90146815 GCA_031002005.1 Vandiemenella viatica
TCTTTTTTGTCCACCTTGTGACCCTTGCTCTGTAAATGCGTTAGGTAATTTTGACTTTGGACTACAAATTCCCGAATTGGTTGAGCTAGATTGTCCTGAGTATGGCCCGCTAAATCGAGGAACAATCGGATTTCTCGTTTCTTTGCTTTCCACCAATGGTGCTTTGCCAACATTTGAATTTTGTTGCCATCGAATATCTGCAAAATGATGTAAAACGGTTTTGCTGTCTCGCGAAAATAAGAAGTAGTAACACCGTTCGAATTTTTTACCAAAATATGTGAGGAGATTTGATTTACTCCTAATGTCTCCTCGTTAATAGATTTTGGTGTAGCTAGGCCTCCCAATTCTATTAATGATTTCAAATTTGAAGTTACAGCGGCAGCATCCGTGGTGTCTTCTACAAGCGTGAATTGTGTGGAGATGTTCTGCATTTGTTCCTCTTTTTTCGAGGAACATGAAGCAGAAATCTCCTGCTTGTTTTCTTTCAGCAAGTTGTCGTAAATATTATTTAAAGCTTTTTCTGTTAGTTTTATATTGTGTTTCTGAGAACACAGAATGAGTCCAATCTTTTTGCTCATTGAAAGAATTACAGTATTCAACGAGTTTGTTTCCAAGTCGGATTGTGTTGCCTTCTCTAATATTGCTTGGAATATTTTCATTAGTAAATTTCGTGGCCCTTTTTTGAAATTTGTTATAGATGCAATTAAGGTATTTATACATTTTTTTGATCACTAAACAAACCCACAATATTACAGAGCAAACATACAAAATCGTACAAATTACAAAGTACTTGAGGTACAGCGACAGTTTCTGTTCCAAGCTTTTTCTTTTGGTGTTTCTTTAGAATTTTTCTGTGTACTATCAAGTTTTATCTTAAACTTAGTGTTAGAATTCTGTCCCTTTTCGTCGTCCCAAGACATTTCAATTTGTTCTGATATTTCCACCTTTTCTGGTTGTTCAGGAATTACTGCAACAGTTTCAGTATCTGAACAATCAGAACTCGAAACATCTGGTGAAGGCATAATTTTGAAAACATTACAAATTTCTAGTTGAGTTGGTTTTTTTGTAAGAAGGTATTAAAAAAGTTTTTAACAATCTGAAACAACATTTCCATTACCACAATTAGATATAAATTTTGAAGTACTAGGTCCAAAAATTCTATCACCAAAATATGCTTCCAAACAACAATTACAAAACAAGTAATTTGCCATAGAATATACAGTGCCAATATAATCAATGAAATCTTTACGCAACTTGGATCGTGCAAAATGGGTGTTGCTGGAAACGAAAATCTATCAGTACAAGTTATGGATTGAAAGAGAAGTTGATAATAGAAAAGAAATGGTGCAAACTCTGTGACAGAATTAGGAAACGCTAGTTTCTTACTTCCACTGTTTCGAACCAAATAGCGAGCCCGATAAATGAGCGGCTAACATTCAGGACACAGGTGCGAACTTCCGTCCAGCTATCCAGATTTCGGTTTTGGATCCCGATATTCCTCCAGGTGAGTGTCAGAATGGTGCTTTCAATAGGCCATGGCCGAATTTTCCCCTATTCTTTACCCCCCAATCCTCACGCGTCTCAAATAAAGTCGAAAAGCCGTAAAAATTTAAAGAAAAACATATTTTATCATTACTTAATATGAATTACATTACCAAACAATATCAGCTGTCGCATTTTGATTCCAAGCATTGTTTCACCAGGTATTGGGAGGACTGTAATACTTATGATTCTTCATTATACGTATTATGAAAGCAGATAAATTTAGTGATGTTCCCGTGTTTTGAAAATGAAAATTCTATGCTATATTGGACCATTAACAAGTACCCTATATTAGCCAAATTAATTATTTTGTCATCATTTTCTTGTCTGGTTTGATGCAATCTTCCTCCAGCTCTACAGTATGTATGTTATGCTAATATTTTTTTAAACAAAGATATCCATTGGAATCTCCCTCGCTTAGGGGGCATCCATAAATTACGTGAGGTCAAATGGGGGAGGGGGGGGGGTCCGGCGAAATCTCACCAAATCTCACCCGGGGGGGGGGGGGGGGAGTCTACGGAAATCTCACGTGAGGTTTGGAAAAATTTTTCACATAGAGCTAAACAAAAAAAGGTCTAAAAATTGCGCGAAAAGCGATTTTAGGGAGGAATTTCGTCGAAAAAACGGATTTTTAAGGGCGAGACCTAAAAAAAATGGGGGGTTCTCACGGACCAGATCTCACCAGAGGGGGGGGGGTCCGGCCATATCTCACGAAATCTCACCAGAGGGGAGGGGGGGGTCCGGAAATCCGGAAAAACACCTCACGTAATTTATGGATGCCCCCTTATATCCTTCATATGGTTCAGTTTTTATTTTTCCCAGCAGTTCTCTCAAGATGTTCTCTCCATTGGTAAAGTAACCAATTACCGATGCCCTACAGCGTGGTCCAAGACCCATCTCTTATTTTTTAGGATTTCCAGGCCATATTAATCTCTTACTTTACCAGTATACATACTTACTATTGATGTTATAGTACCTCATTTAAAAAGGAAAAAAAAGGGCCAAGCTGGTTTGAAGTTGATCACTTTGAATTTTAATTGTCCTTGCGACTTTTCTGGATGTTACCGAAGCAATACCACACAAATCTCCTCATTATACTAATTGTAGGTACAAAGCCTTGGCAACATAATGTCGTTTCCAACCTCAGATGTTTGTTTCCCTCTTATTGACACAAAGATCTCCATATGACATATGAGTCACTGTTAATTCTCCTGTTTTACCACATAATCTAAGAGACAGAAAATGACTGATTAAACCAATATAGAAATAAGTTTTCAGACATTTGCAGATTATAACAGGGGGGAAAGAGGATGATTATGCAACTGCTATAACACCGAAGTCAACAGAGGGAATTCGCTAATTCCATCCTTTGTGCTCCAGAGGATTGTAATGTAAATTATTTTCAACTCAAATAGTAATAACAGTAAGGGTACCGGCATAATCATTCTTAAATGACGTAATTACTGAAATTGTCGCCTATCAAAAAGAAAGAATCCATACCAGTTTTCGTTTTAAACCACGCCTCAGAGGTCAGTGCAGGTGAAATTAAGAAATGGACAATCTTTGATACAACAAGAACGCAAAAAAAAAAAAAAAAAAAAAAAAAAAAAAAAAAATGCAAGTATATTGTTCCACATCACTTAAAAGGCGATATCAGAAAATGAGATAAAGATGTCCTAGGAGCTACCAAAGATTTACTATTGAATATTGGTCCAAGAGTAAGGGTGTATCCATCTTGTTCAGGAATATTTTCTACTAATGTAAGTACCTATTTCGATTAGGAATATTATCTACTTGTTAGGACACGTGTTCTTCAGTTTTAACTGTCTTGAGTAGAGCAACCGGTACGACATGGACCTCATGACTCTAGGATACTAGAAAGTCATGTCTCGCATCAGTCTCTCGGTCTACCTGTGGTGACAGAGGTATTGGGAAGTCCACAGATAGTGTTCTGGTGAATGTGACTGAAGCGCACAGTGTACTCACCTACGGCGGTGATTGCGTAGTTGGCCGGCGGACGCAGCACGTTGCGCGCCCAAGCGGCGCGGACGACTTCCAGTGCGCATGCGCCAGCAGACACCAGCAACACTCCAGGAGACACGTAGCCCTGGAACTGCAGCTGTCGCATGGCCTCCAGCAATGACGCGTTCCAGAAACACTTGAGGTTCGCCTCAAGGAAGCCCTGCAACAAAACAGACGCCGCATTCAGTTTTTTCCGCGTTATTTTCACTAGAAAAGGTTGTTAATTCTACATTAAATCTGAGAAGTTTGCTATCTTTAGGCACTTTTACGATTTCTTTTATAATTAGCGGTATATTAATACTGGCAAAAAAATAAGTTCTCTCAAAGACACAGTTCTAGAAACAAACTAACTTAATTTTATACAGTTCGTTGTGCCGTCGGTCACCAGATGATGAAACCAAAGCCGTCCTAAGCAGCAATTATAAAAATAATTGATAAAGGTCACTAAGTTCATTAATAAGAGTAATTATGTCCACGACAGGTTTATTGATAAAGCACGGTTTGGCCACCATCAAATTTCAAAGTAAAGGCTAATCGAAACTTCGTATCCGAAAGATTACAGAGTTCTTGAGACAAAAGGAAAATTATAATTCATATCTCCTTCCGGCAAAATCATCCCCTATCACAACTTGACGTTCAATGTTCAGTTAAATACTGTTCGAACTTCACTTTTATAATCACAGTTCCTATCGACGATATACAGTTATTCTTAAACATAGTTACACATACGAAACTACATCATACAGTAAGTATATAGGCCAATGTCTTCACTACGTGAGCCGCGCTCTGTGACAATGCGCGTATGACTGACTTAGAAAAAATGTATCTCTCCGCTCCAGAGACACTACTTCGTAGCCGGCGGAAGGTAACTGTGATTTTTTTTTAACTGCTTTACGTCTCTTTTTAACATCGAGGTCTTTAGAGACGGGAATGAATGGGGGCAAGGAATGGAAAGGAATTCGGCCATGGCCTTTTTAAGGAAGCATCCCGGCATTTGCCTGGAGTGATTTGAGAAACCATGGAAAACCCAAATCTGGATGCCCGGACAGGGAATCGAACCGGCGTCCTCCCGAATGCGAGGCTAGAACGCTATCCGTTACACCACCACGCTCGGTAAAACTGTGATGTTACAAGCCTCTTGTATTCCAGAACGGATCTGAATGAAGAACGCACCGAAAAGGCGGATGCTAACAAGAAAAATATACAAAACACTCAGGAAAAGACTTAGACAATGTTTTGAATGGAGTGTGGCTCTTCATGGGGCGGAGACGTGGACACTGAGACGAGAGGATGAAAAACGGCTAGAAGCGTTTGAGATGTGGATGTGGAGGAGAATGGAGAGGATAAGCTGGATGGAAAAAATAAGTAATGTGGAAGCGCTGGAAAGAGTTAGTGAAAGGAGAAAAATACTCCAAGTCATAAAAGAGAGAAAGAAGAACTGGATGGGACACTTGCTGAGAGGGAAGTGCCTAATAAAAGATGCCTTGGAAGGTCTAGATTGTGGGAGGAGAGAGAATAAGAGGAAGAATGAGGTGCAAAATTACTGACAACATCATGGAAAACGGCAACTACATGGACCTTAAGAGAAAGGCAGAAGACAGGAGAGCGGCCAAGCGATAACCTGCCCTAGGGCAGAAAACTGATGATGATGGCTGATACAGTAAATAAGTATTTGTGGTAATCATTTTCTGAACTCTGGCGTACGAGTTACTGCAGCAAGAATAATACCAGTGTCAACTGATCTCTCTTTTCACTGACAAAATCGAGGAAAAATTGGCCTTTCATCCAAAAACTATTGGCTTTTGGCCACGTCAACAAACTGCAATTGTATTTCTGTTTCTTTCAGAGTATGCATATTATCATCGCTACTATTTATTCTGCAATATGGACAGCACAAAGACGATCACAAAACTTACATAAAACCATCCATTCCCTACACCGGCCTCGAATCATCGACCCTCGCTACGTGAGTCAAGCATGGTAGCCTCTACGGCATTGTCGTCTGCCAAGAGAGAAATTGGATTACTTCTATTTGAACAACAAGTAAATTCACCTGACAGATGGAGGAAAACGATAAAAAAAGGTAAGAAAATCATGATTAATATACTGTTCCCGGACGACTAAGCGTGCGAAAAAGGTGTTTACACACGACATTTAGGTGATCGAAACTCTGTCGCCATCTTCTGGTCACCAGAACGTGGCGACAGAGGATTGGATCGCAGAAATATTATGTGTAAACATTTTTTCCTCTGGTTTGTCATCCTAGAATATTGTTAATTCTCAACGCTGAAGAAAACTTCGTTTTTATGTCAAAACGAGTTATCGCGCCCAGCTACTTATTAAGAAGTTTGTAGCCAGTTTTTTGATTGTGTGGTACTTACCTCGTGGCCTGGCAGGAGTACGACCAAAGAGTTAAAGGTTTGCGATATGATTTGAGTGACAGTTGATATGTCCTGCAAGATACCTGAAAGCTAGCCCATCGTTAATACATTCTCACATTTAAAATTACTCTCACATAAGCACCAAGACATTGCTGTCTGCTAATAACGATTACTCAACAGTTTGGCGGGATTTCAATTCTACCAGCCATAAAACGTAGATCTGGGCAACCAAGGCTATCTCACAAACGGAAAGAAAAACAAGAAACGTTTCAGCAGCGCTGTTCGAACACATAAGGTGACACTTATAACCTCGCCTTAATTAAGTCTGTTTGTGGATAAGGTGACCTTGTTTTCGATAAGGTGTTGGATTTGCATAAAGAGAAAATCGTGTTATTCAGACTGTTTGCGCTGCATTGCCTGTATGAAACCAGTTCGTTATATAAACGGTCTGTTCACCTGTTTAATTAATACATCAATTCCACATGCATGAACACGTGATCAAAGTTCTCGGTGATCAGTTTGAAACCTTAAAACGAGTGCAGAACAAAGTGCAGATACACATTTGTTTAACTATAGTGGAACGACAGTTTTCTAACGTTGTAAGTACGCATCACACTCCGCTCTATTATATAGGCAGAAATTGTTCCATTTTTTCCAAGAAATATAGTTCAAAACGCTAGTACCATTCACTGTAGGATATTTCTTTCACTATACGTCCTTGTACAAAATAGTATCGAATAAGATTTTTTTCTGTATTTAGATTAGAATATTCTATTTGGCTTATACCAATTATGTAGTTGCTCCTGATTGTTGCAACAACAATTATATGAAGGTATAACCGACCAACACCAAACAAGGAGGTTATCTTTGGGGATGCGGATGTTCGGTGCTCTACATCCGCGGATGCGGATGTTTTGCGGAAGTGGATGTGGAGGTGGAAAAATAAATTTATAATTATTTAGATTTTAATATTTTTTCAAAAATAATTTTTAAATAAAAAGTATATTTTTTATGCCAAATTCTATATATTTTCATAACTATAGTCTATTTCCATATAATACTGCCTTACTGCCTCACCTTTCAACAACTAAAAACTGGGATGATATCACAAGTGAATTAAATTATTTACATAACTACACACGCGTATAGAAAACAATCTTTGTTATATGAACTTTGCGGAGTTCGCGGTTCGACTAATTCAAGCGTCAAGAACAAGGCCACGCCACCGCACATCTCCATGCCCGCCACCCTCCTTTCCACCGCTCTAGCTGCCCGTTCACAGTACAAAATGTTTTGTTGAATCCCTTCTAATTGCGTGAATGGGTGAGCGCATGCTACGGTTGTTCTACGCGGATATCCTATCCTATAAATTGGACTTTACTTGCAAGTTCAAACTTGTAAATTCATCACCTAGGTAATAACATCGTTCAGTTCATTGTTACTTTTATTGCAAGATCGTAAAAAAAAAGAAATAGGTTGTTTTCAGCTAGTCGACGATAAGCAGAATCTGGAATAAAAGAAAAGAATACAGTACATTGCAATATAAATAAAACATCCGCTATACGTCCGAATTAAAAATTGCGGATCCAGGATTTCACGCGAAAGTTCCGCACACCAAAATTATGTTTCCCTACTACGAAGGTTTATTGCTTAGGTAGCATGCGGGTTCTACAGTACAGTAGAAGCGGAAGTTTTGCGGAAGCGAACGCAGAAGTGGAAGAATAAATTTATAATTATATAGCGTTCACATTTTATCAAAAATAAACTTAAAATCAATTTCTTATGCCAAATTCTGCATTTTTCATAAGTAATGTGTATTTCCATATAATATCGCCACATTGATTTATTTTTTACCTAATCAAAAAACGTGGGTCGATTTCACAAGTGAATTAAATTGTTTACATAACTACGAACGCGCCTAAAAAACAATCTTTTTCATATAAACTTTGCGGAGTTCGCGGCTCTACATATTCAAGCGTCAAGCGCAAGGCACATCTCCATGCTCAACACACGCCTTTCCACTTCTCCAGCGGTCCATTCACAGTCCAACTTGTAGGCCCTTCGTTGATCCGATTTTCGATAAAGAACTCTTGATGGGCCGTGAAAGGGGCTAGAGGACTACATGCAGGAAGTGTTAGATGTTGTTGGACTCCCAAACAAGCAACAACAGTCCTTGCTGTCCAACAAGATATGGCGTTGGATCATGATTGGAAGAAACATTCTGCGAGTGGGCGATAAGGACACATCGTGTGCCGCGAGAAAGTACAAGTGGAAAGTTTTGCTTGGAACATTTTGTTGGTTCCCCGTTATTAGCGTGAATGGATGAGCGCATCCTATGGTAGTTCTACACGGATATCCTCCAAGCTGGACCGTGAATAAACATGCAAGTGCAAACTTGTAAATTCGTCGCTTAGGTAATAACACCGTTCAGTTCAATGTCATTTTTATTTGAAGATCGTCAGATAAAAACAACCACGTTGTTGTTAGCTAGGCGTACAAAGAGAAAAGAATAATATATATTTGCAATGTAAACAAAACATCCGCTATACATCCGTAATAAATATTGCTGATGCGAAAGCGGATATAGGATTTCATTCGAAAGTTCCGCACTTGTGAATGCGGAGCTCCGTTACATCCCTAACACGAGGCAAGGGAGGGGGAAGAATTCGGCCGTGGCCTTTTAAAGGAACCATACCGGCATACGTCGGCAATGATGTGTGGAAACCATTCAAATCCTAAATCTAGATGGACGGACGGGAATTCGAACCCGCGTACTCCCGAATGCAAGGAAGAGCGTTACTGTCCTTCCACCACGCTCGGCGAGTAGATTATAGGCGATCCAACAGCATCTTCTAGACATTAAGAAAGTATCCACTTACTGTTTACAGAATACTGTATAACACAATGTATTTGTCGTAAGATAAATGTACACATTTTTACAAGATATACAAAAGGTGTGTACAAATGTGCTCATCACGAGCTCGTATAATCTTATATCTCTATATCAAGTGCTTCGATCCATTCAACTGCTTTGATCGATGCAGGGTATATGTCCATTGTTGTTCATTTGTAAACTGGAAGAGAACAGTCAAAAACGATGTGGTGGATTGACTGCAAGATGACTCCACAGTCGCAGTTTGCAGAACTGACCCAGCCCCATTTGTGTAGTAAGTAACCTTATCTGCCTTGTCCTGTTTGAATCCGATTGACGACTTCCCATTGCCGTCTCGGGAGATCGAATGCTTGTAACCGCATAAGAACACAGTGAGTTTCTCAGTAATGCAATGCATTGCATATCCCTCGTAGACTGGCCTATCGCACTTACTTCAGCCCCTTGCAGTCGTCACCGCTAATGGTATGTCCCCCACGGCCGTCTCAGATCGCAAATGGAGTGCGACATTCACTTTGATATCACCCTGTCCACTCTGTATTCCAAGCGCGCCTAAGAGGAGGGAGCTGATTGGCGAAAACCTCCTAACAACCCCTGAGGGGTGTCCCACCCTCTCACAGCCTTCTTTCTTAAATATTGATGTTCCCTCGACAGCGGGAACTGGGGAAGCGTGGAGCCCACTCCAACGCCGGAAGATTACCGATCAAAGTTAAACTCCACGAGCATTACAGAGCTCCCGGGGGAAGTATGTCGTTACAGAACATGTGGTAGAGCCACTACATCCAGCCCTCTTCCCAGCACCTCGAGGGGGGACGAAATTGTCAGATTACAGATATAGGAGGAAACATTTACCATCAACAGAGATGAACATTCTTCTTCCTTACATAGTGATTGCTATCATGGTTTCTGGCAGCTCTTTCTCAAATGACAGGAATAAATTGAATTGAATTAATACTGAAGAAAGTTTTCTGTGTGACATAATCTATACTAGTTGTTCCCAATGGGGGAGGTACCGCCCCGGTGAGCGTTGACCATCAATGGGGGCGTTTCTGGTCCAAGGCAAATTTAGGGGGCGTGGAAAACAAACCGCCACCCCTTGCTTTCCAGCATCACATCCGGCTATAATGGCTGCGTCAAAGAAGTTTTTCATTGCATTCGCATGATGATATGTATGCATCCAAAAGAGGATAAGGGGGCATCCACAAATTACGTGAGGTGTTTTTCCGGATTTCTGGACCCCCCTCCCCCCTGGTGAGATTTCGTGAGATCTGGTCGGACCCCCCCCCCACTCTGGTGAGATCTGGTCCGTGAGAAACCTCCCCCCCCCCCTAGAAATCGCCCTCGAAACTTTTGTAGACCTTTTTTTTTAGGTCACACCCTAACTTTTTTGACGAAATACCCTCCTAAAATCGACTTTGGCGCAAATTATGGATGCTCCCTAAAGGTTGATGATGACACGTAAGGCACCAAATATTGAAAAACTAGCGTAATTACAAAGAGCTCTGCCCTCTAATTAATAATATTTTGACATAATATGTACTTGCTAATCGAACTGTGAATAATATATCAATACTGTTAATTAATTTTAATAAAATAATTTTCTAAAACTGTCCTTCTTTTCCTATATATGATATTGTACACTTCACCTAAGCGGGCCCCATCGAATCAGTGTTTCAAAAACTGAGTTACCAGCCGAAAAGGTAGCAGCAGTATGGGTTACATTAATTACAAGAAGGGGAATCGGTGAAAAGAGGGCGGTGAGAATTTTTTATATGAAGTATACTGTGAGTATTCATGGTTTCCCAAAATCACTCCAGGCGAATGGAGGGATAGTTCCTTCGAAAGACCATGGCCGAATTCCTTCCTGTACCTTGTCACCAGTCGTTTTCCCGGCTCTAATAATCTCGACGAAACATGAAGCCACAAGCAAAAAAAAAAAAAAAAAGTGAATATTTTCTTTCCCGAAAAGGGGGTGGTAGGCTAAAAAGGCTGAGAACCTATGATCTATATTGTCAAAATTTAATATACCGTACAGGTAACAGCGGCGACTCAAGGTCAATCTGCTCTACCCCCACTCCGCTGTCCTTACCCCTAAATGCTAAGGGGAAATTTACCAATCGGCTACCTGAACATAGCGTTCAGCGGGAGAGGTAGGAAGGAAGGGAAGGGTGGCGAGGTAAGAAGCGGGGGCAGGGGACATGACCTTGAACCGCCATTTCGGAGTGATCAGGGGGATAACCTATTAGCTCTTTGTAGTCGGATGACGAATATTTGTATGTCACTAATAGAATAAGAAATTAATGACGATTTATTTGTATTATATATAATAACTAATCAGCTACCGTATGTAATTCTGATGCAAATTGGTGTGAAGACTGTTTTTCTACTATCTATGTTTATGTGTAGTAAAATGTAAGGGCTACCTGACAATAATAAATTGACGTCTTAGAAAAAGAAAACGAATTATGTTATTTAGGAAGTAAAATGATATTCTGTGGCTGCAGCATGAATGGTGTCGATAGCAGACTGACTCTAGCGATAAGAACTGTCTTTGAGGAAAAATTTACTAGTGCCACGTGTTAGGTCCCACTCACAAATCATTGCCGAAATTGTAAATAGATTAACAAATAACAGACTTTCACAGCATAAGTAGTATGTATAGATATTTGTGTAATTTTAAGTCTTTTGTAGTAATGTAATTTTTGGTAGTTGGCACTACTGTATGGATGGTAGAGAAAGGAGGAAGGTATTAAGATGGCGCAGGGAGATCACGAGGGAATGTATGAATTGGGCAGTGAAAAATATGTATTGTGTTGTTTTGAGTATTTAAAGTGTTCAATAAATTGTGCAGATAAATGAAAATATTGGTGGAATTGATTTAATATTAACACCCCTTGCGCAGAAGAGTGTTATTTGAGAGCAGTTTATTAAACAGTAATAATATGCTAGGTGATAGCGCTTCCGCGAAAATCAACGCTTGGGCCATGTGTTGAAGTTGGCGGGCTACCTACCTTCTACTAATTAATGGTAAGGAGGACCTAGCACACGGTGTGTAAGCGGTAACAATGAAGCGTGGTTATTCTGGAGGACGCGGGTTCAAATCCTCATGCGGCCATATGGACTTTTCTTGAACATGGCTTCACGAAACCACTCCACGCGAATGACGGATAGGTTCGTTCGAATTCCTTCGTGTTAAATGCCCCCAACATTTACAGATTCCAATGACATCTAGACTCCTGGAACTTGAAATAAGAACACATTGACGCCGGTGTGTAAGACCCACCATACTTGCTCCGGACACTACGAGAGGGCTGTACAAGCAATGATCAAACGCACGGCACAGCGGACACACCAGGAACAGCAGTGTTGGCCGTCGAAAGGCGCTAGCTGCGCAGCGGTTGGGCACCGCCGCAGTCAGTGTCAGCCAGTTTGCCATGGCATACGGAGCTCCATCTCAGTCTTTAACACTGGTAGCATGCCGCGACAGCGTGTACGTGAACCATATGTGCAGTTGACGGACTTTGAGCGAGGGCGTATAGTGGGCATGCGGGAGGCCGGGTGGACATACCGCCGAATTGCTCAACATGTGGGGCGCGAGGTCTCCACAGTACATCGATGTTGTCGCCAGTGGTCGGCGGAAGGTGCACGTGCCCGTCGACCTGGGTCCGGACAGCAGCGACGCACGGACGCACGCCAAGACCGTCGCATCCTACGCAGTGCCGTAGGGGACTGCACCGCCACTTCCCTGCAAATTAGGGACACTGTTGCTCCTGGGGTATCAGAGAGGACCATTCGCAACCGTCTCCATGAAGCTGGGCTACGGTCCCGCGCACCGTTAGGTCGTCTTCCGCTCACGCCCCAACATCGTGCAGCCCGCCTCCAGTGGTGTCGTGACAGGCGTGTATGGAGGGACGAATGGAGACGTGTCGTCTTCAGTGATGAGAGTCGCTTCTGCCTTGATGCCAATGATGGTCGTATGCGTGTTTGGCGCCGTGCAGGTGAGCGCCACAATCAGGACTGCATACGACCGAGGCACACAGGGCCAACACCCGGCATCATGGTGTGGGGAGCGATCTCCTACACTGGCCGTACACCTTGTAACGTAACCATGGACGTTACGGTTATATTTGGAGTGGATAGTGTAATCTGAGAGGTATGTAAGGTCTTTGGCGGTGGGCGAGCGCCGAGCGCGGGAGTCGGTGATGGTCAGTGGTAACGTACGGAACAGCCGGCGGGAACGGAAGGTCTACGGCAGTGTGTTTATCCCGTGAATACAGGGTACATCGTACGGCCGCTTGGCGTGGGTTTCGTACTAAAGAACGCTGTGGGATGTGTGCTAAAGTATATGTGGGACTATGAAGGTTCTTCCGAGAGACCTGATTCAATATAAACTGTGTTTAGTAAACTACTGCAGAATCGGACTATGGCGATTGTTTGTTAATTAGTTTCGAGAATTGTGCTCACTGCTTATTTAGTTGTTTTGACTGTACTTGAATCTGCTATCTTCGGTGACGAAGAAACATTAGTATTATTGTCTGGTGGCATGCTTGTTGACTGTGTAGTCTCAGAGGAATAAATCTACGAAAACTAGTACGCATATGTGTTCTTCTTCTGTGACTTTAATTAACCAATTAGCATAGCCGAAAGACTGGCGACCGCACGGCAAAACGAACCTTTAATTAAAAGAGTAATTAGTGGTGGAAGAAAGCTTAAGAAAAATCGTGTTAGGAAGTGTAGCTGCTCAATTGCTTCAACGAACTTCTAACTATACAAACACGAATAGCGTGAGTAGCCGTTACATGGCTCAACAGGTCTCTCGGAAGAACCTTCATAGTCCCACATATACTTTAGCACACATCCCACAGCGTTCTTTAGTACGAAACCCACGCCAAGCGGCCGTACGATGTATTCACGGGATAAACACACTGCCGTAGACCTTCCGTTCCCGCCGGCTGTTCCGTACGTTACCACTGACCATCACCGACTCCCGCGCTCGGCGCTCGCCCACCGCCAAAGACCTTACATACCTCTCAGATTACACTATCCACTCCAAATATAACCGTAACGTCCATGGTTACGTTACAACCTCTGGTGATCGTCGAGGGGACACTGAACAGTGCACGGTACATTCAAACCGTCATCGAACCCATCATTCTACCATTCCTAGACCGGCAAGGGAACATGCTGTTCCAACAGGACAATGCACGTCCACATGTATCCCGTGCCACCCAACGTGCTCTAGAAGGTGTAAGTCAACTACCCTGGCCAGCGAGATCTCCGGATCTGTCCCCAATTGAGCATGTTTGGGACTGGATGAAACGTCGTCTCACGTGGTCTGCACGTCCAGCACGAACGCTGGTCCAGCTGAGGCGCCAGGTGGAAATGGCTTGGCATGCTGCTCCACAGGACTACATCCAGCACCTCTACGATCGTCTCCATGGGAGAATTGCAGCCTGCATTGCTGCGAAAGGAGGATATACACGGTACTAGTGCCGACATTGTGCATGCTCTGTTGCCTGTGTCTATGTGCCTATGGTTCTGTCTGTGTGATCATGTGTTGTATCTGATCCCAGGAATGTGTATATAAAGTTTCCCATTCCTGGGACAATGAATTCACGGTGTTCTTATTTCAATTTCCAGGAGTGTATATCAATGAGGAAAAAAAAGCACCAAATTTTGATATAGGTGGATTTGCTGAAACTAAATGCAAAGGTTAAAACACTTCATGGAAATGAAAATACGAATTCCACTTTGAAAGAAGAAAACTGAAGTATTTCTTATGTGTTTGCTTTAAGTATATGTTAGGAATCAAATAGAATGAAGTGAAGAATTTTTTTAATAATCTTGTAAAGATATGAGAAAGAATTTGACACATTTTGAATGTGTATACGATATTGTGATTTATCAGCAGAAGGTACAGCCCATCTGACGGATGGAATCAAAGAGATTAAAGTATATGGGTCAGATAACAAAGGATATATATGAATTGTAGTATGAATCTGGAGGTGAAGGCAATGCGAGATAAGAAGACCAAGAGTATTGCATCAAAGCAGCCAAGATTTCGATAAGGTTTTAAAAAATATCTGGTGTCGTCAACGTTGCGAGATAATGAGAAGTTACATTTCATAAATCTGCGAACTTTAAATTTGTGTTTCCAGGTCAACTTTTAGTGTCTTCAATATGATGTAGTGGGTTACGTATGATATCAATAATTTTCTGTTTGCTTGAGGTGCAACTAACCTTTTTTTCTGTGTTGTCGGATATGGTAGAAGGATTGGCAACCCTGCTGTTGAAACCGCAGGCCCTTCCGGTTGGCACAATGGTAAGTCCTCCAGGACCAAAGAACATTTTGTATGGGCAAGGGCTGACACGATCAGCAGGAGCTGTCAGGTGTGTTCTAAGGCTCAAGACATGCGGCAAGCCTACTTTACTCCTGCCTCGGGTATAAGTGGTTTTAATTCACCATTATCTCTCTTTTTAACATCTCCAAATAGTACAAGTGTTATGACTTAGATTGTAATACACAGAAATAGTGATAGGCTATTTTTTGGGAATATTATTTTAATGGTAACAAAACATAATTTAGAGTAACAAAACTGTGAGTGAAGAAGTGGAGGATTGGCTTTTCAACAACTGCACAGTCGGATCTTAAATGACGGAGATAATTTGAACTAAAATTAAGTATTTGGACAGACTTTCGGAAGGCCATGATTCCAAGCCACGTCTGAGAATACAGATTTCTGTTTACGCCGATTCTAAGGAACAACTGCAAGCAAATACCATCATAAATTTTTAATTTAAAGCAAATACCTCGTCCATAATTTTGTGTCTCTAGTTCATATCTCAATTTATTAGGTAAAATCATTTTTATCTTTGATTTAGTAAATACAGTATCTCATGACCGTCGAAAATATGTTTTTCACATAACAAAAATGGAATGTGAAACCAGTAATAATAATTGGAAATATGTACAAATTCTTGAAAATTATCTACAAAACGTGCTGCTTGACACTAATTGCTGCACATTTAATGTGTGTGTGCCTGATCATTTAAAGTGCTTGCGTAGTTACTAACTTATATTCAATTACTACGATGTAGTATTTCAAAAATAATGTCATCCAATGTTCAGCACAATCAACTTTGTTGCTACATTAAGATAAAATATGAAAAATTGAATTATATAGCTTGCCGTCCTAAAAAGAATTCTGTATATTAATGCATGATTTCAGCTATCACTATCTTCAGTTTTGTTTACTTCTGTATGTTTATTCCTGCGTGATGCGTACACATACATGATTAGCCGAGAACACCTGTGAACAGCACTATATCAAGTTTAATTTCTCTCGCAGGCAGTTTGTAGATATTTTATAATAAAAACATGGCCGGAAAAAACGACGTTGGATTATCAAAACATACTATGCAAGCCTGTAATGTCCAGAAATTTAGAGAAACTAGGAATATAAAATGCAGCGTGGACGCCCAAGCGAATACTAGGCTCACAGCAATGACCATACACGCAGAATCATCTCCAGAAGACTCCATCGAAATACCTCAAGACAGAAATTACACAACACGGTCAGCACCAGGCAGGAGCGTGCCCACAAAAGTCAAGCACATCGACCTGGCCAGCAACCAAGACACGAACAGGAGCTGACGGAACTTCAAAAATCAACCAAAGAGGAGGAAACCGATGGCAGCGATACAACAATGCTTTCGCTGCCAAGGATTCGGGCACAAGGCCTCGAACTGCAACAAGCAAGTGTGTTGCGTTCGCTCCGGCGGGAACCACAGCAACCTGGTATGCTCACGTCCGAGAGAAGCAACGCCGAGATGTGCTAACTGCGGTTCTGACCACGCAGCCAGCTACGGGGAATGTCCTGTGAAGAGAAGGCTCCAAGCCGCCATCGAAAGACGTCAACATCAACCCAGCCATGCCCGAACAGTCGAAGGACCGGGCGGCCACAGAAAAGGGCGTCAAGCCGCGGCAAAAACCATCCGCCGCGCCGACAAAAGTGACCAGCGCGTGCATCAATGCTGCATCCATGAACCAAAACGTGAAAATCAGTTGGGGAAAATCGTTCAGTTGCTAACGCAGCTTATTACGGCGATGATCCCCAACTGACAACACGAACCCAGTAGGGGGTTTTAATATAAGGACGCCTGCCTACGGAGCCATTTCCCCCCCCCCCCCAAAAGTGAAATAAAAATGTGTATCCAAAACAACACCCAACTGACATCCAGAAGTTATACTACCAAAGGTAGTGGTACTTCAACAACAGCCGTAGAGGCAGCGAAAAAAAAAAAAAAAAAAGTAGGCCTGTTACAATGTAGATTTTATATTTTCAATGTGCTTGTGACTATAAAAGTCTGGGAAAACACGGAAGACTCAAAACAATTAAAACCATGCGTCCTCTTAGTCCTACTCTATCCGGTGATGTGAAAAGCTTGCTAGCCTATATACTACGCTATCGGAAATAAATAGAAAATATATCAATGTATCGAAACATCGATAATTTTTCAGAAATATTTATCGCCGATAGTTTTATTTTCGATATAAGAAAAACCGATTTTTTTTTTTTTTTGAAGTATCAATTTTAAACACAGATTCGATTTTTTTTTTTGTATGAAGCAATTCAGTATCCAATATGAATACTATGGACCTATTATGATCTGGAAAAAAAGATGTGTTGACAATGACACTAGCTTTCAGTACTAGAACGATTTGTTAAACTGTTAGCACTTGTAGCTAAAATTCCTCCCAGCTTTCAGCTGTTGGATGGTATCGGTGACCCTTTTTAGCCGACTAAACTACGGGGAGGGAAGGGGGATGGAACATCGGCCGTGGCCTTGTAGGGAACCATTCCAGCATTTGCCTTGAATGACTGGGGAAAACCACGGAAAACCCCAGTCAGGATGGCACACGGAATCATAGGATGTATCTTGACCGGTTAGCGACGCATTTTCGCAGGTGTCAAATCTCCGAAGAAGATCCTACCTAGCATATATATATATTTTCACAGTAAATAATTATCATCCTGGCCGATTCGCAACATAATTGTCGCAGGGCTCAAGTCTCCCGAAGAAAATACACCCTCCCCCCCAAATGCAGGGTTTACTTCAACCGCAATGGATGGTTCTCCCTACTGAGAGGAACCAAGCCAAGCGGCCCTGCCTCGGCTTTTCCCCACTTTCAGCGCAGTATAGTATAGTGCGAAAGTGTACGCTCCGAGCTTGCTTTAAAACAACAACGGACCTATGAATGATGTATAATCTTAAACAATATCGAGTCGGAATAATATGTCAGGAAAGCTAACACCATATCATAGTACCGTCGAACCTGTCTCTTGAAGAGAATCAATTTCCATCATATTTCTGTCACCATTCGATAAGGTCTCAAAATTTCGTGCCTACAACTGTTAATCATACTGGAAAAAATATCCTGTGCCCTTCATTAAAACCATGCGTCCTCTTAGTCCTACTCTAACCTATTCCTTATTCCTATTTCCTTATAAAATTGCATCACAACGATATAGCCATTTAGTCGTCAAAACGTAACAAAAAGACAGAGACTTACTTCCGTATTTATAATAATATTACTGTGGTTCACACTCACACACTGACTGCGAACAACACCTGAGGGATCATTATAACCTAAAAAAGTGTACACCTACAACATTTCAAGACTACCTACGATTTGCCTCGCATTGCACCCCTAACTTTCTAATATCTACAGTTTAACATTCAATCCGTATAACCTACGGCCCATGCCTGACTCTTACGATGAAAAACAATTTTCAAAAATCTTAGTCTCCACGGAGATTTGAACCGGAGACGACGACGTTCGTAAGCAAGCGCTTTAACCACTGAGCTGCCAGTCCACTACACGGAAACACGGAGACGTCCATATCCAACGTGTCTGTCTATCACCGTATTTCGAAGTTATGAGACAACATGTGTTATTTATACAGATAATTTTTCAACCAAATGTAGACAGTATTTTTTTCCTTGTTTCAAAAGATAAGTGTGCAAAGTTTCATCGAGTTCGGATGAAAACTATGGATTTGTATGAAGAACAAACAAACTAACAAACAAACAAACATTCATACATACATTCATCTTTATATATAAAGATTTCGTGACCACTTAGTATCTCTCTCCACAAAATCTTATTACTGCAGCGTGTTGATAGGAGAATAGCATACCGACCTGTGGGAACTGGTGAGACATCGGTGTCTTATTGCTAGTATTTAACACCAAAACGAGTTTATAACCACGAACGGGCTAGATATTTCACCTGACTAAAGTTCTAAGTCGGAAGGAATGTGCCAGTAGTTATGACGAAGACGTTGCTAAACTTTCGCCAGTTGCTTGCAGTCCATGGTATAATGCGCCCCGTTTCCACTGTAACTCAACAAAGAACGCTTAGGAGTAAACAACACGTGGGTGCCGAGCCTAGTACAAAGGCACGCCGTTAAGTTGGCAGCAGTGGCACAATGGCGCTGATCGTTATCGTCGGAGGGTTTACGGCCAAACTTTGCGCCTGTTTGGAGGCTGCACTGCGAGTCCTTTGTGTCCACCGGGTGCCGCTCAGGGAAAGCTAGGCTAGTCCCCGCGTAGGCGTAGTCCTCCGACAGATTCCGCATGAGGAGAACCTTGACAACACCTGCTAGGCACAGACAACTAAGGTATCAGCAGTGCGTAGTTCTCTAGCACGGCTCCAAATCAACTCTCGACTCATAAATACCCAGACCGTCACGCTAGTTAAGATGACACCATATGTAATTTAACATAAGGTTCTTTCTAAATACGAGACGGAAACCACATGGATTCTCTAATTGCTCTGTCTGCCATTATGTCATAGCCTCCTGAAGCCTTTAAGTCACAGTTTTGACATTAGTTCGTACTATCTAATCATCTTCATCTATCTCCAGTTTCCCGGGTGATGTGTAAAGCCGCGTTCCCACGATCTCTTGTAACAGAGGCGGGACGGGATGGGACGAATACTCAACAACACGCCATGGGAACAGGGCCACCTCTGCTAGCGGAGATGAGACGCAGCTATCCACTCTGTGTCGGTAAACATCGCAGGCGTGTGTCGAGGTGCGCTGTTGTCATCAGTTTGCAACAGCGGTGCGCACCCTTTCTGTTGATGTAAAGTGCTCTGTCTCAAACGACACTAGGCAACGTGTTGGGGAGGTGGCGGCGAGGTAAGCTAGGGCTAACCTGCGGCCCACGCTCGTCCCTACACTTCGGCTAATGAGGTCCCGTCCCGTCTCGTCTCCGTTACAAGAGATCTTGGGAACGCGGCTTAAAGGTTAGTTCCCACGGCGCGTGCTAGGCCGGACGCGCATTTCATCTTCTACCGACTGGCGGTGGGTCGAGGCGCACCGTCCATGCTAGCATATGCGGCAAAGATGACAGGCGTTCCCTAGCACGCACCGCGGGAACGAGGCTTAAGAACCATATCAGACAGACAGACAGTGAGACATATGGTTGTTTTGAAGTGCCAGAACATTTCGCTCTTTAACTTTCGTCAGAATAAGGGGTTTCGGGCTGGATATTTATGGAAGTCATGGGTCTTGTGACGAAGGCGGGACGGGAAGGGAACTCATTAGCCGAAGTGTAGGGACGAGTCTACGCCGCAGGTTAGCCCTCGCTTACCTCGCTGCCACCTCCCCACTACGTTGCCTAGTGTCGTTTGGTACAGAACACTGTACAGCAACAGAAGGGGTGCGCGCCGCTGCTGCAAACCGATGGCAACAGCGCACCACTACACACGCCTGTGATGTTAACCGACACAGAGTGGGTAGCTGCGTCTCGTCCCCGCTAGCAGAGGCGGCCCTTTTCCCATGGCGTGTTGTTGAGTATTCGTCCCGTCCCGTCCCGCCTTCGTTACAACACGTCGTGGGAACGCGGCTTAAGGGTTTTCGGGCTGGTTATTTATGGGAGTCATGGTTTTTTTTCTGTATGATGTTATTGTCAGACCCTATAGTTCCTGGTAAGTGTTGTAAGTGGTTGATTTTGTTCGTGTTGATATACATTTTGTCCCAGGTCTTCGATAATTTGATGGCGCGAAAAATGCGTTTGTTGAAAAAATTTGGTCGATTTGACCTTTATGTAATCTGTGAGCCTTTGTACACATAACTTGTAGTGGATTTGTGTGTTCTGCATGTATCGCGGGGCGTTAGTAATGATTCGTAAATATTTATTCTGGATAACATACAATTTTTTGATTTGTGTGTTTGATGCCATGCTGAAGAGTTCAGAGCCATAAAGCAAGGCCGGCCTACTTACTGCGGTGTAGATCTTTAGTTTTGTCTTAACGCTAAGATTATTCCCCTTCACCACCTTTATCTGTCCAGGTATGTTTTGTCTTCTTATACTCTAGAACATGATGCACCTTTCTCCCCTAGGTCCAGTTTCAAGAGATCAAGATACTCCTCCTGGGCCGGCTACTATCTAATATGCGATGATTATAACTTACATTTTGGAAAAATCATGAGGGTGAAAACAGTTATAGCCAGTTTAGTGGAGTGGTTAAAGTTTTTTTTTAAATTTCTTTTTTAATAATATTCACGGGTATCAAATGAAAGTGGACAACGCATTTACTATGAAAAGGTGCTCATCAATTAATGGAGTAGAATACATGCCACCACCTGTTTGTCAATACTGTAAGCAATGTTTTGAGTTATAAGTGCGTCTTTAGGCGCGTTGAGCAATTTTTGGATGGATAAAATCTTAGGAGTTGGCGTCACCGAAGCGCTAATGTTAACAGGATTTCTGTAACGGTCTGGTGGCTCAGGGCTTAAGGGGTCTGACTGGGGAACGGTAGGTCCGCGGTTCGAATCCGTGTCTCTGCGGGGATTTTTCATAGACCCTTAACCGGACTTTCACCTTGCTGAAGTTACGTGAAGTACGGCAGAACTCTTCCGTGGTTCGGTTTCCACGTTAAACTGCAGGTCCCCTGTACCTGTTAGCACTATCAGGTTAAATTATGGCGGCTAAGACAGGGGCGGAATGCGCAGCCAATAGAAACCCTGTCACCAGGTCATTGCGACCACACGGAATTATTATTATTTAGTATATCTGTAGCTGCAAAAAATATGACCTTTTGTGCGTATGATAGTCATTGTTTCAAGTTTTCACTTCTGTGTACCATCTCCAATGAGTGCCAATTGTCCCATATATATATATATATACTACCTGTGTCGCACTGTGTGTTTTAAATGAAATATTAAGTTTCTGAAAAAAATCTACTTTTACGAATTTATATGACTAACAGGTAATATTTATGCCCTTTAACAAAAGAGGACTGAAATGTTTGACTGACTGATTAATAATTCCTTTCCAAATGTTATAGATCACATAATAATCTCTTTCAGTTATTCCTGTCTGTGGCTGAGTTCTTCACTTCCCTTCACAGTTTTTGTTTCGATATTTCGTTTCGAAATATTCCTTACTTACTGTCGCCAATGATTTCCTTGTGGATTCCAACTCAGCATCACACCTTTCGTTCTGACTTCCATAACTGCAACTGATATGTTTAATTTAGATATGTATTGATTAATGATTTGGGAATTTACGCAGTTTTGAGTTTGCTTAAACCTCAAGCCATTTTATTTTTAGATTTAGAAGCAACGAGCACTTCAGAAAAACATGGAATTGATGACTAACTGAAATGATGGTTTCCTATGGTTCACATCCACATAGTAAGACGTCTTTCACGTATATATTGAAGCTACTGAACTGAGTCTACCTCAAAATGTGCTACACTTAGGAGCGCCATACTCTCAAACTACGTGGATACCTGAGCTGTACTGTGGGGAAGACCGTATTTTTACACAGTAGCTCTCAAATGTACGTGGTTAACAGTAACGTTAAGACCTTTATAAATAAAACAACATATGATAACGAGGCCAAAAGTGGAAGAATCTTTACGCAACGTCCATCAAGAACACAGGAAGTCCTTATAGACCCATAAGGTATGGGCACCCCACCCTAACAGCCTTGACTATACCAACAGGGCAGCACAGTGCTACGTGTTATCCTCCAGTTTTTACCTTTCCATTTCACCGTTGCGTGTTTTACAGCAATAGCACAGGAGCAAGCAGCACCGGGTTGAAAAAGATCTTAGTGGGGGAACAGCAATCCATCACGGTGATGCAAGTAAATCAGGATTCTAGTACATTAAGTTTCCCCTCTTCCGTGTATCTGTGCCGAGCTTGTAGCAACACAGCACACACAGAATTTACATTCAGTTATAAATACGGACGAATTGTTTTTAATTTTTTTTGTGAATTTTGTTTCGTTGGAAGAGGTTCTTCCGTGTAACATTGATCGTTCACTGCCTCTTAGTGTTATTTCAAAGTGGTAGTAATAACCGACTGGAAAGGGAAAAAAAAAAAAAATTAATACCAACAGGCAACCATTCAGAGGAATATTATAAGTTCCAATTTTTTTTTATCTGCAAGTATCAGTGTCATCTGCCACGATCAAAATAGTTTCCCCTCAGAAGTTTTGGTAAGAACTAAAGGCAACTAGGTGAATCAAAGTTAGTGCAGAAGACATAAATTTTATGTTTTGTTCCGAATTACCATATATGGGTACAATAATTACTCACTGTTTTTGTTATGGGTCCTTTGTCTTGCAACTAAACAAAATGATTTTTTATGGCATATGAGTTTTTTAATTATATTTGTGACATATATGCAATAGTGGTAGTTAACTTGTATTTTTAAAAGGGATAATGTAGACTTAAATTAGTAACTACACTGCCTGACACTCAGAAAGGGAGGAGGAAACGAAATGAATGGCGTCGAATTGTGTTCAGTGAGGAATCGCGGTTCTGCACTACCTAGTATGACCATCGTCGGCGGGGATGGTAGAGACTTGTGGAGAGGCCCCACTCTTTCAATGCTTTGGAGAAGCACAGCGATGTTACACCTGGCGTCATGTTGTGGGGAGCCGTCCTTATGTGTAACCTCTCAGCATCGTGGAGCCATTTTTCAATAGCACAATACTCGTCCACTCATGGCACATGTCGCTATGAAAACCGTAAGCAAAACCGTCGGACACATAGTATGCAACCTACATGGCGGTGATACTTGGTTCAAAACCTCCTAGGTAAGAAAGGACTTAGGGGTAATGCCCTTTGTGTTCCTGCCTAAGCGAGACGGAACAGTACTGTACAGTGAAGGCAGACAGGCCGGCAACTAGGTCTAGGAGACACCATTGTTGGGTTGCTTTCACTGTGCAAGGTGCTCCGACAGGTGAACGTAGGCGGCAGGTGAGTGCAGCGACCCGTGACAGAGAGTGTGCTTCTAGCGACTGAATAAACACACCGAGCACGGTTCAGCACCAGCGAATAGCACTGCCGTCGCAGTCATTCGGGGAAACTTTAAAGCGATCAACACTCTAGCCACTAACGTATGGTGGTAAGTGTAAATAAGAAAATCTGGCACAAAGCTACCTGCTACGTTCGTGCTACTTAGACTATTCGGCCGACCATTCAGTATTAAGAAGTTGTAATCAACAAAAGACGATAAAAATAAAAACGAAACAAGTATCAGCCTGTTCGTGTAACAGCTATCAAGAGTTAGGTTTCACTCCTGTGCTGATTCAACTGTAACGGTGCCCACGTGGGACACGAAAGGTACCCGTTCGAATACCCGTCGTCTGAAGAGGAATTTCTGGACCCTTGACACTGGCCTTCATCTCTGACGTTGTCTAATTTTTCAAAGTTAAGTAAACTAGCACAGACTCTACATCTTAGATTTCTTTTTTTTTGTCGATGTTAACATTATTAGAGCCGGAATAAGATGTGAAAAGAACAGGATGAAATTTGGCCAAGGTCTTTCGAATGAACCATTACATTTCGCGGGAGTGATATTGGGAAACCACAAAATCGATAGCCGAATCGGGGATCGAATCTTTACCACCCCTGATGTCAGAAACGAGCATTAAGAGCTCACATATCAGGATCGGTATTTACGATCCATTTATCTCGTAGTATTACCGCGAATAAGCTACGACAGCAACCGGAAGACACAGAATTCGAATTGAAGAATAGTATAGTTTTAGGGAATAGCAATTTAGCTAAGGGACCGTGCACAAACTACGTGGCTCGGTCCAGGGGGGGAGGGGTTGGCTGGAAGGCTACGCTGGGCTACGTAGGGGGAGGGGGGGTTCCGAGCCAGGCCACGTAGCTTTCCTTTCATAACATTTTTCACAGTTAAATTGAGGAAGCGAACTCACAACAGCATGTGAATATTTATTTACCACAGTTAATTATCTCCGTATGTAATTTACAATAATCTGACAAGAGAAAACAGTACAAAATATCTTGTGGAATCAAAAGGGAAAAAAGCTACGTGCTACGTGGGGGGGGGGGGGGAGGCTAGAGGCAAAAGCCACGTAGGCCTACGTGGGGGGGGGGAGGGGGAGTTCACAGGAGGCCAAAATGGAGCTACGTGGTTTATGCACGCTCCCTAAAGACTCCTCAAGACTGTAGAATAAAATCAGTTTGACAATATGTGAGGAACATAAATGCACAAGAGTGGAAGATAAATGCTCCGGAATAAACACACGATCCATAGTAATAGTTGAGCAATGTCGCAATGTAAATTATAGGGAACGCCCTATATACAGTAGAAATGAAATCGTCCGATTCCCACCGCGTACTCTGGAAAATATTCTTAGTGGGATTCCACTGGGACCAAGCGCTTTTCCTCACTTTTGGAATTCTAATTGTTTTACAATACCAGCAGCGTCTATTCGTAACAAATCCATCTATAACTCCACACTATGTGGGAAAATGGGTGTTTTATGCTTATACAATCACGCTCAGAGGTAGTACTGGTAGCGAATCGTATCTGCACACTGTCCATTTCTGCCACGCAGTATCCTTTCGGTGAAATATGAATCCTTTAGCTATTCAGACTTTGAATTTGTGAATATACATGTTCTCAAAGGAGTAGTCAGAACAAAACAACACCGCATACAAGTAAAGATGTTGTGCTACTCATCGCGTGGACAGTGGAGTTCCGAGTGTTTGAAGACGTGTCGTGTGAGTGGTGCTATTTGTGATCCTGTCCCTGCAGCCGCACTGTGTAAGGTGCCGCAGTTTGTACGACCTCGGTCAAGCAAACCTGAACAGCGACCCACGCCGCAACGGGACCGTGGTGGGCGAGGGAGTGACCCGCCCTACTGAACGACTGCACACAATTCACAACAACACTTGTACCAGAAACGCTAGACAAGGTAGGAGGACATCTCAAGTATAAGTACAGTTACATAGGGGTCTAGGACAAAGAAGGGGGGACTATAAAAGTATTAACTGAAATGGCCTGAACGAAATAAGCCAACGCATGATTATAATAATTTTATATATAATTCCGTCAAAAACAACTTTTTTGTGAATTTTGTTTTTATTTGATTCCCATACGCGTTTCGCCCTTGTGGTGTAGGGCATCTTCAGTGGCTTTAAAGTGTTTTTACATGTGTTGTTACAATAATTATCTACAGTACAACTATTTATAAATATATGTATGCATATGTACACAGTGTACTCACAGATATATTGGTATTCCTCACATGCCCGTCTGATTTTTGTGGTTGTAAACAACTACAAAAATCATCTGCTAACATTTCAGGATACACACAAATCGATAGCAATGGGAAAATAATAAATTAATTCACGAATTTAACCAATAAAACACTAAAAATAATCTCAAAACAAGAAAATGAATACAGTCACTCACACAATAATTACAAGCAATAGCTCAAACACATAAACAGAGAGATAATTTAAGAGAATATACAACACAGATACAATAACAACAGAAACTAAGTTGGCAATGCAGTAAGGATCTGGTATACAAAACAAACCGTATATAACACACATGTGCAAATCAACAGCAAATATTCACTACTACAACAAGTGCAGAATAAAAACAACTAATGATATAATACTCAAATGATACTGCAATGAATAGTGATGTGAAAGAGTGTGAAGTGCTGTTCCAGTCCAGCATGTGACGAATACCAATATATCTGTGAGTACAGTGTGTACATATGTATATATACATTTATAAAGAGTTGTACTGTAGATAATTATTGTCACAACACATGTAAAAACACTTTACAGCCACTGAAGATGCCCTACACCACAAGGGCGAAACGCGTCTGGGGAAACAAATAAAAACAAAATTCACCAAAACAGTTGTTTTTGACGGAATTATTTATTAAATTATTGTTCAACAACTGTGGAAATATGGCCTACCATCAGATTAACATGGCCATAATGTCTTCATGCAGTATTGCAAACAAGCAACCTGACGCAGGTAAGTAAATGCGCTGCCGGAAACACAAATTCAAACATCTGGGATGGTGGGTCAAGGTAGTGGGAATGCTAGTGAAAGATTGCGTGACCTTGATCGCACTTATAATTCGTTTAGGCCGCTATGGTTTGTAGAAACCGAAATGTTTCCAGCAACACTCTGTTTACAACTTATTTGTTTCAATCTGACCACCGACCGTAGTGGATGACCGGTAGCGCTCTGGCCTTGCGTTCGGGAGGACGCGGGTTCGAATCCTCGTCGGTTTTCCATGTTTTCGCCAAATCAATCCAATGCCGGGACAGTTCCATCAAAAAGCCATGTCCGAATTCCTTCCAGTTCTTTGCTCCCCATTCTTTTCCTACCTCTAATGATCTCGACGTCGACGAGAAGTAAAGCCAAAAAAAAAAAAAACTTATCTGACCATGGATATGATGGCAGAAAGAGAGATAAAGTCAATTTATCTGTCAATGCATTATTTCAACGACATAACGGTGTTCACGCGTGGTAAAGACAAACCCGGTGGGATAATTCGAGAAATTGATAAAGATCATTGATAGCGAAAGACTAGAGAGCAGCAGAAGATAAGGAGGGTAGGTGTGGTAAAAGAAAGATAAAATCGGGCAAGTTGAAATCTCTAATTTCTGCGTTAGTAATAATGGACGAATAGACAGAGAAATAATCCTCAGGTGTTAACACTGACTGGAGAAAAATGATGAGTGCGCTGGACACCGAGAGACGTTAAGAGAAATCAAAAGGAGTATTAAATGACTGGCAATGAGAAAAGCAATGGTCTACGACAGTGAGGCGTGCCTTACAGAGACAACGGTAATGAGACAGGTGAAAGGAATTCTTGAATAAAAAAAAATTCTTCTAAAGAAGAGGAGAAAGGTACGTGTGTCATGTTTCGACACATAAAGACTTGGGTAATTGTTACTAGGAAGTACAATTGAAGGCAGAATCTTTATAGAAATAATAAAAAAAGGTACAGGCTTGAGTGGATATATCAAGATGATGATATACGACCGATTTCAAAGAAGAGTGACTAAAAGTAATAAATTATAAAAACAGCAAACGACACAGTGGATTTTGAAACACCCTTTATATAACTTACATCTTTCTGTATCCAATTTTAGCAATAAAATTCTAAGTCAACGCTTCTGAAGTTGCTGGTAACAGCTAGTTTACTATGCGTCTGATCACAGTATCCGAATAACTAAAAGCTTTATTACGGATATCACGCAAACAAACAACAAGCCAAAAATACTCTAACAACGTTCGGAAAAGCACGAAAACATGTTTAGAATAACAAGCGATCATAAACAAAACAGTGGTGTGTGTCATTTCCATGCAGAACTCCGGAGTCTAAAACTCCGCGAACATGTAACAAATGAGAAGAGCATATTGTTGTGTGATTCCTGGTCAGGTCATAAAGATCGTAACCTTCTATATGCAACTTTTGGGAACAAAGATGTTAGGTTGAAGATATTGCCACCGAAAACAACAAAATATTGCCAACCCCTTGATGTTTACTTCTTTCAGCAGTATAAGCTCTATATCAGAAAGATTACTGATTTTGTAAGACTGCAATGTAGCAAATCACAAGTGAAGATACATGATCGTTATTTTATCATGAAAGTTCACTCTGTGATTTACGATCAATTTGCTGCACCTACGTAGAAGCCTACGTTGCAATATGCTTGGCGAAAGCCAGGTTATGACATTGAAACGCCAACATCATCATTTGAAAATGTAATTAGTGTGGCTTTTGATATTGGACTGTGTGAATGCGAAAGTGATTTGGAATGTGGTAACGTTATGGCTTTAGTGAGGTGTGCACATTGTTCTCTTCCACTTTGTTTTAACCACTTCATCTAAATTCTAAATCCTGCATCTGCACTTTGAGGACTAAAATAAGCACTATCAGGTGTGTGGTACTGCTGTATAAGCATGTTTTGCGCTATATTAAATATTTTAAGCAGAGAGTTTTTGGCACTGTTAATTGAAAATGTAATGATACACTCACGTTATTGAATTAAGTATAATTTCCTTCATATGGTATTGATATCTTGTTACTTTGTTTCTCTCTATTAAAACGTTACTTGAGGTAGAATGTAACGTTTTCCATGGAAATGACACACGCCACTTTTTTGTTTATGATCGCTTGTTATTCTGAGCTCGTTTTCAGGCGGTTCCGAGCACTCGAGGTCAAAGGTGTCCCTTGTAAGAGGCTTCAGGAATCCGATAAACTTCAAGAATCCTTGAAAGCCCGCAATCAAAAATTTGTATTCAAAGGGCCGTTTCTGCATAGAATATCATTAGAACAATTTTTCTGGAAGCATGGCTAGTCACATTTTAATTCCGTTCGTCAGTCAACTTCTAACGAAGGAAGGAGTTCATCCCCGATCCTCCCTTGGGTGTGATCACGTGGATAAATTTTGACGGTGAAAGTAGCGGATAAGGCTCTCCTTGGTGCAGTGCTGATCGTTCAGAACAACCTGCTAGAACACAAAGCAGGTAGGCGTCCCACCCATACAGCGGATAAAACTGGACATGACGCTTGCTGTCTACCTGTTTAAAGGCGGTTAAAAAATGAGCGACAATGACCAGGTAGACAGATCCTTGACAAGAACAGGCATCAAGCAGGTGATACACAGTTTCATCGAACACCACTGCCGTGGTTTAGAGTGCAAAGGAACACACACTTCAGAAACACTTCGTATATGTCGTGAAAATTAAAATTCCAGCTACGAAATTGTCAAAGTTTGTCGCTGTATGTCCTTAACTACGTCTGATTACTGAGGTGATGTTTTGATCTTTTGCAGCCGACACCTTTACAAAATAAAACCATCGCGATCATTGCAAATTATTCAACAATTGATGATTGAATTTGACTATTTTCACTGCACTACAGCGGAAATTCTCATTTTTGTTTGTGGTTTTTCGTACTGTCGACTACGAGGTCATTAAAGGCAGTAGATGAGCCGGGACAGGAAAGGGAAGGATTTTGAGGTAACCATCCCAGCATTACTGGAAACCATGAAAAACCGAAATCAATATTGCAGAATGGGGATTTCAACTCGAGGGTTTGAACTAAGGTTGCACCTTTGCGGATGCAGATGTTCAGTGCTTGACATCTGAGGATGTTTTGCGGATGTGTAAAAATCAATTTATAATTATTTAGATTTTAATATTTTATCAAAATAAATTTAAAATCGAAAATACATATATTTCTTGCCGAATTGTACATTTTTCATAAGTAAAGTCTATTTCCATATAAAACTGTTTTATTGATTTATTTTTTGCCTCACTTTCAACAACAAAAAGCAAGTAAATTAAATTATTTACATAACTACACACGCGTCTAAAAACACTCTTTGTCATATGAACTTTGCGGAGTTCGCAGCTCAAATAATTCAAACGTCAAGTACAACGCTACGCCACCGCAATTCTCCGTGCCCGCCACCCGCCTTTCTACCGCCAAGGTGGCCCATTCATAATCCACCTTGTAGGACCTACGATGATCTGATTTTCCGATAAAGGACTCTCGATGCGCCGTGAAAAGCGTTACAGGACTACACTTAGGACGTGTTGGATGTCGTTGGACTCGCAGACAACCAACACGGGTCCTTGGCGTCCAACAAACTATGGCTTTGGATCATGACTGGAGGAAATATCCTGCGAGTGTGCGATAAGAACACTAGTGTGCGGCGAGAAAGTACGAGTGGAAAGGATTGCTTGGAACATTTTGTTGGAAACCTTCTATTAGCGTGAGTGGTAGTTCTACAGGGATGTCGTTGGACTGTGAATAGACCGCTTTACTTTACATGTAAGTTCAAACTTGTAAATTCGTCGCTTAGGTAATAACACCGTTCAGTTCATTGTTATTTATATTGCAAGAACAACCACGCTGTTAGCTAAGCAACGATGGGCAAAATCTCGTACAAAGAGAAAACAATAATATACAGGGTGTTACAAAAGGTACGGCAAAACTTTCAGGAAACAATCCTCACACACAAACAAAGAAATTATGTTATGTGGACATGTGTCCGGAAACGCTTACTTTCCATGTTAGAGCTCATTTTATTACTTCTCTTCAAATCACATTAAACATGGAATGGAAACACACAGCAACAGAACGTACCAGCGTGACTTCAAACACTTTGTTACAGGAAATGTTCAAAATGTCCTCCGTTAGCGAGGATACATGCATCCACCCTCCGTCGCATGGAATCCCTGATACGCTGATGCAGCCCTGGAGAATGGCGTATTGTATCACAGCCGTCCACAATACGAGCACGAAGAGTCTCTACATTTGGTACCGGGGTTGCGTAGACAAGGGCTTTCAAATGCCCCCATAAATGGAAGTCAAGAGGGTTGAGGTCAGGAGAGCGTGGGGGCCATGGAATTGGTCCGTACAGTACAGTACATACTAACGAAACTAAAATGAGCTCTAACATGGAAAGTAAGCGTTTCTGGACACATGTCCACATAACATATTTTTTTTGTTTGTGTGTGAGGAATGTTTCCTGAAAGTTTGTCCGTACCTTTTTTTAACACCCTGTATATTGCAATGTAAAAAAGAAACATCCGCTATACATCCGCAATAAAAATTGCGGATGCGGTAGCGGATGTAGGATTTCACGCGGATGCGGATATCCGTTAGATCCCTAGTTTGAACCTGCATCCTCCCGTATGGCAGGCTCCAATGTTATCGTTCACCCGCCGGCCTCGGTACGGTTTTCTGTTTACGAGTTTAGTACATAGAGCAAAGAATGCAAGATGACAGCTTGGAACACGCCCTTGTTTGCGAGGATCCGTAAAGGTGTTGAGTGTTGCTGTGAATAAGAGTCGGACGGATGGACGGGCGTCGACCTTTCGCCGGGCGGCTCATCGCGCGGCTGGCTCCAGGCGCTGGCAATGCTACAGCACACGTAACGCCAAAGAACTCTTACAGGATTCACGATGCGACGAAGTATTACCGCTAGCGTATTATTCTTGTCTGGGGGCGTCCATCAATCACGTGAGGCGTTTATTCGTAAATCTGACCCCCTCCATCCTCTGGTGAGATCTAGTAGGAACGCCCCCCCCCTTTTGGGGGCATCCACAAATTACGTGAGGTATTTTCCCGGAGGTCTCACTCACCCTTCCAAAGCCGGTTACACCCCCACTTTTCGACGAAATACCCCCTCTACAATCGACTTTGTAGACGTTTTTTTATTAGCTCTACAGTCAAACAAAAATTTCAAAAAAACTCAAGTGAGATTTCCGTTCCCCCCCCCCCTCCCTTGGTGAGATTTGGTGAGATTTCGCCGGACCCCCCCATTTCACCTCACGTAATTTATGAACGCTCCCTTTTCACGTGAAATCGACGTCATAATCTTGTTTCATGTGTTTCGTGGACCCTATTGAGATCTGTAAATCTCATTGTTAATCAGTAACAAGAAATGTTGTTAGATTCAGTCGTATTATTGCCATACTGTATTTAATTTCCATAAGTTCGTTTGATTTGATTTGAATGTGGTTCTCGACCGACAAGGTTATCGTAAGGAATATTTAACATTATTACTTGTCAAATGTTATAAAGGATAATGGTTGTAATTCCGTCGACAAGAGAGTGCGTAATAAAGAAGGTAATTTAACGAGGTCTGGTTGACGTTGAAAGAAACAGACTTCCCTTGTGTTCCCTAATGTTTTGGTCATTAATCTACTGAAATGATGGAGAGGCTCTCGGATATAGGGCGGGTTTGTTTAAAACAATGGACACAGTGTGACGTTGTGAGTTAGTCTGTCTGAATGTTTGACGAATGAAACACTTCTTCAAAACCCCTAATAAAGTATTGTGAACCTGAGCTGTCAGACGCTTTACAGACGTCGCTGGCAAAGAAATATTAGTTAACAACAAACTGTTTATTCGTAGGTAGTGCAGCCCAATCAGAAGACAGAGACTATGGCTATATGGAGGGGGATGACCTACCAAGATAATGATGCTGGTGGTAGGGTTATGTCCATTCATTCCCGCTGGTTGCTAATCAATTGTTTATGTTTGTTATATGTTCGGCCAATAGAGATAAATCTGCAGTGGATCAGTGGGTAGACCTACCGAATAAAATTTTCTGAAAGCGCGAAGTTACGTAACGGAATTTAGAGAGGAGTATTTTGGTACAGATGAAAGAGTTATATTCTGTAAATTATCTGAAATTAAATTTACCAATGGTGCAGCGAGTGCATGGAAGCAAATTATGCTGTCTATATGAAAGCGACACTATAAGATAAAATAAATGATGTAGAATTGAGCATGTTTTGATGTATAGTAAATTTAAATGTTTGGTCATATTTTATCATTTTAGGTCACATCTACCCATTTTTAAGGTCATATTTCTCTATTTTTTTGGTCATAGAGATCCGAACCCTAATTATAACATTATGGCCGTCCGGCGCAGCAACCCAGATAGCGATGCAGTCTTTTCGGAGGTGCAATAAGAGTGCAGCTGTGGCCTTGGACGAAAGTAAAACGCCACGGGACAATGGAGGACCAGTTTTTGTGGCCCTCGGAGGCGGCGTGTTCTTTTATAGCCAACCTACTTCTCGCCGGCGCCGCAGAAACGCGACGCAGTTTCACGTTCGGCAAGTGTCTACACATGTACGTCCCTGGGAGGCGCGTCTTGACGAGGAAAGAACAACAAATGCACGTCATACCAGCCGCAATGTAGCCTTCATACCACTTTTTGCGTACTGGGCGTTTTCTCCCAAGCGAAAGATACTTGTTTTCCATCACGCGTGATAATATTGGAAATACTCCAAAAACACATTGGCCAGGCGTGACGCAACCTCCTTCTTCTTTCGATTTTTGGCGTATTTTCGAAATAACTGGTTTGCTGATTCGCCTTTTCGTCTCCTCCTAGACTTTCTTCATTTTTTCACTGAGGTTTCTCCTTCTTTCTTCAGACCAGGTGGTATTGGTCTTTGTAAATCGTTCCTGGAATCCCTTGAATTCATCAATTGTAGTTTGAAACACTTCGATTCTTTATCTCATCTGGATCCGATTCACTACACTAGGGTGATGATGGTTGCTAAATTTGTGACGCTGTTACAAAGAAAAATCGCTTGGAGTCCGAGTATTATAACCATTAGTTTCATAATGTCTTTAAACCAATACAATATCCCTTGTACAGACATACCAGTTATCACACAATCCACTCTGGTCCCCGGCTGAATTTCTTTCAATTCCCGTTTCTTAGTTAATGTAAACCAATTGCTGGAGTGGCTATCTGTTTTTACATGTATATAAATAGAGCTGACCAATCCTCGGACCTTTTATTCTGGAATAGGAAGGTTCGATCCCTTACCCAGCCAACCAGGTCGCAATTTCTTATGGTGACTATATTGCAACCGGTACCTTGCATACAGCCTTTGCTTCGAGGCGTAAAAACCTTAGCAATGATAATAACCTAATCTATGAGTCAGGCTAACAGTTGCTATTTCGCCCTGTATTACTTTAGTAGACTGTGCTTTCTTTGGTTTATCCAATTTGATGGTTGCAGTAACTTGAACTTGAATAATAAGCACGAGAGCTTTCAAAGGCTTGTATTGTATACATTCCGTGGTTCTGACGTCATGTTAAACTGTAAGTCATTGAGGAAAACAACTGGCTGTTCTATTGCCGATTTTATTGAAAATACACTTATCACACACATAACATAGTTAAACGCTTCGCTGACAGATGGCAGCACTTGACTTCCTGCACTAGTGTAGTGTTCAAGGCAGATGCGTAAGGGGGCGTCCAGTAATTACGTGAGAATTTTTGTTAAATTTTGACCCCGCCCCCCCCCCTTCCCCCCCACCCAACGTGAGATTGACCTCGTAATTGTGAAGACTTTTTTTTTTTTAATTAAGCTCTGTTACTTTTTGAAGGGCGGCGATCTGAAATAAAAAAGCTGACGTGAGATTTTTTATGACCCATATCCCCTTGGTGATCCGATAAAAACAGTATGTCTTGATACACCTGCTTCCAGAGGATCCAACTAATCTTGTGGTTTGGGCTTAAGTTTTGTTACAAACATCAGTTTGATATATAATTGTCTTTTTACTACCAGACTCCTTCCCATCGTCCACAGAGGAGATAAAAATCCTCCGTGGGCATTGTCTCAAAATACCGCAATAATCAATAATATTACTGTATGAGTTGAGTTAATACCTAAAAAGTTCGACAGATTGTTCACAAAGCCGTTGCAGCCTCTATTTCTATTGATATTTAGTACAAACGTTCAAGGATAAAGATGCATACAAGCAAACCGACATAATTATTACTGATTAATTGCCCGGGAACACATACCCCAACGCAATTTTCCTTCACGCCTACATCTTCATTACATGAATTCTTACTTTAAATTCTATTAATGTTTGAAGTAAGTGTTCAGCGTCCATTTCGGTTGAGCCATAAGCTAGCACGTTAAACCCATCGGTTAAATTTTTTTTTTGTAACTGCTTTACGTCTCTTTTAACATCGAGGTCTTTAGAGACGGGAAAGGATGGGGGGGGGGGGCAAGGATGGGGGCAAGGAATGGGAAGGAATTCGGCCATGGCCTTTTGAAGGAAGCATCCCGGCATTTGCCTGGAGTGATTTGGGGAAACCATGGAAAACCCAAATCTGGATGCCCGGACGGGGATTCGAACCGCCGTCCTCCCGAATGCGAGGCGAGAACGCTAACCGTTACACCGCCCCGCTCGGTCCATCGGTTAAAGAACATTCACACATTAAATACAAATTGGATCTAAAAAGCTTCCTGGTGGATTTATCGCATATGAAACGACTTTTCCGAGAAATGATGCGGGGTGACGCGACAAGTTAAAATTCTTATCTCATCTCTTATAGCTTTGGTATTTGTAAATGTACATATTGCGTACTGACGCGTAAGAAGATGTGTCAATCGCTGAACCTGGGAAAATAGTGGCTAGCTCACTAGTTTCAAGTCCCGATTCGGATTCGGCCTCGATCATGGGTGGTTTCAATAATTTAAGTGATGTCCTCTCCACGTGCTTTGCTTACTAACAGTTGAATAATCCTACTGACAAAATAATATAAGCACTTGAAGGAAAGAAAAACAGGCTGGCTCCATGACTAATGAATGTGTTCAAAATATACCTGCTTCCGATATCAATAATTCACCTCTGAAGCTTAATAAATGTTATTATGTGGTTTTGTAAAATAACATTTTTTTAACTGCTTAATATCTCTTAACAGCGAGGTCTTTAGAGACGGGAAAGGATGGGGGCAAGGAATGGGAAGGAATTCAGCCATGGCCTTTTTGAAGGAAGCATCCCGGCATTTGCCTGGAGTGATTTGGGAAACCATGGAAAACCCTAATCTGAATGCCCGGACGGGGATTCGAACCGCCGTCCTCCCGAATGCGAGGCTAGAACGCTAACCGTTACACCACCACGCTCGGTGTAAAATAACAGAAAGAAGAGAGAGGATGGTAGGTCATATTTTAAGACATGCGGGATTGGTTAATTTGATAAGGGAGGGAACAGTCGATGGCATAAACTGTGGAGGAAAACAGAAAGCAGATAATTGAGAGCGTAATCTGTAAGAGGTATATTGCGATGAAGCTGTTAGCACAAGATACGAAGAGATGGAGAATTGCATAAAACCAGTCGAGAGAGTGATGACATCAAAGTATTAATGATAATAATAGCCTTTTACCTAGAAGCAATGTAAATTTTGGAATTCTATGAATGAGGACAAATTTATTTGATTCCAAAGACTTCTGCGGCCGTCTTTGTCTATGAAATCCTCTGCAGCTGCGGCAGTGTTTACATCGGCGAGACAGTGGCGGAGAGACTTAAAGGAACACATCCGCCACTCAGGGCCGGCGCTAGGATTCTTGGGCCCGGGGTAAGAGTTCTTAGGGCCCCCTACACGTCCGCCCCCCTCCCCCCAACAATTTTTTTCTTTGAACATTGGTTTCTGGATAAAGTAAGAAAACTTTAATGGAAAAATTAAAAAATAATGCTTTTTTTAAGAAAGTTTTTTAAAGTTCGATTTCTATTTAACTATACTACTCGTGGACGGAAGGACCCCTGGACGAAACGCCCCCTTCAGATGCCCGGGCCCGGGGTACATTTGCCCCGCTTACCCCTCCCTTACGCCGGCCCTGCCGCCACTACAAATATAACAACAGCGACAAATCTGCCGTAGTTCGCGATGCTATTAACACCGGGCATGAAATAAAATTTCAAGACACGAGGCTACTGTGGAGAGAAGACTAGTGGTGGCCTCGACGTGTGAAAGAGGCAGCAGAAATTTTAAGGAATACGAACAACTTCAATGAAGATAGCGGCCTTTTACTCTGCGATGCTTGGCGACTGTTGCTATGTCAATACAAACATAAACAGTATCTCTGAAGAAGGTTGTAGGATGCCAGTCGAAAGCTCAGGTATTTCAATAAACAACGCGACATAACCCGAAAAGCTATTAATCATGAATTATTTATTTGGCAATGTCCATACAAACATATTGCTGTGCAAGTGATAATAACGAGACACGGTTTTCTGGAGAGCCAAGGTTCGATCCCTTGTCGGACAATCCAGGTTTAGATTTTACATTGTTTATTCATATTCCCTCAAGCGAATGTCGGGATTGATCCATTATAAAGGCCAAGAACGGCTTCCTTTCCTTCCATTACGAACATTCATTCCCTGCTTTAATCAAATTACCTTCGATATACTGTCCGGAATGGCAACCGGCGACGCCCACCTTGATGGCATGAACCTATTACTGAAGGCCATACTCTCGCTGAAGGTCAGTCACCTTCGACCTGGAAGCGATATGAATCACTTACAGCGCCCTCGTTTATTTGGGCGGCTTACAGTGTGTGGAGGCTGCCTGGCAGGGGAAAGCGGACCCCCGCAGGTCGTCACCGCATTGTGCGCTACAGATCAGCGATCTCTCACCTCGTAATGGGCGCCCTCCACACTTCACGGCCAACATGACGTACGGCGGAATTATAGAGAAAGTATATGCACTGACGTACAACCAGCTAATATGCTTCTCCACTACAGAAGAGCGTTGTAGATCACGGAGACTGATGTGTGGCGAGCCATTAGGGAGTACTTCGCCATTATCGAACCATTTAACTTTAACTGAAAAAAAAAATTCTATCAAATACTTTCCATGAGGTTTTCCTCTGGCCTCGCATTCGGGAGGACGCGAGTTCAAATCCCCGACCAGCCATCCAGATTTGGGTTTTGCAAGGTTTCTCCAAATCTCTTAAGGCGAATGGCGGGATGGTTATTTTAATAAAAGGCCATGGCACAATTCCTTCCTGTTACTTGCCCCCAGTCCTTTCCTGCCTCTAATGATCTCGATGTTGACAAGGCGGAAAGACATAAGCAAAAAAAGAACAAATTTCAAAGGAATGGAAAGTATTTTCACGACATATTTACTATTTGATTCACGAAATTCTCTACCGTATGATATACATTAAAACTGTAGAAAAAAAATCCTGTGTTAAAGAATAAAATTTTCTAAAATTACTCATTTAATACTTTTGCAAGAACAGTAAACTCTATAACCATTGCTACAGTTTGCGAATTTTTAATAGGGGGAAAAACGCTTCAATTCCGAACTGAAGCTCCTATAATGATTCTCACCCTCTTATTTTTCCAAATTTTAAACTAAATAGCACTGAGGAACAAAAATAGTATCTGATTACAAATTTTTAATTAAATGGATTCAGAAGTTATGATACTTTGACAGAAAGACGGACCAACAGACGAGAGTTATGTCTTTAATTCATGAAGTACAGGACCCTTAACAATGATGGAAACAGTAGCGATTCCCGTTTGATCCTTCTTCGGATGGTGAAACTCCATTCGAAGTACTGTTTGTACTGGCTTCATGTTATCCCTCACTTTCAGCAGTGTTGAGCGGATATCTGCACCAACACAAGCCTCAGATTATATCGCGCACAGACACGCAGTTCTTAACAACTTTGACCTCACCGAAAAAATAAGATTGGTACACTTGTTTTTGAAAAAAAAAGGATATATTTACTGCACTAAGATTATTGCCAAATTAATTTCTCGATGCTAATACCTGTACCTTTCCTCAAACAATAATTTTGAAACTACATAATAATATATATCACAAGATATATCACTGCAGCAGTTCTTTACTAAGTCTCTAAATTTAAATTGACGCGAGAAGATGTTGAGTTACAAGAAGGGCAGTCAGTGCCCAATTTGTTCACCAAACGCGGTGGATGAGCGGTTACTTTCGGGTGTGGCGTTCGGGAGGACGCAGGTTCGAATCCCTGTCAGGCCATCCAGATTTCCTAAATCACTTCTCACGAATGCCAGAATGGTTCCTTCAAAAGGCTATGGCTGAATTCCTTCCCATTCTTTACCTTTTATCCTATCGCAACTCTAACGACCCCGTTGATGACGAAGCAAATAGCCGGATTAAAAAAAAAATCATTTTTTTGAAAACTTAATACCATTTTATACGGCGCACATACACAAAAATACAGAGAGAGAAGATGTTTAACAACTTAAAACATTTTCATCCCACTAAACCTGATTACACGGAAACTTCGCACATTAAGATTAGGAAATCATGGAGAGCTATCTAAAAAAAATTCCAATTTTTGAAGGTTGAGACTATTATGCGGTTTCCCCAACTGAAGAAGAATGTAGAAGTGTGTTTTTCAACTAGGGCGAGAATACAGCTATTACACTTGGTGACCTTCTTCTAAGCTTAAAATCCCGCAACGTTGGTGGTTACTTGAGGAATTGACTGATAGGTAGGGTCAAGCTCTTTGTGGCCTGGATTTTTTGTTTCTGAGGAATCGTACGATATCTTGTTTCTGGAAAAAGTCCAGGAATTTACACATTCGTTTGAAATCTGAATCTACATGTTGAGTAGAGATTTTGGAACAGGGAATCATCCAGAAGGAGTAAAAGGAAGCGCAGATCCTTCGGTTCCCACACGGGTCAGGTTTGGGCCCTATTCGAGTGCATACCATCACTCCGGACCGGTTACCAGCGACGACCATCAGGATGTTAATGAGAGCCTCGGGCACAGGCGGTGTATTCGTAATAACTGCACTAGTCTAACGGTGGCTAATGCGGAACCGAGCTTATGGAAATTACTAAATTCCACAGTCCAGCGACCTACATACGTGAGCTCGTTTCTCTGAAACTTGTCCAATAAGAGTATGAAATATGCCGGCGGAAGCATATTTTAATATTGTGTTTTGGGTTATGCACCTGTGAAACTTTCTTACTTTTAGTCGTCAAACGTCTCTGCATTACATTACGACGCTATAGCTAATCCAAAAAATATAGATGGCATCAAGGCACACCATAGCGATTGTAAATACACCCCAGGGAACGCTCTGCCATCCAAACTACGAAACCGTGCAGGATCAATGGTTCGTCGATGTGAAGGCCATTAGAGCCGCAACTACGCGTGTATTATTTTTACTTACGAAACAGTGATCGGAAACTCGCAATTAAAGTGACAGATTCTGACAAATAATTATCAGAGTCTTACTTGGAAGAATTATTAATTAGGTAGTTTTCAAGTGTGTGCATTAGTGTATGCGGTAGGGCGATCAAGTCACGGAGAATCAAACGAGACAAAATATTGTGTACAAGCAAATGTATAGTAAACTGAGCATTGATATACAACACATCATACAATTCTGGAATGCAAAATTACTGTACAGTTCTTAATGCTATGGAAATCTGAAACGTGACTTGGTAATGTGCACGTTCTACTGATTACAGTTGCTAAACAGTGTTTGTGTTAATAGTTTCTCATACAGAGATCGATATTGCAGTGTTATTTTAACGTCTTGTGTTCAGATCTAATAAAATGGTCTCAACGTTGATGTAACAGCTATCTGGATATAGATATAGCGCAATGGTTGATTCAGTTGCATAATTCACTGATAGTAATGAAACAAAATTATTAAAATTGAGGGACTAATACTTTTGAAGAAGTTATTAACTTTAAAATGAAAGGTATGGTTTTCGGGCACTAGGCTACAAGCAGTTCTAATACTAATGTATTTACTGCAGGTATCTGTAAAGGTGCGTTCCCACGGCGCGTCCCTCGGCGTGTGGTTGTGGACGCCTTTCATCTTTGCCGCATAAAGGCGCGTACTGCCACACCACGTGTCGTGGGAATGCGACTTAAGAATATGCTCATTGTGTGCTTTATAAAATCTAAAAACGGCGCTACTGAATCTGGTGTGTGAGTGGTTGACGTTCAGTCCTGTAGTTCAAGATGATGCAGGTTCCTACTTGGTCCGGACTAGCACATTTCAGTTTTCCGCGATTTCCCGAAATATTTCCCGGCAAATGCCGGGGTGGTACTTTCAAAGGCCATGGCTGAATTCTTCTCGTTCCTTGCACTTTATCCTCTTCAAGCGTAATGCCCCAGTAAAAACTTACTAATGCGTCCACACTGCAGATCTGGTCCCTGTAGAGCGAGGGTATTATATTAACCATTATGTTGCCATCTTTGGCGAATACAGCAGCTTCGAGAACAATATTTGATGTTTCAGCGCCGATCTTGAGGCAAAGTTGGTAAAGATTCGTACATGAGCTGTTACTTGCGAAAGTGAAACGAACCACAGATGACGGCATCCGCGGTCCGCGCTCAGCATCCACAGTGACGTAAAGTCTCATTAATCACAATCAGTCACCCCACGATCAGCGTGACGAATGACGCAAGAGTAAGGCACAGGCAACCGATCTACGTCATCACAGGTGTCGACAGCTGACGGAGGCTTCGAGGAGTTTAAGCTCTGCCTTCTTGCGTCCCAAAGCGCTGGATCACTCAGGTGTCTCCTGTGGAGAGTCCAGTGATACCAAAACGTAATTACATGGTACTAATGCACAGTATTCAGATCAACAGACTTCAAATACGATACGTTGGAACGCAATCAATCCGATGCAGACCACGACAGTGATTATGAAATAATTAAATCCTGATTAACTGGTTTCGGAGCTAAAGGATGACTCTTCAAGGACTTAATACTTTCACTTTTCTGGTAACGAGAAGGTATTATTTCTGACCAAGTACCTAACTTCTCTGTGGCTCCTAAAGACCGTTCTTGTAGCCTCTGAGTTCAATATAAGGCAGAGGTTGCTACATGAAAATATAGTTGAATCAATGAACACAGAAATATGGATATTTGAGGAAATTTATTAAAACGACACTAGAAGACATGTGTCAGGGAGTTAGCGTCAGCTGGAAGAGGTTTTCTTTTGGGAAGTACGTCATAAGATGTATCGTTTCCGCTCCTGAGGTACCGCCACCCAAATAATTCATTCGAGAATACGCTGGGCAGGAATGGATTAGAATCATCACATATACGAACAACCAAGAACAGTCGGATTACGTGTCATTAATTGGTGCCATAGCGGTACGCCAAGTTAAATTACTTATACCTAGTGAAAGTTGCTCACAAAGTATTATAATAAATCTTGTTGAACTGAAACATTAAAAATACTCCAAATAATTTTTAACGGCAGAGGTTGGACGAATAGAGAAAGTGAGTAAGTTCAAATATCTGGAAGGAATAATACAGGAAAATGGTTTAGATAAATCTGGCATAAAAAAGATATACAAGATGGAAATAGCGGGTGGTATTACTAAGAATTTTTTAAACAAAAAATGCTTTTTAAAAATCTTAAAATAAGGCATTACCACTGAGTTGGGTCTATACGCGACTGAATGCTTAGTATTGAATCACGAGAAAAATCTTTGGTCCAATGAAAGCAACTATGGAAATTAAGAAGTAATAAGGATATATACCAAAAAATATAACAGAATCAATAACAAAAAGGAGATTACTGTTTTTTGGTCATATCTACAGATTGGATGATAACAGATGAACAAAACAGCTATTCAATTACCTTTGGGGGGGAAAAAGTCGACAACAATCTAGATTCAAGAGGTCAAGAAAGATTGGGAAAGAAATAATATAAGAGTTGAGGAAATTATGGAAAAGAGATTTTTAGAAAGAAGGTATTAAATATAAGGGTTCCAAGGCAAAAGAGGAAAGAAATCAGGTCCGAAGTGGTCTGAAGAGAGAATGAAGAAACATAGTGAAATAATGAAGCCTCATTGGATTGAACGGAAGAAAAAACAACAACAAACAATAAAACATTGAAATTGATTGCCTGATTGGAAAGAAGAAGAGAGATATAACAACTCTGTTCCGTTTCTTTATATGACGGATATATTGTCAGGTTTGTCATGAAAGACCATTTTTAGACAATACAAAAGACGAAATGCAAGCTCCTTTGGTTGATGGACACACAATTTGCCCTGTCTACTCCCCACCAAGCCACGCAATCGACTGTTAACCCCTTAACCTACAATGACGGGCATAGCCCGCGTACGATGGTTGGGCCAAACGTAAATATTAAGGGCATAGCCCGCGTACAATGATCGGGCCAGAAGTAAATATTACGGGCATAGCCCGCGTACGGTGATCGGGCCAGATGTGAATATTACGGGCATAGCCCGCGTACGGTGATCGGGCCAGAAGTAAATATTACGGGCATAGCCCGCGTACGGTGATCGGGCCAGATGTGAATATTACGTGGAATATTTGATACGCAATTACAGTCTGATGCAATAATTGTGGTAGACGCAAGTATTACAAAATGTTTATTTATACAAAACTCCAAAATATAAAATTAGTAATCTGTAATGTTATGATATATTTCAAAGCATTCTGGTACATTTAAAGGAACTTTACACTTTTTACATTCCCACGTTGTTTCTTTACGTTTTTTATTTTTGTGACAAACTGTACAACATTTTGACGGTCTTAATTTAGAGGGTGTTGGATCATAGTGCTTTGGAAAATGAGCCCATTCCTTCGCGTAAAGTCTGTCTGGCGCATCTCCGGAAGATAATACGCCTCGTTCTCTATAAATCGGTTTTGGCATTTTCTTCAGTAGAGATTCGGCTATGTTGATCTTATAGTCGACATAAACATTGTTTCTTTCCATCATTCAGTTTTTCCCTAAGATGTATAAGTTAAAAAAGAGCAATATCAAACAGATAATTATTTTTTTATATCCTTTCATGAATTTTCTCATCACTGGAAAACATGCCAGATATTTGATCTCCATCTGAAATACAATTTGGTTTTAGAGTGTCCTTGGATCCTTGTGAAGTCATTTCGACTGCTTCTTGTTTTGTCAACAGCATATAAACATCTCGCTTGTCTTTCCATTTTATAGCGAGTATTCGGTTGCAGCTTCTCATTGCGTATTCGCCCGGATTAGCGTGTTACACAAGTCGTGCCAACGTCACGAACGCTGCGCGAGCTTGTATACAATTTCGGCCCAACATCTTCGAGTCTAAATCGTAGGTTAAGGGGTCAAATTAACCCACCGATTTCGTCCATTTCATACCTGGTTATCGATGTTGCTTTACAGAGTGTCAACCAAATCTTGGTTACACAGCGTAATAGCTTAAGTCCTTTTCAAATGATTATAGTTGTGACACTTTCGATGAGTATAAAAGTAGTAGTTTTTTGCGGATGTATCATATCTTTTAATTACTGTGTACGTTACTGACAATTTTTGACACTTGTAACTATCGTCAAGTAACTATGCTTAAATCGGTAAACCAAGGCTGCCAAACCAATTTTGGAGATGAGCCACCAGTTCGATTCTAACTTAGCCTGCAGGCCACATAATACTATCCTATAGTTTACAATAGATATTTAAATATAACAAAGATATAAGTAACACTTTATTTTTAATTAAAAGTGAAAACCATTAATGAGACCTTTGCAGAGTTATTTTAAAAATTATAGTAATTTAAAAAAAAAAAATCAATCAGACTTTGCAGAGGTTTTTGTGGATAATCTAGAGCGCTGTTGTTGGCAGGCAAATTCAAATGCGCACCTGGGTTGTGCAGTCTTGAGGTAAACCCCAAAGTAAATAATATATTATTTTACCTCCCCGAATCAACTAACCGTACTACTTCGATGGTAACCCGGTTACCAGTCTTTACAGCGAGGTGGGTAGGACTCTAACCTCACTTTCCGATAGTTTGTGGTTAAACTCCGCAAGTTGAGGTACTTGGCTGTAAAGTGCCATATTTCTCCAGTCGTAGCCACAACGTACTATACATCAATCATTATGACAATTATAGCTATGTGGACTTGCAGCTGAATTCAATTAAAAAGAGACATATCAATCATCATCAGATTTCTCAGTTCTGTGCCCTAGTCTCATTCTTAACACGGACAGTCATCTAAATTCACGCAGTCATTCCTCAGTTCCTTTGAGATGTCGCCCTCGCATTGCGGTCGCCAATACTTTTAAGTTACACATCCTATGGTTTATCTGTTTCAAACATATTTTTTTTTCTTTCACTGGATTCAGTCCGAAGTTATGGTGGAGCAACTCAATAGTATTTTTCAAATAATTCAAATGTGAGCAAACTTAGTGTAATCTGAAATATAAATTCAAAATCTTGTTAACAAGAACGTCGTCGATGAGCCCGAAAACACCAAACCAACACCACCACCACCAACAAATACAAGAACGTTGTGATTTATTTTGCATTTGGCTCTGAATACTTGCAGCTTATAAAACAACCTCAAATACTAAAATTCCAGTGAAGTAGTAAACCCGTGTCGTAGCCCACCTGTATAAATTTAAATATCTATAGTGAGTGTTGCTAAGTGTAATGTATTGTTTTGTGGTGCTAATGAGGATGAAAAAAAAAATATATTAGAAGTTGAAACATGATGTGGACCCATTCATGCCTACTGTTGTCAAGCACACCAATTGGGGCTGCGACTTTTATGGCCTTCCGAGGGACGAATCACCACTAGTAGTAGTATGTGCAGTCACTCCAAAACCACTATGGAGTATCACCAACCATTTTGTAAACAGTTCGGTTGTTAGGAATCGTGTTTTACTATCTCTCTTTAACTGCTGATGATTTTTGTCTCAGGTCTTAAAACTTCGTCGACGTTGAGGTCATTAGAGGCGAGAGAGGATTGGGAGGAAGGAACTGGAAGGAACTCGTCCACGGCCATTTTAAGGGACCCTCTTGGTATTCGCATGGAGTGATCTGAGGAAGATACGGAAATTCGAAATCTGGATGGTTTGACCGAGAGTCGAACTCGCACCCTCCCGAATACCAGTGTAACTGCTCGCCCACAAGGCTCGATAGCGAACGATGAAATATCTTCTTCCCCTGAGCCTCGAACCACAAAGCCTTAGCCACTTCGTCCTCCAGGCAGGCTAAAATCGTATTATAAATGAATGTAATTTTTCTCGGCGTTGTGCATTTATAAACGTTTCTCGGGAACAAACCGAGTAATATTGTTATTAATGCTCAATTTTTCGGCGACTTTAACTCCGTCGCCATCTTCAGGTGCAGTTGCAAGTCTTGAAGTCTGCCTTGAAGTCAGCCTTGAGCGTGTTGTTTGTAAACTGGCATGGCAACGACAGATGTTGTTATGTTGCCTAGCAGCATCTCAGATGTCATTAGACGCCCGCGTCTGATTTGGTAAACAGGGATTGTGGATTCCAGATAAGTGATTCCTGTTATTGAGGCTGCTCATCACCAACACTCTGCTTTTTGTGTTCCGCGGGGCGTCTAATGACATCTGAGATGCTGCTAGGCAATATAACAACATCTGTCGTTGCCATGCCAGTTTACAAACAACACGCTCAAGGCTGACTTCAAGACTTGCAACTGCACCTGAAGATGGCGACGGAGAATAAAGTCGCCGAAATATTGTGTATTAATAACAATATTACTCGGTTTGTTTCCCGAGAAACGTTTATAAAAATCGTATTGCTGGTTGGCAGAACTTTGGCCTCTGCGGCAGAAATATACAAAAACCATCTTGCAACCTGGAGATTGATCGACCTTATTGATTATTACATACTTTACAAGACAGACGTATTTACCACTGAGAGTAAGTAACTGGAACTACAAGATATACAAACACCAGATACTCCACAGTAAAACTTTCAGTGATGGCTAGACGAGATGACTGTTTGCCAACGAGGCAGGTTGATCAAACTCGTTTGCGGTGAAGGCCGTAGCGATTACTGCAAGGTGATTTACAAAGCGAACGCGGAATTAAGCGGCTACTTTCTCGAGATACTGATCCATTGCAAAACGCCGAACTCTATCGCGGATCATTATTTAAACTGAAGTAAAACCCTTCGGAGATATAGTTATGCCAGTGCACGAATGATTACGCTCGGAAAAACCCAAGAAGAAAGTGAGTACTTTACGAAGATGCTTCGTCGAGATTCGTGCGCAGTGTAGAAACTGCCCCGGAGCCGACGGGCAGGTGAGCGCGATCCAGCAAGGCTTTTGTTTCGTCAAATCCAATTAAAGAGGGGGCGTATCCGGGGCAGGGGGTGTGACCCCCACAAACCTCGCAATCGCTGTCTAAGCCCTCGGCGGTGAAATCAGGTGCCCATTGGCCAGGGCGTGAGAGAGATTAACAGAGCCAACATGCCTCTCAGGATCTCGCCTGTTGCAATCTCCGGGCGGTACAGTGGTACTGTGAGCCATCCTCGATCAGGTTGGCACAGCCGACGTGATACACTGGACAAATCCTTTGTCGGTAAACAGATAAATATCCAAGTAAAACGGTAAGTTCCTTATACGGTGAAATATGACTTCATATATACCGGTGGTTTCCAACGGAGATGGTACCACCCACTGGTCGGGGGTTGAATAGATCATAAAAGGGGGAGGGGGTGGTTTCTGGACCAAGACAAATTTAGAGGGGTTTAGAATCAGCCGCTACCCCCCTGCTTCCCAGTGTTACATATGGCTTTAAGGGCTGCATCAAAGAAATTTTTAATTACATTCCCATGATCATCTGTAGCCAAAAGAAGGTTTAGGTTAGTCAGCAATTTATTAGATAAGAAAAGAAACAGATTTTCAGTAGTGGAAAGCGACGATTTATGATGACAAATAATGCAGCAAATATCGAAAAATTAGTGTCATTATACCGAGATCAACACTCTAATCAATATTTTTACATTATGTGCATTTGTCAACCAAACTGTCAGCAATACACCAATATTGTTAATATATTTAAATAAAGTAATATTAGAAATTCATCCTTGTTTTTCTTTATAAGATGTCGCACACTTCACCCTTCACCCAGAAGGGGGGTCATCGAATGAATGATTCAAAAAGTGGGTTACGAGCAAAAAAGTGGAACCACTATTTATTAGAATTAGAGGAAAGGGTTTTTTTTTTTTTTGAAAAGGGGGCGGAAAATAATTTTCTTTTCAAAAAGGGGGCGGTAGGCCCAAAAATGGTTGAGAGCCTGTGATCAGTACTCTGAAGTTCTCAAAACTGTATTTGGAAGATGGTACTTTTCACAAAAGTTATTCCGATTCCTAACGGTAAGAGCCATGAGACCACTCATTTAACTTGATGATTGTAGAACCACGAGTTATGAAGGCTGAGAATAAGTGCTTCACCTTGGCACATATATCTGTTAAAGTACATTATGTGCAATCGAAAGAAATTCCCGAATTCTCAGATAAAATAGTTACAGTACTTCATTTGATTTTAACGTCTGCAAACGTCAGATACACTATCAAGTTTCTTACATTGAATCAGTAGTATTCTCAGACAGTTTTTCTCATCTTTTGTATTGGTAGTACAAGGAATAAAAGAATTTCGTTGTTAAGGAAGTAAAATTATAACTGAGGGCAGAACGACAGCTACTTCAAAAGCAGAAATAGCAACAGGAAAAATAACATTCATGAAAAAAATAAATCTCTTAGTCTCAATCATGTCATAGTATTCAGAAAAAAAACTTTCTAAAACTGTGTAAGTGGAGGACTGCACTTTTTGGAAGCGAAACCTGGACTTTTCAAATAACAGAAAGTTGGAATATTGAAGCGTCTGAAATGTGGTGCGTTAGAAGCATGTTGAAACTTAAGTTGGGAGATAGAGTACAAAACGAATGTATTTAAGAGTGGGGAAAGAAGTTTATGAAATATTGCCAAATAAAAAAGAGACATGATGGTGGTCCACATTATAGAACATGAGAGGATGGTCAACTGGTTAGTGCAAGGAACAATCGAAGAAAACAATGCAGAGCAAGAAAACTCATAAGCCCGACAAAAATGACGGGTTTAACGCAAAGTTTTAGCAATTCATTTCTTTGAGCTTAATATAACAGTGGCAGATAATTCAGTGAAAATATTTACAATGAATATAAATCTATTCCAAGCTCATCAAAAATAACGGGTTGAACACTGTGTTCTGGCAGTTTATTTCCTTGCAGTTCTTTTATTCCCTTGTTTCTCTTTTTATTTTTTTATGTTTCTATGCTTCTTTGACGTCGACGTCATTAGAGGCGGCAAAGGACTGGGAGCAAGAAATTCGGACAATATCTTTTTAAGGGGACCATCTCCGCATTCACCCGGAGTGATTTCGCAAACCACGGAAAACCCAAATCTGGATGCCCGGACGGGGATTCGAACCCGCGTCCTCCCGAATACGAGGTCAGAACGTAACCGCTCACCCACTACGCTCGGTCGCAATTGCTCAACGCTACTTAAACTTTGTTTATAAATAATGCTGAAAACCTCAAACGTGATGTAATGTAGTATATATTTCTAAGTTTACTGTAAAAACGATATCGCTGGGCAGAGAGTATAATAAAATCGACTGAGTATAAATAAAGAAAAACCAACTAATAATTAATATGTCAATTTAAACGCTCTTTAAGTGTTCTGGAAATTCATTTCTTAGCGGTTGCTTAACTAAATAGAATTGTTATTAAATAAACCTCATAACCTATGTTTTGTAGTAACATCTCTGGCCTCTTATAGGCTGGGCACGTGTCGTCAGCGTTACGGACAGATGTGATGTGACACCGACCAAAATATGTACAGTGTTACATACATAAAGGAGTTAACAGTGTTGAAATCAGCTCGGAATAAGAAGGTATGGAGAATTACTTCAAATAAGTCAAGAGGGGAAAAAAATCCTTCCTATAACTGATTTCGACAAAGAAAAGTACCAATGGCCCTATGTATCTTGGTACATTTCTTAAATTCTTTCTGATAATATAACTTGAAACGATAAGAAATTTCGATTGTCTGTATCTTTTAATCACATAATTTTGTTGTTGATTTTATTTATTTATTGCAAAGACAGTTATTTTCTAATGTGAAATATGAAGGAACCTAAATTAATTTATTTCAGGATGAATATTTTATTCCGTTGTTATAACTGATATCAGTTTTTTTGTTATTCATCTTCCGTGTTGCAACTAAACAAATGCTTTTTATGGTAAAAAGCGTTTAGTCTTTATTTAAGACATTTTCAGTGCCGTAGGTAAATATATATACAAAAATTTATACATAATTTGATAATGGGTTTTGTACTTTTTTTGTAAATTGATTAAGTTTTCTTACATTACTAACTACTTACAGTATTAGATTATGAATGAATATGTGCACTGTAAGTACATAGTAATGTAAGACAACTCAATCATTTTACAAAAAAATACACAAAACCAATAACATTGCAGTATATATATATATATATATATATACAGGGTGTTACAAAAAGGTACGGCCAAACTTTCAGAAAACATTCCTCACACACAAACAAAGAAAATATGTTATGTGCACATGTGTCCGGAAACGCTTACTTTCCATGTTAGAGCTCATATTGTGGACGGCTGTGATACAATACGCCATTCTCCAGGGCTGCATCAGCGCATCAGGGATTCCATGCGACGGAGGGTGGATGCATGTATCCTCGCTAACGGAGGACATTTTGAAACATTTCCTGTAACAAAGTGTTTGAAGTCACGCTGGTACGTTCTGTTGCTGTGTGTTTTCCATTCCATGTTTAATGTGATTTGAAGAGAAGTAATAAAATGAGCTCTAACATGGAAAGTAAGCGTTTCCGGACACATGTCCACATAACATACATACATATATATATATATATATATATATATATATATATATATGTGTGTGTGTGTGTGTGTGTGTGTGTGTGTGTGTAAATAGTAAATATGTTAAACTGCAGCATTGAAGATGACTAAAAGATGAAACGCGTTTACTATAAAAAGTATTTATTTAGTCGCAAGAGGGAGACCAATAACAAAAAACGTTATAGCAGAATCTAAGGACGTTAGGCAATAAATACATTGATTTATTCAGGTTTCTAGGATAGCAGAAATCTCTCTGTAGTTAATGTTCCAACATGAAGCAGAAGATTCTTTAGAAACTTGTCCCACAGTCATATGGACGAAGTCACACCTGACTTGTTCAGTCAGTGGGCATTGACCTCATTGGCCCGCATATTTTGCTGTCGTCACTAGTACCACAAGCGGTTGTAGGAAGGTGAGTCGACGCATAGCAGGGACTGCGGTAATCCAAATGAATGGGAGCGCTGAGGGCTCGCCACGGTGTGTAGCAAGCTGCGGCGCGGTTCCTTGAAGCCGGTTGATCCTCTTTAGAGCATCGTGATCGATCTCAGCGGCCGATAACCACGGAGCCACTGGCCTGAGGCCCCGCTCGCAGAGTAGGGGGCTCTCACTGGACTTACAACCAGAGGTTATCGGTTACGGGAAGAGACTAGGGCATTAACCCGATCGTGTCCGAAAGTAAATTTCTTGATTATAAGAAGACGGAGAGTACCGAAATCTGTGCGAAGGATTTTTGTTTGTTCTAGGTTCCCTTTCTCAGTACCCGCCACAACAGGAGAAATCGCTGAGACACCATGAATCTCTCTGACGCTTGACACGAGGATAACTGGTTCGAGCCTCGCGGTTGGAAGAAATTTTCATCATTAGGAATTTGCCGAGCAGGGAAGGAGAGGAGGCAACACCATAATCACAAGATGTGTACAAAACCCCTGGATTAAGCAGCAGCATATGGAGTGACGGCCTATGACATCGCTGATTTTTTTTATTTATGGCTTTACGCGTCGTTGACGTCGAAGTCATTAGAGGCGGGATGGGGCTGGGGAAAGGAACGGGAAGGAATTCGGTCATGGCCGATTTGAAGGAAGCATCCTGGCATTCGCCTGGAGTGATTTGGGGAAACCATGGTAAACCAAAATCTGAATGCTTGGACGGAGATTCGAACCGGCGCGGCGTCCTCCCGAATGCGAGGCCAGAACTCGCTGATGGTGATTCACCCGTTGGATGAGGATGTTTAACTGGCGGCCTCCATGGTGTCTTTAGAAAGAGTAGGTATGTATGGACCAGATCGCCCTTCTTTCGTATCTTACCAATAGCAGAAATTACAGTTAACGTGCAGTAATATTTATCACTCCAATCAAAACTCAAAAGGAGGTTGCTCCCGTTTTTTTTCTTCTCCTTTCTTAAGACTTAGTGCCTTGTCGACGGAATGGGATTCGGTCATGGCCTTTTGGAGGAAACATCCCGGCATTCATCTGGAGTTATTTCGAGAAACTGTCGAAAACAGAAATCTCGATGGGGCCCGACAGTGATTCGAACCCAAGTCCTTCCAAACGCGAGGCCAGATCTTTACGGCTCATCCACCACAATCGACTTTTCTCCCGTGATTTAGATATTTCTAGATCTCCTGGTAAGGAATGACTGATCTGAATTAGAGAACGATCTGTGACACCATAACTGATTTATGAATACTGCATTTTTTTCCCTACCCTCTGTTTAAGGTCAGTAACAACCAACACATGTAAAATGACCTGTCATGCAGCAAACGGTTACACTCAATATAGGCGTGAATGTTGTTACGTACGGTTCGTATCAGATACAGCAGCGTAAGTGCCACTAGCAATCGTATCATTGTCCGCTAATGGTGTAATAAGCGTCTGGGTGGAGTACCCTGCAAGCTTATCGCCTTGGCTGTGATAAAAGGATACGGCATTCAAGGCAACCCCACCCAGTCACGACATTCACATTAAATTTGCTCTGGCATTCCTAGTGCAACGGTGAAGCGATGGATAAAGGTCGGTAAGCCAAGTTACTAGTACAAGGAACGGTTAGACCAATGCCATACTTATCTAGGTCTCTGAAAGGAATGCAAACCGTTATTGTTCAGTTGTTGTATGCTTTCAGTTACTACCATAATTTAGATTCTACGTTACTCATTAGGGAGCGTACATAAACCACGTAGCTCCATTTTGGCCTCCTGTGAACCCCCGCCCTCCTCTCCACGTAGCCCTACGTGGCTTTTGCGTCTACCCCCCCCCCCCCTCCCAAGTAGCAGGTAGCTTTTTTCCCTTTTGATTCCAGAAGACATTTTCTACCGTTTTCTCTTGTCAATCTATTGTAAATTACACACAGACATAATTAACTAAGGAAAACAAAGATTCACATGCTCTTTTGAGTTCTGTTCCTCATTTTAACTGTAAAAAAATGTTATGAAAGGAAAGCTACGTGGCCTTGCTTGGAACCCCCCCTCCCCCCACGTAGCCCAGCATAGCCTTCCAGCCAACCCCCCCCCCCTTTTTCCTGGACCGAGCCACGTAGTTTGTGCACGCTCCCTTAGGTCAAGGAGCTGTACAAATTCTTGGAGATCACTTACCTTGGAGTAAAAATTGTTTCTTCTTTTTCCATATTCCACAGAAGAAAACTGCCTCCACTTTTGGGACGTTATGCATAGATCAAACATAATCCGCTGATATGAAATGTTGTCAGATTATTTTACATTAAATGGTAAAGAAGTAGTGGTCACTGATAAGCCTAAAAGAGAAAGTGAACTGCATTTCTTTTCTGCCAATGTAGTTGGTCGTATCAGTATTTACCTCTTCCTTTCATCATCCTCCATTGCCTCTGTTTCGGATCCGTATCGCAAGGGACTGATTGACAGTACGGAGACGGTACAGGTAAAAGCCGCTCGATTCGTGATTGTCTGCCACAGTCATTATGAAAGCGTCTCAGAATTGATACACAGATTGGGCTGGATCTGGGATTGTCTGCAGACAGAGGTTACAGGCGGAAGTTTCCATTTAACTTATTGGCAAAAATGCGAGCAACATATTTCATTTGCGGGAGTGACAAAGTGATTCTTCCATCAAGCTATTTGGGCCCATATGACAGGATAAATAAAATTAGGGAAATGCACAGAGTTGATTGCGGTGCAAAGCACACTCTGTCACCATAATTTTGTGAAAAGCAGAGTATGGATGTAGATCTATTCCCTTTTCTCCTATCTAATTTGCTTCTTTAATTCAGTTCATAGATCAGAGTTCTTTTCACCCACAGTTCTTCACTCATTCTCATTACCTCTGTGTCTCTATAATTGTCTTTAATCAATTGTTTATATATTGTTTCTATCCATTTTGTACGGTTTCTGATTTCTTCATTCCTCATGACTACGGCTTCCAGTTTTTTTGTTTTTGTTTTTTTTTTCAAATGAAATCATTTTCTGCCATAGGTAGCACTAGATTCTTTAAGCGCTTAATTTAAAATTACATGCGAAAAGTCACGGAAAGTTGACTAATAACATGTGGAATCTCATTTATCTCGCAGCAATTCGAACTGGCATGGGATATTTGGCGGAAGTCGCCAGGAGATGTTGCAGCTGTGCTGCATACCATAACTGCATATTTGTGGTGGGTGCTAGAGCTCATGTTAGAACGGCTTCGTCGGTAACTTCCCAAATATCCTTCAAGGTGCTCTTCTCTGGAAGTCCGGACTTCCGAATCATAGACTGAAATCGTCCACAATTCTCCTTAAACCAACTGCGCACAATCTGACACGGTGAGACAACATTAGAATGGTTTGCTGGATCCAATGTCGAGCATTCTCTGAGTCGAGTTTGTACCTTAAATGTTAGTCTATGAATCTGGCTAGGGCGCTAGCTGTAAAGTCAACAGGAAGGGATGTTAGCAAGTAAGAAATAAGTTACTAGGTGTAGGAAGAGGTCATCTTGCTTGGAAACAGAGATACAATGACGTTAGTTGTCGAGCATCGAAGTGCTTATTCTGTGAAGGTGGCGCTAGAGAGCGGATCTGGAAGATAGATTGTGCTGAAACGATGTTTGCAAGCCACTCGACATTTAGCACTGAGTTGAAGGTTCACAGTCCTGTGTCAACAGCCACCTTTAAAAACTTCACATCATACACAAATGTTGTCATTCCGCCGCCAGAAACTGATGAATCGAACCTATTTGAAGATACGACTGATCAATTTTTCTCGCTGCTCATTCAGGAGCTGTTAGGGGGCATCCATAAATTACGTGAGGTGTTTTTCAGGATTTCCGAACCCCCCCCCCCTCTCTGGTGAGACTTTATGAGATCTGGTCCGACCCCCCTCCCTCTGATGAGATCTGGTCCGTGAGACCCCCCTCCCCTCCCCTCTCCTAGAAATCACCCTCACAACTTTTTTAGACCTTTTTTTAGGTCTCACCGAAAGCCGGTTACACCCACCGTTTTCGACGAAATACCCCCCTAAAATCGATTTTCGCGTAATTTGCAGACCTTTTTTTTTTTTTTAGCTCTACAGTCCAACAATAATTTCCAAAACCTCACGTGAGATTTCCGTTGACTCCTCCCTCCCCCTTGGCGAGATTTGGTGAGATTTCGCCGGACCCCCCCCCCCTATTTCACCTCACGTAATTTATGGACGCCCCCTTATGGTGAATCATAGCTCACAGCGCTCGCTTGCTTACGCTGGCGATATCAGTATTGCTGTAGAAGATGAGGCCGGTAAAATCTAAGGACCATAGAGAAAGTAGGATTCCTTGAATTCTTGTCTCTGATGGGGCGAGGATCAAAAGTACACGTAGTAGAAATTAACTTTCTGAAAGGATACATCAATTAAAAAGAATAGTCAAAGTGAGAAACGGAAGAATGAGGGAGATTGTGAGTGAGAAAGCTATACAAAACAAGATAGAAAAGTCACCGTTGGAATGTTTTTAAAATCAGAAAAAGAATGGAGGAGGGGAGGATAGCAGGGAAGTTATTAAGTCTTGGACTTAAAACGAAGAGGCGCAGACGAAGAACAAGAGGTAGACAGCTGAAGGAGTTGAAAAGAATTGAATTACAAGCCAGTGGGAAATGACAGTTCATGGATGCGAAACTTTGAGGACGCATACAGTCATCTTTCGTCACACTGTTGCCATAATCAAAAAGCTGTCAACGGAGAATTAATTTCTTGTTCAACTGAGAAATAAAAGCTGAGAAATGATTGCGACAGAACTACTGAATCTTCGTCATGAGAAGGGCGAAAGTGGCACACTACTACTCAATTGAATTAACACCACGCGAGCCAAATGGCTCATTCCCTACCGCTGAATAAAGTTTTAGATCGAAACATTGTATATGTTTTTGTTCGTCTCAAATGTTTATCACTAGTCGTAGCCATCAACTTTGGTGAGTGATGGGTTATTTTCCCCATTCTTTGTTATTTATATTGGCTAAAAACCGTTTCCTTTTTCCTTAACATCATTACAATTGAATTAAGAGAAGCAAGTGGCCTTTTATTGGGCGAAGCGATGATTTACTTCTCAAAGTAGATCTGAGTCATATAAAATAGACCACGAGATTCATCACTGGAAGATGTTAACGGGGTTATATAAGTCATGTTCGGAGAAAACCAACAGAACCTATAATTAGGCCGGTCTATTTCCTGTTGATGTCGGTTTTAAGACGAGGAATGAATGCGCAAGGTACCAGGAAATGAGCCAGGAGATGTTACCGCAAGTACCTGAGTCCAATCACGCTTTCTGTGGTCATCTTACTCAGTACGTAATTACAAACCGTTTTAGGTTTGTACCAGAGAAAGCAGAGCTCGGAAACAGTCTAACAGACACAGTGCTTCTGGCTGCCTCTGTTAATACTTCCCGCTTTGTTCCCCCCCGTCCCTCAGCTTTCTCCAATCACACCTCCGCAGTCTACGATCAGAGGTGGTGAAGCCTGTCATTAGACGCAAAGCAGTCCATCTCGTCCTACGGAGTTCGGCTCCACGGAGCATATATCACTCCACAAGTGCCTCTCTTCTGTCGGTGATCGGTGTGTATGGCACGACCCCTTGATTTACATTCGCCACTGGAGACTACCAATCATTCTTTTCTGTTGACGACAGCTGCTCCACCATATGGGACCACAGGAACGGAAATCAACACTTCAGAGGAGATAATATCGTGTAAAGAGAAGGGTAATTCATTCAACGAACAAACGAATTCTGTTTTGAAATCAATTGCGCTGTTAACGCTAGTGATTGAAAACGTCGATCAAAGAAACATGACGCGTGGTGCCACATGGAAGTATCAAACTTTCTCCAATTTTCTGTCTCTCTAGAAACCGTAGGTCAGAGCCTTACGCGTTTATCTTGGATTGTACGTGATCAGGGAGAGAAAGCTGGCGAAACTTGGAAAAGGTTTGTTCGATGCACTTAGAAATATTCTGAATTACATTATGATGAATTTTCTCGGTTGAATTCTTTTTCGCTTGATGGTTAACGCCTCAGACAGGGGATGATTAACAATGAAAAGAAAGGAAATGAAAGGAATTAAAAGGAAATCGGTCATGATCTTAATGAAGGAACCATCCCAACATTTGCCTTCACCAGGTTTCCGAAAAACTTCGATAACCAAAATCTGTATAGCCTTTACATGAATGGAACTAATGCTCCTGAAAGTTTAAGTATGTTGATAATTCTCACTCAAAAATATTAGGTTTCTGAAATTGTTATTTTGAATTCAGCATTCGTGTAGACGAGCTATAATTGATTGAAAAATTTCATTGAACCATTTTTCAACTATTTAACTATTTCTCGTTTTTTTTTATTTTTTATTTATTTATTTTTTTTTTTTTTTTGCAAGGAAAGAGCGTCATTATTTCGAAAGACATCTTGAATGGAATCTGTAGCAAAAAAACTTCTATGGAACAAATTTTCAAACAAACAACTTGCTTCCTACCGTCTCATTGTTAAACTGTACAATATTTACAAAATACGAGATCTATAGAAACAAGAGGAGAGAAGCTTGAAGCAACTCTAACATCTGAAAAAAGTCTAAAATAATTGCAATTGTTCAATATATTTGATGGAGACAGTTATCGCACAGTAGACGAAATAATATTTTATAACACGAAGTTTTTTTCCGGAAGAACCAGCGACGGACAGAAAATCGTGGAGAAATAACTAACTATAAACTGACCTACCAGCAAGTCAGAGTACAGCACTTTATATACCAGTCTTTAATATTAATATTTAATTAAATTGCAATGGAGCACACGCTCCGGTACAATTTTTCTACACACCCAACTTCCCTCTTTTCTGCACCTACATACATTTACCCTCTACAAACTTTTAATTCTTTCAACGTTTTAGGTAAATTATTCATAATTTCTCTTGGAAACTCATTCCAATCCCTAACACCATTACCTAAAAAAGAGAATCTTCTCACACCCTTGTGCCTGAAATCGAGTGCCAGCTTTTCCCTTCCAGGCACTATTTTTTATTCTTTCAGCAATATTTTTTCATGCCTCAACACCAATATACGCCTTGTACACTCCCATGATTCTCTTTACCCCACTGAGAGTGGTGGTGTAACGGCTAGCGTTCTGGCCTCGCATTCGGGAGGACGGCGGTTCGAATCCCCGTCCGGGCATCCAGATTTGAGTTTTCCATGGTTTCCCAAATCACTCCAGGCAAATGCCGGGATACTTCCTTCAAAAGGACATGGCCGAATTCCTTCCTATTTCTTGTCCCCCCATCCTTTCCCGTCTCTAAAGACCTCGTTGTTAGAGAGACGTTAAGCAGATAAAAAACTCTTCACCCTTCTCATGTCTTCCAATGAATCCCATTACAGCTCTTTTATCCTATCTGTTACTGATTGCATTCTGCGATAATTTCCAGAAACAAATCTAGCAGTCCTTTTATGCACCCTCTCTAACTCCTGTATTTGATACTCAAAATGTGGGTCCCATACTACACTACCATATTCAAGCAATGGTCTGACCAAAGTTTTGTAACCCAATTCCTTTTGAAAGTAATTGGTGAAAAAGAAAATTGGTTTTAAATTGCCGCGGTTGTTTGCCTTACCTGGAACAGCAGGTACCCGCTGTCGTACATCCAGAACTCGGACGAGGTGTGCTGTGTGTGTTGCTGAGGTGGCGGTGGTCCCAGGGAACCAAGCTTGTGCAGCTGAATGGCGAGGCAGCGCTGCAGCAAGGGGCGGCGCGAGCAGCCGCCCCCAGGCCCCCGGGGGCCGCGTCCGCCTCCGGAGGCGCTCATCGGACGGCCGCCACCACCACCTGTTGGCAAACAAAACAAAAAGGTACTCAACTGAAACACAGCTTCTCATCATACAGAAATACAACATGTACACAAGACTCACATAGTGAACTATATGCCTTTTTCAAAAAAATAATATAATGCTTAATAAATTAGTTTCTTTCTTTAATTTTTCTTACATTGGCAGCAAGATAAAATATAATCAGTATAAGAAAATGAAATTTTCCAATAATAACGATTGTAACATTAACTTCATTTGACAAAAGTTATAGACAGAAACAGAAAAACTCTTCAGAAAATTTACTTCAGAAATCAGCGCGAATGTAATTTAATTTCGCACTGGTCATTCTGGACATTTTCGCATAAAAGTCTTTACGTGGAATCTCTGTGGCATAACCTTGAATCAATACGGTGTGATTGAATTGATAAACCACTCACATCAATCCAGCAAGACACACACACACACACACACACACACACACACACCGAAAAATATTGCTTAATGACTTTCTATAGTTATTCCAGTTAACAGAAATACGTAAGAAATAATGGGTTTGGGGTGTTCTGCGTAGAAACAGTGGTGGAGCTGAATGAATAAATTTCATAGAAAAGATGTGCTACACAAGAACTTTCTCGGAAATATAGACTGTAGAACTATTGGTTTTCTTATTAACCATGAGTTTCCAGACTAATAGTTGGCAAAGTAAAGATAAAAAAATCTAAGGTACGATTTGTGTGTTTTTATGTCAGTACAAATACATATTAATTCTGAACGTCTTTTATCTTAATATAGATATAGTGCGCAATTATCCTAAAGGAACAAAAAAAAATAAAAAAAATAAAAATAACATACATTTACGTATAGAAAATGTGATAATAATAACATTGTATTTGTTATTGTTGTGAAATGTTTCTGTACACGTTATCCGTCACTAATAACGACCTTAATATTCGCTCATATGATAATTTAAATCTTGTAAAGCATATAAACATCTTTATGATTGATAAAAATATAATCTAGAAGAATATAACGGAAACACTCAATTAATTATTACGGAAGAAGTTTTTTTTGGGGGGGCGGCAATTCTAAATAAAACATTTTACTGGCGTCATTATTAGACAAACACTAAGCCACACTGCTTTTACCATAAACGAATTTCTTTATTGATTCCAGAAGACATTTCGTACTGTTTTCTCTTGTTAGACTATCGTAAATTACATACGGAGATAATTTACTACCGGAAATAAATATTCACATGCAGTTGTGTGTTCTGTACCCCATTTTAACTGTGAAAAATAATATGAATGAAAAGCTACATGGCCTGGCTCAGACACGCCCTCCTCCCCTCCCCACCTACCCCAGCGAAGCTTTCCAGTCAACCCTTCCCTCCCCTAGATCGAAACCCGTAGTTTATGGACTCTCCCTAACATGTGAACATGAAGTTAAATCACTACACACACTTTACACAGCGTGATATACTACTAGAGAGAAAGAATTTTTTTTCTTAATTTAAACTGTATTCAGGTGTCTTGCTTATAAAAAATGAACGCTACACTAAAGAGGAACAAAACAGTTGATTAAAACTTTCAATGTCAAGATGATTCTCGGAACGTGAATCAAGCATGCCAGCCACAACGCTGCTACGGCCATCTAAAGAAAGAAAAGCTTTAAAAATTTATTTATAACTCAGGAGATACAAATCGTTAGACATATATATTTTTGCGGTTTCATTTTACCAAGACAGAGTACAATGGTTTGTAACGATTCTGCTATGAGCTCTCATCTCGCACAGAACTGTGTTGTTAACATTGCAGGTGTCATTGAGACTGGCGATGACTGTGGATTAGTGTTCAGACAATGAGGCCGGGCCAGTTGTGACCGAGCATTCGTTCCGCCCTTGTGTGACGGTTCATTTAACATTACGGCTCGACGCGACCAACTTCCGCACTCTGCCACCTACACCGTCTTACTGACTCAGATGTCCCGTTTACGCCGTAGAACAAAATAAAAGAGAAGTACTCAACAACTGGCAAACAGCTCGCAAAATTCGAGCTGTTCCGAAATCATGTAAGGTTTGGGTTTCGTACAATGTAGAATTGTTGTGGAACGGATAACTGAGATCTTTTCCCTATATTTGCTATCACATTTCGACTATCATTCTTCAGTTAGTTCCTTGTTTCCAGGAAGTCAAATCAGATTATGGTTCTTGAAGTATGTTCGGCCACCAAGTAGCAAAGTGTTAGATTCGCCGCGCAATGCACCTCTTGTTGTAACTAACTAACCTAACACAGTAATCCTACCGGGAATATGGGACCTACAACCTGACGTGGAATCCGAACCACGGAAGTGTTCTGCGTAGTCCAAAAGTTGTGCCAGAGGTGAACGTCGGGTTTAGAGCTATGAAAATCCCAGCGGAGACCGGGATTCAGTCATCCGCATTAACCACTGAGCGACAAGGCCGCTCATTTCTAGTAGGTGCCTATACAATGAATCTATACCATTTCATTACTGCTTGCTTTGACACTATACAGTGTCCACTTTGCTTTTTACTTCTCGGCATGTTCTCTATTTTTCACAGCTCACCTTAAAGGGGTTTTTTACTATACTCATTCTGAATAGTATAACCGTTTTTCCGCTTTCCAGCAAGCAGCTAATATAGATGGTTCCTTATTATAAAAATAAAAAAGGAGAAATTGAAGAATCTGATAAAAGGCAAACAAAAATTTAAAAAATTTCTCTGGAAGAAAATAAATAATAAAGAATTGTAAACGACAACTGAAAAGTTTTCCGTTGTTATCAGAAGAAGGAAAATGCTTTTTATGTACAATCGATTTAAAAGAATCCAGGATTGTCAAACAGATTATTTGATCATTTTCATGAAAATCGCTGGACAAATTCGTTGGTTTGCTAGAGTAAAAACTGGAACACCAGAAATAAATCCTAAGAAATAAGATATCTTCGACAGGCTCAAAATCGAAAAAAAAATATCACAGAGTTTGAACGTTTCAAAGAAAAAGTACAGAAAAAAACTGAATTTGGTTAGAAAGAAAAAAATGTAATAATTATTGGGAGGAAACAAATAAGATATGACGTTATTTCCCTTCGTCCACAGTTAGCAGAGTAAAAAAGATGAAAAAAGGAACTTTTGCAGAATCTATTTTCTCTGCTTCCCCCCACCCTCCACCCCTCATCTTAAGCTGCAAAGAGGGTGTGTTAAGGTGAAATTATTTACAATATTTCTTTGCAAGCAATATTTGAAGTCAGAATGGAATCGTCTTGAATTCTTCTCTTTGACCTTGTTTATATAACAATTAAGTAATCTCGACTCCTGAAGTTGCCACTACCAAAACAACTGTTTTGAACGGCAGGTTGTGTGCCTTACGCAGGCGCTGCGGTGAGATGAATTGTGTCCCGAACACCCATGCACCTTCTACTGACATAACTTTTATACAAACAACATGTTTTATGCTAAACTGAGTTCGCTATGTCAGAACAGAATTCTAGCCTGTTCGCTGCCTGACCCTACCCCTCATCCTCTGCCGACTCTAATGTCTCCGACATCGAAGAGACGAAAAGACTGAAGGAAAAAAAAGTTGGGTAGCGAGAACTACTCCGCATTCAAACAAAACAATTGAAACGAAGAGTTGGAGTAAGGAAAGGCATTCAATAGAGCAAGGAGTTTCGGAGAAAGTGAAAAAACCATTTTTCTGCTGGAAATGTTCTTCTGTTTGTCCTTGGGGATGTTAAAACTATTTTTTACATCGATTGTTGAAGAAGAAATTAAAAAACTGCTGCTGCGATGGATAAAATCATAATTGTGAAGGGTGTGTGTAAAAATAATTTTGTAATTGTTGCTCTTTGTATTAATCCAATTAACTTTTTGTTTTCTCCAATTCTGCCACCAAGGATCACGTGGAGTATGGCCACCACAGGTAGCCAGTGTGAATCATGAGAGGGGAGAGGGGCACTAAGTTCTTGCCCAAAGTCTAATCGGAGCTGTTAGATCCGGCGTACATAATACATTCGAGGAACTCGTATGTTGTCATTTGTTTGAAAAACGTGTAACGAGGTGTGTTCTGTATGATATACAATTGTAAATAAAAACACCGTCTATTAGCAACTGGTTTTATTGATGTAAGCTCAGACGCGTTTCGACCTTGTGGAATGGGGCATCGTCAGTGACTGTTGCTAATAGACGGTGTTTTTATTTACAATTGTGTAATAAGCAACTGCGGAAGGATGGCCAATATACCATACACTGTATGATATAGTTTATGAGGCGGCGATTGGGGGCCGTCCCAGAATTCTCCTACATGATTGCAGGAAACCGGCCAAAAACCGCAATCAGGATGACCGTGCGTGGAAGACTGGGCTCGTGCCCTGTCTTGTTGTACTTCCCCCGACGCTGTATGCGGCGCCTCAGCGCACTGAGCCACAATGGCGGGTTTGTTCTTTGATTAATTTTTTGTTTTAAGTTTTATTCGTGTTTGATTGACCATCAGTTTCTATGATTTAAATGTTCTGTTACAGAAAATGATAGAAAAAAATCTGTTTCGACAAAGCTCAAAATGCAAAGATCTGTTGGAAAATCGAAAATGAATAGCTACAATACCTTCCACACAGTAAATGGAGAAAGAAAAACGAAAAGGTTTATCGCATCGGAATAACTCTGCTATAACATGCTTGTGCGGTAAGAGGAACGATGCCCGAAAGAGGTAGAGAAAAATAAAGCAATGGCTGCTGACCTGAAATTAGTATGAAAGGCTGACGTAATTGTCAACAACCCCGCGCGTGAGATTCGTTTCTTTATGGAGCTCTGCACGACCGGCTGTGTATGGCGGCACGACACGAGCGATGATAGAACAAATCTTTTGTCTGCACAACAGACGGACACTTTCCCCGGAGTGCAACTGAAACTCTGTGACTTCCGCGGTTAAATCACTATCGAAGAAGTCGTGAGTCGGTGCAATCGCAGACTGCACCGGCGACGAAAGTGATTTCTAAATGAGACTATTGTGGGATAGAACTTCATCAGCTGTCGCTATCGCCGTCTTGATTAAAGTCTACGAGAAAACGGATTTCTTTCAGTTTTCTAGGATAGTCACTAGAAATCCGATATCAGCAGCAATAGCTATGAAACTTGCGTCAGATTTCTTTTCACACAGCGTTGGAGTAATTAACTGTAAGTACCTCTGCCTACTCTTGAAGCCAAAACGTTTTTTTCCTCAGGTGCATAAAAACAATTGGTTTAAAAATTGCTTAAAATGGCTCATAATCTTGTGACTTCCTGACCTCCTCTATCATTTGATAGATAAATATATATTTATTTAGTTTAACGTACACAATTGCTGTTGCGAAAAAAGTTCCACAGCATACGTAGTATTTTTAGTTTTTGAAGTTGGTAGTTCTGAAGAATTTAGAAGTATATAAGCATGAAGAGGTTAGCAGTGGTGTACGGAATACAGGCAAGAACCGCTGGCGAGGATAGAGAACGTATCTATTAAGTCTAGCAGAGAGCAAAAACTCTACAGAGACCATATGTGAGTCAATGTAACATCTTCCTGTGTATTAAGGATCGTGTGAACATTTCTGTAATTATTGCTTGTTGGAAGCGTTGTGGTTCTTAGAATTATTAAATGCATTCCATCAACGTACAATTTTGTGTGATAGGCTTTCAACAATCGTAGTCTTTAGATTAACCTCAGATAAATAGAAATCTCAATTATCTATTAAATATCAAGTGAGGGAAGGCATATCCGTTCAAAATGACAATTTTGGGCCATCGGTGTTATTCTCAGCGGGCTACCAGTTCTTTTTTGTATTGCAATCATCCAAAGACAATGCAGGGAATTAAAGGTATTCTTACCAGCAAGTAAATAAGCTTGCATTCAGTCATCATCAATTAAGGATACATGATTTCGGTAGCAAATAGAAAACTTCGAAAGCTTTAACCTGGCATCGTGTTGTGATGAATTATTTGTAGTCGTGGGATGATTATATATAATTGAGAATAGGCGAATTAAATTATTATAATGATTGAATCTGTAGCGCTCTGTCTGATTGATTTTTAATCCGTAGATTCGTTTTTTTCTCCCAAAGAAGGCAGACTAAGTCTGGTTACAGAGACTTAATATTTTAAACAGAAACTGGGAAATAGAACAAAAAAATTAACGACATTATATGCCCATATACGAAAGAGATGAGATGATCTGATAATAATTCTTGACCATTTACTACAGAGATCTGAAAAGTTCTCTTTCTTGACAAAAGCTGTCGATTCTATGTATAAATTTGCTAAATTAATTTTCATGGAATAATCGTCATTGGCATTTATGGTCGAATGCGTCGATTTTTTAAAAAATATCCACGTACTGCACGACATTACAATAAACGCATTTCATAACTTCTTAAATCAGATAATTATTTCTTATAAACATTAGGTCATTTTACTTTCGACATTTATACCATCTCAAGAAATCTGGATTCTTCAATGAGTCAATGTCGTCAGAGGCGTGAAATGAGTGGGAACTAGGAGGAAAGAAATTCGGCCATGGCCTTCTGTATGAAGCATCCCGGCATTGGCCTGGAGTGATTTGGGGGAAGCCATGGAATACCGATGTCTGGACGTGCGGACGCAGATTCGAAGCCGTGTCCTCCCGAATGCGAGGACAGAGCGTTACAGCTCCCCCACCAAGCTAGATTTGTAACAAAGTGATTTGTTACAATACTGGAAACATAAATTAAAAACTATTATTTTACGGACTACAATGCAATAACAAGCAACAGTTAAAAAGTCACATAATCACAATCATTTATATGTTCTGAACCAAGAAATCAAACTAAACATTTGCGAAGTAGGAAAAAGAAGGAAGGAAATAAAATTGTTGGAATTTGTGTAAGTCACAATTTCATCCCGTGTTACTGCACAGAGAGCTGAATGAAAGCGATGAGAGTGGAGCGTGGCTAAGACGGAAAGGAATGCGATTTGTCTTTGTCAATCCACGTAATCCAGACTGGTTCGGACAAGAGACAAGCATTGCCTTTGACACGCTCTCGCTAAGGAGTCTTGTCCATCTGACATCCACAAATTACACCTTATATCTATCAATGCCCACTTAATCTGGGAAATCAAATAGGAATCTACCTTCTCTGAGAATGAGAGAAGTTACACTTAAGTCTTAAGTGCAAATTTTTCCTCTGTCGTCCCACTTGAAACAAAAATCACGCAAGGTACAAGCTTCACAGTTAGATATGTTATAACCCTATATATTATTTCGAAAAGGTGTTTTTTGTCACAAGCCATTATCTCCCTTCTAGTTCTGTAAGAAGTGTAAAGGTTGTGTATTATGAAGAATGTTGATCCGAATAAAGGTTCATTTACTAATAATAACGAAGACAAGAAATGATTCATTAACAAATACCTTATATAGTGCAGTATATTTGTAGCCATGTCTGACTTTCAGTTATTGTATCTACATAGAGTGGATTTCTAATAAAGGGATACGATAATGGGTTAACAAATTTCTGATATACTACGAGAAAAATAAAGTTGACTCTAGTACTGAAGCTAGGAGGATAGTTATAGTATTTGCACCAGTGCTATTGGTTGGAAATTTGTCAGCAATTCGCCATTAAAATTACATCAAACCTAGAACTCACGCAGAACGAAATTATACTGAAGAAAAACAGTGTTGTGATTAATGAATTATCCATCATGGGCCCTTCATCCCCCTGCCATCCTTTCTTAAAATTAGTATCGATGACCCAATACAACTATTTTTTTATTTAAATAAGGCGATTTGGTCTTTATCTTAAACCCACCCAGCTCCTGTATTTCCGCATATCTATGTGTGAACAACAAGCTTTTGTAACTCATGTGGAGAAGTACAATCACAAGACGAAAACAAAAATATTTAGTAAGAAAATTCTATTCCCTTGTCTGAGTTCGAATCATTCTCCTCTAGAACTAGCATGCTATTCTCCGCGCTCCAGATAGGACAGCTTTCATCAACTACAAAATCTTCTGAAAATAGTTCTTGTTATTCACGTCACCGATATGGATGAGCTTTGTACGCTTACTGGGGGTCGCCGCATCCGGGGGAAAACCCCCAATGCTTTCATCCAACAGAAAGGGTGTCTCTGATCACCATAAACTATAACCAGTTATATCTTGGAAACGATGATGCTGCAGACTTTTTTTTTCCTTTTTGGTTTACAACTTGCTGACATAGAGGTCATCAACGCCGGGAAAGAACTGAGGCAAAGAAACAAGAGGAATTCCGCCATAGCCTTTTGAGGAAACCACCCTGGCATTTGCCTCTAGTGATTTCGGGAAACTATGGAAAACTGTAATCTAGATGGCTGGGGGTCGATTCGAACCCACGCCCTCCAAAATGCGAGGCCGAAGCGTTACCGCTGATGCACCACGCTCCACAGAATCGATACTTCTAAATTTTTGTAGGTGTTTTGATTAAACATGAAGTAATTTCGACATTTACTTTCAAATCTTGCTGCTCTAAGAAATCGAATACATGCCGCAGTTGCAGAAGTAGCTCCCCATATGTTGCATCGAATTTGTCAAGGAACTGATTTCCACAATAATGTCTGTCGCATCACCAATGGCAGCCATAGCGAACCGGAATTACACTTCTACGTCTATATCTGCTTTTATACTCTGCAGTTCAAAGAGTGGTTTGCACTAAAACTAACTCCGTGCATTCCAATCCCGAATAGCATATTATCAGTACAGCATCTTATTTTGCTAATCTTATCTCTCCTGTCATTGCGGCCTAAAGAAGTTGGTGTACGAAGTATTACATCGCACTGAGTATATTCACACAATCGTGAATAAATTCAAACGAAATCTGCGACGTCTGTCTGGCAGGTAATTCCAGCCCAATCTGTAACGCTTTCGTGAAGACAATGGCAAGTAGTCACAAATCGAGCGGCTCTTCTCTGTACTTTCTCTATCGTGTCAGTCAATCTCTTGTGCTACGGATCCCAACACCAATCCAAATGTTGACGCACGAGAGTTTTGTACGCTATCTCCTTTGTATGGGCGTTACAATTCTTCAACATACGACATATAAATCCTAATCGAGAACTAGCTTTACCTGCGATGGTGCAGGTTGCATTTCTTGTTGCTTTTCACTATAATACCCAAATGCTTGAGGGAATCAACCATGTCAACACTTCTTGGGATGTTTTTAAGCGAACGCATAAATTGTACGTTTCCTTTAGCTACGAAAAAGTATTCGTATATTTTGTAACTTTCAGAGCGATTCAGCTGTACGCAGTCGCACCGGATGTCAAGCAGGAGCGTCATTTCTTACCAGCTGGGTCGTTCGGCCAACCTGAAGGACGTAACACTCAAATGTTTGGAACTCGAGAAGTTAATTCTTTATTAAATTCAAGAAAATAATTAAACTGAAAGCTTCATTCGTCGTTCAATGGGTGAGTTTAATTAGTAATCAAGAGCTTGGTGGAATTCAGCGACTTTTATGAAAACAAATAACGAAATATATCTAAGAATTAGAAAGAACTTTTTAAAAGTCTATGTGTGGAGCACAGAACTTCACGGTAGCGAAACATGGACTTAAGGAATACAAGAAAGAAAGAAAATTGAAGCATTTGAAATGTGGTGCTACAGAAGGATACTGAAAATTAAGTGGACAGACAAAGTAAGAAATGAACGAGTTTTGGAAATGATGGGTGAGGAAAGAAGTTTGTGGACGAAGCTTACAGAAAGAAGAGACAGGCTGGTAGGTCATATTTTGAGACATGCTGGATTGGTTAATTTCCTGGTGGAGGGAACAGTCGAAGCTAAGAACTGTAGAGGAAGACAGAGATTAGAATATATGAAGCAGATAATTGAGGATGTGGGTTTTAAGGGATATGTACAGATGAAGTGGTTAGCACAAGATAGAAGGGGATGGATGATTGCATCAAACCAGTCGAAAGACTGACGACAGCAAAAAAAAAAAAAAAAAAAAAAAAACGCTGGATCCCTTTATTTTCTATAGAGTAGCATTGCCAAAATGTCGAGAGTTATCTACATAGTGGCAGGACTAATAAATGGATCATACCCCGGGCGAAGAGATATCTTACATGTTGTCTTTACAAAAAAAAAGCAACTCTTGAACTGGTTTTGTTAAGTTATATGAATAACTTTCTACGTACTTAACGGAGGAGTGGTTTCCGGTAAAATACGGTATACCTAGTTCTGGATGGTGAGACGGAGTTTCGAACCCGAGCCCCGGTAATCCTCTGTCAGATGGCGCCGACTCGTCGTCTTGATGCGATTAGAGAGCAGTCAGTCTGCCCACCGTAACGCGCTTCCGTCATCGATCCGTCTCGGCTCTCCGGCCGGCATTTCACTGTGCGGTGAAAGGAGCAACCAACCTGCGGTACGGACGCCGCTAATGGAAAAGCCCTCCCTGGTTAATGCAGTCTGGGGAAACAGAATTAGCCCGGCAGTTGCGTAAGGAAGGATGTTGCGGTGTTCGGAGAGGCTCTTTCCACCAATTTTGGAGGGGGATCTGTGTGCTCTCGGGAAGGAGTATCGAACTTGCATCGTGGAGCTCTATTTAAGCTCACACGTCTATCACTTACTAATCGATATTTTGAACTCTGTCTTCAGTCTCTCGACTGTTTTAATGCAGTACATCACCTCTGTCCAACTTCATACCAATCTTCACATAACAATCAACGTTCTCAATTATCTGCTTCACATCTTCTGCTCCCTGTCTGTCTCTAGAGGTAGTTCCTACTATTCTTTCATCTATTGCCAATAAATGAGACCAATATGTATTAAAAATTTGATACAGTAGGCCGTCACATCTTTCTTCCAGATTCTTCCATCAGCTTCTTTTCTCATCCATCTAAAAAATACGTCCATATCGTACTTAATTTTCAGCACCATTCCCCATGCCACATTTCAAATGCTTCGGTTTTTCTTGCTACTGGTATACGTAAAATGAAGCTTCACTTGCATCAAGTGCTATGTCTTAATATACGTACGATCTAAATGACTGAAGGCTCGTTTCAATAATTTTATTAGGCTTTTAAAATCATTATCGTTTCAGAAAGTGGTACGTAACAAATTGACCTGTTTGGTGCAGAGAGATAGTATCCTCGAGGATTACTAAATATTGTACGCATATAATTTTCGTAGAAGGAAATATTCTGTGTACAATGTAATACGGACTATGCGATCCGCCTCTGGAGCTAAATAAATATAACATTGTAACATATGTTTTACATTTTTAACCTTACTCATAACTAAATTAAGTGATTTCCAAGGTATCTAAATCAACATAGACGAACTGCATTAAAGACTCAAATGACAATATTAATCATCAATACTCATTAAGAGACTACTAGTTAGGGCAGGTCACAATTTCCAATTCAGGAGGGTAAAAATATAAACGCATAGCGGAAAAAGATCAAAAGATAAAGATAGGAAGAGACAGAGATTTGAATCAAATTACTACCGAGACATATGGCAGAAAATAAAATAAAAATCGTTCTACCAAAAATTCTGAAATTGTCTATTTATGAACAACCTTAGCAATTCATACCACGAAACTTCTTAGGAATTTCCATTTTAACTGAAGGTAATTAATGTGCTTAAGATACTGAATGAAACAGAGATAGAATAAAATAGTACTCTACAATGTTCTATGGGGAAATAATAGTAGAGACGCGAAATTATCTCTCATAACCCAATAGCGTGATTATTTCATAGCCTAGAAAAATATTAATTGTTATAGAATTAAAGATAAAATCTGGTCACATCCTAACGATTTTCTAGTTAGTGTTAAGTAATTATGGTTTTAAATCCGCTACATGATTCACACATTGTAGTAATTAGTAATCGGATCTGAAGCGACAGTGTTTTTATTCATCTTTTTACCCTATACCACCTATGGACACCACGATGATCTGAAGTAAAGGTTCTACCTTGTGGAAATATCTCGATCGTATTTCGTTTCAGTTATTCTGTATTGATTTTCAACTCGAAAGCTCCAAATTTCATTCACCAGGTACGCCTATGAATAAGCATTAGGGTTTTTATTACAATCGAATGTCGCTGGAATAAAATGCTTTTTGCATCCAAGAACAATAAACAAAATTTGAATGAGTGGTCCAGAGGGGAAAAATGCGAGGAATCTACGTGACAGAAAAAGAAAAACCTTGGGGAAATTAAAGTATGTAAATGTATCAAATTGATATTCCGAGACACATTACATGTCACTTTAGCAAATCTCGGCTGCGTTTGTCAGGAACAAGCTGTTTTTAAATTACATAACGATGCACGTGTGGGTGTGATTGAATACCGAATTGCGCATGGACCTAAGATACAAGAAAGCTCCACTCACGACTGTGGTTATCTAAACGAGAAAACAAATGTTACAATCAATATCAAACTGATAACTGCATCAACAACTTTAGCATAAAATGTTGTCTGTAATAACAGTGACTGTGTTGTAGAGCACCAAACATCGGACTAGTAATCTGTCGCTATGTTACAGAAACTCTCGTGAATGTTTTAAACAAGCTCCGTAACTTGCCAGAGAAATTTGCGGAAAAATTGTAAATTCTGTTTTCGTATACTCCGTTGTGGGTATAGGAATAAATGAAGGATGTAGGGTTCCGATAAGAAAACTCGATATCAGGTACGAGGTGGTGTGGTAAGACTATCTTCAGTCTTCTTCACTTATCGAGATTACCGATGCTTTCATTGGGCAGCGCAGCGGCCGGGCCGTTACAGAGGTCAGGCTTCTGGGCGAAACTGGTTGGCCCATCAGGTTTTGAACCTTGGACTTCCAGTTCGCAGTCAGCCTTTCTACAGACTGCACTTGGGACCTCGCCAAACAACCTTCATACCAGATTTTTTTTTTTTCACGCTGTAAAACTCGCGGAGTGAACGAGAGAAAAAATCAATATATTAGTGAACGTCTGTAAAATACCTCAGTAATTTTTCTTGTTGACTAATTAAGTTTATCCACACCCTCCTCGAAAGTAATCTATTCTGGCAAGTGAAACATTTTCTCCTCATTAAAACAGGCAGAAGCGAAGAAGGCAGTTAAAAATGAAGATAACTGATGGTAACCAGAAGGAAATACTCCAAACGAAAACACTTTCTCACCGATTAGCAGTTGTGTAAATGATGCCTTAGGGTTTCGATTTGTTTATACTCGTCTTGCGTAGAAATTTGTAGCTTGTAAAGAATACTGCAAACATCATATACGTTATATTTCTGCATTGTGTCATTTTTACTACTTACTCATTCCTTTTGAGACTTGCGAGTGAAGAACAACTGTCAGTAAAAACGTTTTATCTGAAACTAGAAGTGAGGAGTCCTCTACGACTACCATAGGACAGGAGGCTGAAGAGTACAACATAGTATGCAAGACAGAGGAGTCATATTACAGCGTTTGAAAGAAGGGGGAGGAAGGGCAGAAGACATTGAACAGTAGTTACATCTAACCAGTTCCACCAGTGGCTGGGAACTGTCCAAGATAGGCCATGTAAGAATAATGAGAACCAAGGTTATTCGCCGGAATTGGAAACAGAAATTTTCTTTTCAAGGAGGAGTATTAGTATAGCGTCAATGTAGACATCATATTCAATTTCGGTGTTATGCCATTCAAACGAAAGTTTTTTGTTTCAATTGATAAATATCTAAAGTCAGGAAATTACAGTGCCTGCATTCGTGTATTAGATTAAACAGTTAAGCTTTTCAGAAATTACCACACCTCATAACAGGTTGGCAACAAATGATGTGGAACAATGTAACGCAATAAGCAGTTTTATTTAAGGCATTGAATGAAAACTCTATTTTAGTTCGTCTCACAATTGACTCATTCGCGGGTTAGTTCTTCTACTGTCATTTGCCTTTAATTTTCATTTTAAAAAATTTGAGAGACACCTATGTAAATCGTTTGTTGCATCCGTGACGACGAAAGTAAAATCTGTTTCTAATACTATGTTAGTGAATATACTACACTTTTGTCCTAGTTTCATAAAAGTGTGAAACGAACAAGTATTTTGTTATAGGGCCTATGTTTCTGCACTGTGAGCAGAGTTTTTACTCTAAAACAAAATTAGGACGTATGGTTACTAAATGGACCTTTATAAGCCTTGCTGTGGATGACAGGATGGCTAGTTCCGTTACTCCTTGTATAAAATTATTGTTGTATGAACATAAATGACTGATTTTTCTTAGATGTAGTGTGCTGAGTATATTATTCATTACAGAAGATGGGGATGAGACCAGCTGCCGGCTCATTCAAGCCAACGGGCCACCAAAGTTTTGCGTTCCCATCCAACGTACTATTCTCCATTAACAGTCCTATGCCCTCAGTCCATATGCAATGACCAAAGGTTTCGGTTAGGCGTTCGGTGATATGGAAGTGTGCACCACTACCTATTCAAAAAACGGAAGCTCCGAATGATGAAAAAGTATTCGTGAAATTCCTTGAAAATCGGAGTGTTATGGGAGCTTTATCACTAAAGGAAACTTCCAATAGACTTTCGTAACCATGAAATCATCCATGTTTGATTAAATTTTGATAATTATGCCTATTAGTCTTACGATATGAGCAAATTTCAAATAAATTCTTCTTCTTTATGGCAGAGATATTGAATAAAACGGGTGGAACGAAATCATACAATTGAAGAGTATTAAGATATTAAAAACATTTACACCATGTCACATTTAAAATACAAACTTTCTTAATGTCAGGTAGCAACAAATCCAGTTATCATTTCGAAACAGTTTCTCGAAGATACTTCAAATCATATTCATCATGCTCATAAGTTTGATCTCATTTTTTTAAAAAGATTTTTAGATTTTTTTCTCTAACCTGTTTATCTTTAGACGAAACTTTAAACAAGAATTGCATTACTCGAAATTTTAGCATCTAAGTATCAACTACTAATTTTTTTTGTAGGTAAATATTATCGAAAATAACAAATGTAATTGTATTACGAATAAATACTGACATATTAGTTAATAAGAGAGTTTTGTGATTATATTTAAATTCGAGAAACATGTTATCGTGATGGTCGTTATAATGGAATAGATTTTTCTACATTTAGAAAGAACAAATTTTCAAAACAAAATTATCTTCAAATATAAAACATTAACAACATTAAAACAGCGATGCATTGTTACTCTTAAGGGTTTATTCAAGGTTTTTACATGAACATATAGCCGTCAGTGTCTAAAAATGGTTGTTTTTTAGCCATCAGGAGTATCTATCCTCAGTATTTCAACTCAAAGAAGCTTCGGTCGTGTAGTCGACAAGCATTAGTCGCTATATTTTACGCGATGTTAGCACAAGACGATGTTAACACGGTGTCCATGTACTTTCTCATGGCTTCTCAGCCGCACAATGTTATCTTTAGGGAACAATTATCCACCTCGGTAGGCACACTAACGAAACCATCCGTCCGTTAGGGGAACTAATTGGAACTAACGAGAGTTTAATGCACAAAAAATCATTTAGTAATATTGGTAACACGTAGATACTGGATAGGTGATGGGAAAAAACGAAGCTTCAGATACCCCCTACAGTGCACTTAATCCCGTAACGTTCAGAAATAATATGTAAGTTGGATCACAGTCTAGCTTTACTTTTAATTGAAATAATCGACAGCAACCAACCACACGTCTTGCTTTAATAACAGAAATTAGATTTTGTGACGTTGAAATGCGTTAGAAGGGGTGACAAGGAATCTTTTACTATTCGCTATTCCGAATGAAAAAAAGCATCACGAATCCAGTTTTTCGCAGAAATCTATGTGCCTTTGGAGCTTGATTTAGAGAGCCACTATAAGAACAGCAACTCTCTTACAATCTCTTATTGAACTAAATTAACAACATACATACAGTAAAGTGTATCCCTTAATTTTTCTTGTTTAACGGACAAGTAAATGCCATTTTAATCTACAAGAACGGCATTCCAGTCCAGGATGCAATAGCTCTCATAAAATTTGGTCTTATTCTTTACTCATTCCCAGAAATTCTCACTGAAGTGCTTGTGTAAAAGCATAAACAGAAATACTCCAATCCTGTTGAGATTATACTATTATCAACTTTCGAAAACAAGAACGCAGATCTTCGACAGATCACATCCTGCGGATAAAATATCCGAAAATATAGCTAGCAATTTGACTCCACAATTGATCCAGTCTTTATGGTCATAGTGTTGAAGATAATGCAGTCTATATTATTCTGCACTCTCGTACGTTGCATTCGAAATGCAGAAGTTAGTTATATCTTAATGCTGATGCACAAATTCTAAATGAAACGCAGTATGAATATTCTCATTAGTTATATTTAAGAATAACAAATTAAAAATGATCGAAACAATGTCGTGAAGACGTTGAAAGTATACTGCTTGAGAGAAGAAAGTAGTAGTAGAGAGTGAATTAATGAAAGACGGTCTCATCACAAACAGGAAACTTGGTCGAGTAACTATGTGGGAGAACTGAATCACCCGGGAGGCGATTAAAATGGAGAAACGACAGCTGAAAGTGCGTATTTAACACAGAGTAGCGCTATAACTACAAATCGTAAGTGACAGATTAATAAATTTTACAAGCTGCAACCCTATTGCTTTCAGTGTTAGCAACTTTAATTAGGAAACGTACGGTTATCTCAAACCACATGTCGATAAACAATAGATATTCCGATCATCAGGTATGGTATCTCAGGTGTATATTGTGATGATGATTATGAGCTGGACATCAATAGTAATCTATTGATGACAGAAAATGTACTGCATGTCATACTGTTCATCACAGAGCGGTCTGGTGACTGGTTAAGGCGTCTGTCTGACTGGAGACAGGGAAGTCCCCGGTTCAAATACCGGTCTCGCCAAACTTGCTTTGTACATATGAAGTTCACCGGAACTTTCCCGTGTTTCTGATTCCACGTTAAACTGTAGGTGCTCTATACGAGGCAGGATTACTGGGTGATGTTAGGATAGATACATCTACATCTACATATATACTCTGCAATTCACAAGATTGTGGGTGGCAGAGGGTACTCAGCACCAAAGCTAATCTCTTTGTTGTGCATTCCAATCCTTAATGGTACGAGGGAAAAATGAATTCATGTAAGAATCATTGCGACACCTTATTTCTCTAATCTTATCTTCCCTGTCATTCCGGCTCAAATAGGTTGGTGGACGAAGTATTTCACTACACTCATAAGTGAAAGTGGGAGTACACATGTTTACCAATAAGTTTAAACGAAACGTGCGTCGTCTATCTACCAGACACTCCCAGCCTAGTCTACTAATCAGTTCAGTGACGCTTTCATAAGGACTGTAGCAAGCGGTCACGAATCGAGTGGCTCTCCTCTGTACTTTCTCTATACTTTCGATTAACCCCTTACGAAACGTATCCCAAATGACACAACAATAGTCCAAATGTGGACGCACAAGAGATTTGTACGCTATCTCCTTTGTTTGTTCACTACAATTTTTCAAGATTCGACGTATGAATTGCAGCCTAAAATTAGCTCTGCCTACTAACAAATTAATTTGTATGTCCCATTTCATGTTCCTTTGTACTGTTACTTCCAAATATTTCTTAGAATCGACCATATCAATAACTGAATTGTTTAACTCGTATTTGTGAACAATTGTATTCTTTTAGTTAGTTATGCTCATTGTCTTGTACGACAAGAGCAGCATGCGCGGCGAATTGAAAACTCTATACTGAAAGTTAATGCTGTGGTATGAAGGATGTAACTTGGAGGATAAATAATATTTGAGTGCTCAACTGTAAGAAAGTTCCTGCCCAGTTGGATCAGTTGCAGTTGATTGCGGCGTTTTTCACGATGTTATGTAGTTCAAATCCTGGTGGATGAAGAAATTTGCATCAGCAGAGTAAAATTCCTTATCACGAGATTGTGCACCAAAGTCTTGGGTTAAATTCCAAACCTCTCCACAGTACGTGTGGACTGATGATATACGACAGGTGATTCGTCCGTTGGGGACTTTAAGCCTGGCGGCTCCTTGGTGTTCTTAGGAAAAGTAAGTCTGGTCGGGCAGGTACTGGGTTTACCCTCTTCCACCTTTCATTCATTTACAACACAAACAGCTACACTGAACATACACACACCACAGTCATCCACACAAAATAATGTATACTAATATTATAAATGCGAAAGTAATATAGGCCAGCGGTTAAGATATGTAAAACTGTGTAGTACCGTGTTGTATGGAGCCTTGGTAGGTCAGTGGTTAACGCGTTTGCTTGCTAATGTTTGGACCGTAGTTGCCGGTTCCAATCCCGATGGAGGCTAATGTTTTGATCGTATGAGCCACGCATGGACAACCAGTTTTTCAGATACCATCTTAAACTGTAGATATAACTAATTTAGGGATGAAATGCTTGGCAAATCGTACGCGGTCTAACAATGCTGTATGTGTACATTTTTTACGGTGTATTGATCACTATGCCGTTGTTTCTCTCGCAGTCAGTGTATGTGTGTGTGTGTGTGTGTGTGTGTGTGTGTGTGTGTGTGTGTGTGTGTGTGTGTGTGTGTGATGTGCACTAATCTATACTAATATTATAAATGCGAAAGTAACTCTGTCTGTTTGTTATGTTTCTTGGGCTAAATGGCTAATCTGATCGTGATTAAATTTCACAAGGATATGCGATATGGCATTGGAATCGGCATAGGATACTTTTTTCTGTTTAAATAGTACATATTGTCATGTAATTTCTACAAATTACCGAAACGGACATAGGCCGGTGGTTAGGATGTGTAAAACTTAAATTCCGGAAATGAAACTCTAAGTGGCGGGTATCGGCTAGTAAACACATAAACCGAGCGTGGTGGGTGAGCGGTTAACACTCTGGCCTCGCATTCGGGAGGACGCCGGTTCAAATCCCCGTCCGGGCATCCATATTTGGGTTTTCCATGGTTTCCCCAAATCACTCCATCCGAAAACCGGGATGCTTCCTTCAAATAGGCCATGGCCGAATTCCTTCCAGTTCCTAGTGCCCAGTCCCATCCAGCCTCTAATGACCTCGACGTCTACGAGGAGTAAAGCAATAAGTAAAAAAAAAAAAAAAAAAAAAAAAAAAAGGAAAAAAGGAAAAAAAAGACGTAATTACAATTATGTCACTGGTGAAGGCAAGGGGAAACCATCTCAGCTTAAATTTTGAATGAAGAAGTAACCACGAACCTAAATATCATGGAGAAAAAGTGAATTCTCCATGAAAGTTAATCTTGAATGTAATACACTGGTCGTGGTGTTGTAACGGTTAGCGTTCTGGCCTCGCATTCGGGAGGACGGCGGTTCGAATCCCCGACCGGGCATCCAGATTTGGGTTTTCCATGGTTTCCTAGATCACTCCAATTAAATGCCGGGATGATTCCATCAAAAGGTCATGGCAGAATTCCTTCCCGTTCCTTGCCCTCCCCCCCAATCCCTTCCCATCTCTAAAGACCTCGCTGTTAAGAGACGTTAAACAGTTTAAAATTTTTAAAAAAATTTAATGTCACACAACTAGAATGGTAGCTGTGTGCAAAGCAGAAAATCTGATCAGCGTTGTCTCCCAGATACTCAATGTTCGTAGCAGCCTTCCAGTCGACTCTGTCTTGCGCCAAGATTTATGTCTGTGGGTAGCTGTGATTCTTCGCTGTGAGTGGAGAAACCCTCGTTGTCCGTCGTCGACACGAATTGTCCACGAGACACGGGGGAAAGTGTCTGGGGTGTGGCCGGACATTAAATCAGTCTGCTGTCTCCGTGGCGGGAGAAACTGGGTGTACCTGCGGTTACAGCATCGCTGGGAATGTGAATACGATAGCGATCGGTTATCTCCTCGTCAGCAGTAAAGAAGGAGGCGCAGCCCACACGACTCACAGCAGACCTAGTTAGGCTTGCAACATCTGTGGCAATGAGAACGCGAAGCCTATAGGACCTGCGTGCGGCTCGGAGCAAATCTTGTCGATCCCTAACAATCGATCCTAGAGTTGTTCTCATCGACTAAAGAAAGTTCACCGAAATTCTGACGCAGTAATGACAACCGCGTAAAGGTGCGCTCCCACGGCACGTCCATCAGCGCGTGTTTGTGGACGCCTTTCATCTTTGCCGCATATGATAGCAGGAACGGCGCCACTCAACCCACCGCCAGGCGGTAAAAGATGAAAGGCGCGTACTGCCTTTTTTGCGGCTTTACGCCTCGTCGACGGCTAAGGTCATTAAAGGCGGGATAGGACTGGGGACAAGGAACGGGAAGGAATTTGGCCATGGACTTTTTGAAGGAAGCATCCCGGCATTCACCTGGAGTGATTTGGGGAAACCATGGAAAACCCAAATCTGGATGCCCGGACTGGGATTCGAATCCGCGTCCTCCCGAATGCGAGGCCTGAACGTGCATCGAAGGTGTAAGTTGGAAACCAATGCTAAATTAATGTAACTGGAAGTTCTGTAAATGTTTCTGTCCACTATATGCTGTCAACCTATGAACGTTATGATTTTCACAATGTAATGAACAGTTTAGCATTAATTTAAGTTTCACTAGTGTGTGAGAGTTTAAAAAAAAAAATAATCTGTAACTATTTTAGTAGTTCAGTGCAACAACCTCAAATAGAATCATATACTAACTAATATACACCAAGAAGTTACTCATATTGTGAATCTTATTAGTGAACGCTGTACAAACATGGTTGACAGCTATCATTCTTATAAATTATATTACTTTATCAGTTAATATTGCAGAGACTGCCGAAAAATCATAAAAATTGTCTTCTCTTCGTGTGATATCGAAATGTTGATCTGACATATCAGGTTGCAATGATCCAGTTTTCATTATTTTGTAATAACAAATCATAGTACTTACCATAATGCACAAAAAAACATAGTGTTGCGATTAGGATTACTTAGGGAGCATCCATAAACTACGTAGCTCCATTTTGGCCTCCTGTGAACCCCCCCTCTCCCCACGTAGCCCGATGTCGCTTTTGCCTCTATCCCCTTCCCTCATGTAGATTTTTTTCCCCTTTTGATTTCAGAAGACATTTTGTACTGTTTCCTCTTGTCAGACTATTGTAAATTACATAAGGAGATAATTAAATCAAGGAAATAATTATTCACATGCTGTTGTGTGTTCTGTCCCTCATTTTAACTGTGAAACATTATATGGATGGAAAGTTACATGGCCTGGTTCGGAAATCTCCCCCCCCCTCTCCCTCGTAGCGCAGCGTAGCCTTCAAGCCAACCCCTCCTTCCTCACCCCTAGACCGATGCACGTAGTTTATGGACGTTCCCTACTTATGTCATTTTTTTGTTCAGGTTTAGAAGGGTTTTCACTTAGCCACAACTTTTTATTTATATTTTCTCATACATTTTACTATCTTCCTTAAACCAACAATTCATCCCGCATCGTTCCCTTCTGGTTTACAATTATATTGACTCAGAATGTTTCATGTTACTTAATGTCGGCTCATTTTTTTTCCACACAGTACGTCTACATTTCTCACACAGTGAAATAATGTAGTATTTCTGAGTAGCAAACCAAGGCAAATAATTTGTATAAACAATTCATAGTCTTATTATTTACCACACATATTTCATCCGGAATCATTCGTCGTTGTCAGTTATTTACCTTCATTTGAATATATATATATATATAATGTTGTGTGACACAGTTCTGTGACTGAAAATGTCAGAGTGGTAGAGAAATAAGAATATCTCAGTGGAGGATAAACCATTTTCTCCAAACACCGCGAAAACAAAAACTGAATAAAGTTGGTGTTAAGATTTAACGAGAAGCCTAGTCAAAAGCATGTAAGGGTGGTTATAATGCGAAACAATTTTGTCAAAAGTACATTTAATCTACAACGTAAATTTCCGGAATAAATCAAAATAAATTTAACATAAGAACGAAGTTTTCTTCGGCGTTAAGAATTAATATAACCTTCTCGGGTAGCTAACTCATGAACAAGGTGTTTACACATGATATTTCGGCGATCGAAAAGTCTGTCGCCAAACCTCTGCCTCATGAAGATGGCGACAGAGTTTCGATCGCCGAAATACGGTGTAAGAACACCTTGTTCACTCGGCTACTCACCCGAAAACCTTGCAATAATAATAATAATAAAAACTTATCTAAAAATTAAAGGACATAAGAAATCATTAAAGGTTGGTATCTAATATTTAAGAGCTGCATTACCACCTTTGCGGTGTTTGTGAGAATTCACGCCTAGTCACTTCCTACACATTCCATGCGCTGGTATTTGTTTTGACTGAAGACGCATGGAAGATAACGTAGCTCCTTATCTGGATGTTTAAACATTCATACCACAGTATCCACCTCGCTATTTAACGAGCGCTTGATTGTTTTCACTGTAGACGCTTGGACGAATGGTTTGGATAAGATGCAAGTTAGCAGAGGTGGGGGGAGGATCTTAGGACTTACCGCCTGCCTCCCCTTCAGCCAAAAGACAACAAACAGAGCCTAATGGTCGCTCGTTAAAGTCCGTGGCGCCTGCAGACGGACCAGATACAGCGAGGGGAAGCACAGAGTAGTAACGAGGAGGGAAGGTTTAACTCATCTAATTACAGTCTGCAAGGTAAGTGATCCAGAGATTATCCTCACAGACCTCATAGGCATCTGATTCACAGTAAGCAAACAGACTCAACATTACATTAAATTTTATTTTACATCTGTGTTTTCTTTCTTCTTCCGGTGACCATTAAGTATCAACGAAAGACTACCGTTATTTCAGCTGCATACCCATTATCTCCCTGGAAATTAAGATCAAATTATTGAGTTGTCAGAAGAGTGAAGAAAATCAGAAGACCAAGAACAGCCCTGGAGTTAAAGTTAGGGGAAAGACAACTCAACGGAACACAAAGGATTGAGTCGAAGGAGACACAGGGAGACGAGTTGAAGGCTTGGGAAATGAACTGTAGCAACGAATTGATGAATGGCAGCGGAAACAGAAATAGATGATTATGGTCAAGTAGTGAAACAATATTAAACGAATCACTGATGTTTGCTTAATTTCTCTTCGCAATCTGTTGTAATTCTAGTTACCTTATTTTTCTCCTTTATGTCCTCCAAAGCAATAATTCAACTACGGTAATATCTTTCCATCAGAAGCGTTTCCTGTGCTAGCACGTAATCAGCTGTTATTACAAAGATTCTCACTCGCTAAACGATAACAGAAAGAACATCAGGTCTGGCATTTGGAAGGACCCAGGTTCGATTCTCAGTCCAGCTACCCAGATTTGCGTTTTACATTTTTCTCTGAAATCATTCTATGCGAATTGCCAGTTCGACTACATGTCTCTACCAACTCTCATAATGTAACTGTCGAAGAGCAAAAAATACTGAATGAAAAAACAACAACAACGACAAGAATTAGTTCCTAAGGATTTTTTTGCCTATTAACGTTACTCAACGAGTTTCCAAGGGGGCGTCCATAAATTACGTGAGGTGAAATAGGGGGGGGGGAGTTCGGCGAAATCCACCAAGAGGGAAAGGGGCGGGGGGATGAACGGAAATCTCACGTCAGGTTTTGGAAATTTTTTTGAGACTGTAGAGCTCAAAAAAAAAAAAAAAAAAAAAAAAAAAAAAAGTTTTAGTGGGGCATTTCGTCGGAAAGGAGGGGGGGGTGGGGGCGTAACCGGCTTTGGAAGAGTGAGACCTAAAAAAAATCTCAAAAAGTTGCGAGGGTGATTCCTAGGGGGGAGGGGGTCTCACGGCACCAGATCTCACCAGAAAGGGGGGGGGGGTTCGGAATCCGGAAAAAAACCTCACGTAATTTATGGATGCCCCCCAAGGAACTAAGAACAGGGGACGAATGTTTTAAGCAAAAATAAAAATCTAAAAGCGGAATGGACATGTTGCACTTCCACTTAGTATTCTGATAAAGCAGAGATGATCAGCTATCAAACCTACCAACAACAATGTAAATTGTAAGCAGATGGCGAAGCCTGGTGAACGAGTGGTTAGGCTCTGATTCGGCATTTGGGTGGAGTTGGATACGAATCCGCATCTGACCATCCTGATTTTCGTTTTTCATTGTTTCCCAAAATCATCCAGGATGATAGAATGGTTCCTTCAAAGGCCACGATCAAACTCCTACCTGTTCCGTACCTTTCGCAACTCTAATTGTTTCAATATCGACAAGATGTAAAACCCTAAACAAAATGGAAAAAATTAAGCAGAAAGCAATCAGTAAATGTATTTCAAATTTTTATTTTTTTTTTATTTTTTTTAAAGCGATTTAATATATATAGCAAATTAACTATACATTTTTAAATCGTTGTATAGATGACAATATAAAAATTCATTGTTACTGTTTAGTAGTTCAGTTTAGCTAATCAACTGCGAAAAAAAATGGCTTGCAACAACATTCCATTAGTTTAGCCTTGCTGTGCAGTTGTGATTATAAAACTTTATATCAAGGTACGAATTCACAACCTCTGCCTGTAGAAGAGACACAGCTCACTACCATCACTTTAAAATCATGTTTCCCTGCACCCGTCCGGTATATTTCCCTGCAGAGCACTTGAATTTCACTGCCACCTGGTAGCATCAAAAAACCTATCTGTTACAGGGGGAGAATCCCTCCGGACATTTGCGGTCTGGTTGGCTGCGGGCCGTGCTCAAAGCGAGAGCCAGCGCATCGGCGGCCCCCTCCACTCACTGCCAACATTAACAGTGGTGAGTGATAAACACATCCCAGTCCGCGAAAATCGATCGCACAGTCGGAACTGGCCGCGCGCCAGCTCGGAGCTTCAGCCAAAGATATCTCTTTCGGCCCCTCCTGGCCTTTTACGTGAAAAACAATCCAAAGAGGAGCATTCCAAATATTACGCTGCAGCTTTCCTTTCTCTGAACAAAATTTGTGAAAAATTCTTGTAATAAGGGCCAAAAACAGTCGATCACTTAATACTATGATCAGACTAATTCATCTAAGTTGTAAATAAACATCCAACTGTGTAACACTACATCAAAATTTATGCTTCTTGCTTCTGCAAAGTGTTAGCAGATAGGTAGACTATGTTAGCATTGATCCCGTGTGAAAGCAATATCAAGTATATAAAACAATATATAATTTAGTTTTAAACCAAAAACATTAATAATTTATGATTGTAGGCTACTTTTCCAGCATCCGAAAACCACTTAATTTCTATTGTCGGCAGGAAAGAAATAATTCCTTTTATTAGTTAATTAAATTGAATTTCATTTCTGAAGACGTTCGATGAATTTTGCATCTGTACATAGTTTACAAAAAAGATCCACTTTTTCAATACTTATGATTAACTTCGTTATTCTCCCTTCCTTCTTATTGTCTAAGTCTTTTTCGGGGTGCATGTTCCATCTAAGAAATCTCTAAATGAGAGAAAAATGAAATCAGAAACTCGCAGAAAATCCAGCTATATGCATCATTTCTTAAATCAACATGCCTTGTTTTTAAAAAAAATTATACAGTTTTTCTAAATATTATTGAATTATTTAATATCTCGATTAACATTAATAGATTTCCAAATTATTATTGGGACTTCTTTACCGAGTGTGACTCCTTGTGTATCATTTTTTAATGCTCTCACATCATGGTCGCTTAGAATGCTACGTACTCTATTTTGGTAAGTGATGGTTAAATTCCTATATATATTTCCAAATTGACATTGGCTAGCAGCACTATATCCTGTTCCAAGATTTCATCCAGCTGTGCATCACTGTTTCAGATGAAGCCACCGTGAAATTGTAATTTCTGGAGGCGTAGTGAGAGAAAAAAAAAATGTAGAAGTTTTACCTGTCCAAAGTTCCAAATTATCACAAGTATAACTCTTCATTTGCATAGTTTAGAAATGGAGTGTCACCGTCTACACCGATATAGAACCTTTTTTTGTTTTTGGTTCACTTTCTTCAGTAATAATTTGCTGTAAGATTGAGTGGGTCTTTTTTATTTTTTTGCTTCTGGCTTCACGCCTCGTGGAAGACGTCAGAACCTTAGAGGCGGGAAACCTGGATGCCCGGTCGGGCATTCGATCCGACGTGCTGCAGAATGCGAGGTCAGAGCGTTCCTGCTCACCTACTACGCTCGGTGTGGTTCTGGTGAACCTCTTGACTGATCTTGCTAGGAGAAGTCGTAGGATTGATTGGAATTTGACGTCTGGCTATCCATGACGTAGTCAGTCAATTTAAAGACTGAACTACGAGTACAAAGGTTACACAATAATTCACGCTGGTGTTCTTAAGGAGAATATAAATATAGCGTATTATTAGGTTCGTATCATTGTGACTGTTATTATCGAAGTATAATCTAATATGACATTATGACATGACCATCAACCATGAGACGCAAATGCCACGGGCCTCCGTGCCCTCTGGGGGGCCCCACGCCTACTGGGAGCCCCCGTGCCTCCTAGGGCCGTCCCCCTTTTTTTTTTTTTTTTTTTTGCTTTACTCCGCCCCGGACGGCGAAAACTATGGGCCCATTTTCACATTTGTTACGTGCCCCGCGCTGTTTTAATCCGGCCCTCCGGCCCTGGGTTTCAGCTGTTTTCTTCGTCACATACACGGCAAAGTACCAAACGGGTGTACAGATTACGATTTTCCCAGTATGCCCTACTTGTTCCAGGATTACAAAGCATAGGCCACGAGTGAAACTGTGGACGAGAAATGGCAGGTGGTTAGTTATAACACCAGAGCACAGTGGTCAGCGCACCAGATCGCAGCCGTCCATCACTACAGTGTTTGACGGGGGTAATCATTCCAGCTCCCGCTCGGTAGAAAGCGCTTTCAGCCAATTGACACACTGTCCAGGCCGCTGTTTACTCTCAATGGGCGCAGCCAACTACTTTGTAAGTGGTCGTACATCTGGCAGACCAGGTGCATCCGAACAATGGTTCATTGTAGTCGACGGAGCGGCCGCTACGACCTTCCACAACTAGTCCCGCGCACATTCTCACGTACGAGTACCTAGTTAGACGTAAACACCACCTCAAGGTCGGCGTAAATCACGCTAATGATTCTCCTAACGCCCCAAACAAGTTTCACACGATGCAGGTCGCCACAAAGTCGAAACATCCTAGAGAGTTGTGCACAAAGCAATATACAGCAACTTAGGTGACTTTGGATTCCATTCGTCATTTTATGTTCTCCATATATGACAGTAATAAAGTTCTTCATAGCGTAAAATTTATATATTTAACCGTAGTCACCATACAAGGCAGAGGGAGGTACAATGGGAACAGTTTTAAGACTTTGTCCTGGTGTATTTAATTACCATTTTAGGAGGTTTTCCGTGGTTGTCTGGACGAATCCTGGGGTCCAAAATGAATTAATTCTCCTGAAGCTTTACAATATGTGTGGAAGACTGGTAATATGTATTTTTTTTTTTTTAATTCGAATAGAGCGCCTACTTCTGTGGCAATTTCCATGTACACACATTTTTTCTATCTTTCCTTTTCCAGTCTATTTATGCCCATTATTAATTTCAACTTTAAATTCTTTTAGCATTTTTAGTAAATTATTTATCATTTCTCTCGGAAATTTATTCCAATCCCTGGCTTCGTCACCTACGAAAGAAATTCATCCCACACCCTTATGCCTGAAATCGAGTTCCCCTCCATGCACTACTCCTAAATCTTCCATCAATAACTTTCCACGCCTCATCACCAATATACGCCTTGTACACTCCCATGTGTGACCCTCTTCACCCTTGTCCTGTCTTCCAATGAATTCCATTCTAGCTCCTGTATCATATCAGTTACTGATGGTGTTCTGCGGTAAGTTTTAAGTTTAATGTGTGTTGGTGAGTAGATGGAATCCAGTAGTAGCCCTTTTCAAACTGTGGAATCACTGTCAACAGTGAGCGGTTTGATGGCTCAGTGGTTCAGGTTTCTGACTGGCCGACCCCGGCAGCGTAGGGGTAGCGAGCTTGCTTTGCGTTGCAGGGGTCGCCGGTTCGTGTCCGGCCGAGGGCATGGGTGGTTTTAAATTAAGTGTTGTGTTCGTCTTGTGTCGTCCTTACAGAAATGGAATATAACCACAATGAAATGAAATGTATACATTCTAAGAGAAACACACACATTGAGCTGGCTGTATGGCTAACATGGCCAAATGCCATTAAAAAAAAAAGAAAAAAAAAAAAAAGGTTTCTGACTGGAGATGGGTCGTTCGCGAGTGAATCAGTTCTTTAGAACAATCCATTTAAAAGAGCGAGTGAGCAGTCGCTCACTAAAAAGTGAACGGTAGTTCTTCTAGGTGAATCAGAAGAGCTAGCTCACGTGGGTTTTGTGGACTGGAGAGCTAAAAAAATAAAATAAGTCTCAAATATAAAACTGAGCTACTGAGCAAGTGAAAGATTCAAAAGAACTAGTTCTTTTCATTGAGTGATCAAATGAACAACCGCTCTTTTAGTGAATCACTTTGCCCACCTCTACTGGGGATAGAAAGGTCTCCGGTTCGAATCCCTGTCTCGGGGTGGTTTTCATAGGCCCTTAACCCAACCTTCACCTCTAGCACAGCTTGCCAGAACGCTTCCGTGTTAAAGTGTAGGCCCCCGTACCCAGTAGGACTACCGGGTTAGGTTCAGGTGTCTAAAGCAGAGGTGGAATACCCAGCCAATAGAAACCTTGTCACCAGGTCATTACGACAACTAAATGTCTTCACACGCGCTGTTCTTAGATTCAGATTCAGCCCAAGGATATGAAACACATTCTCCTGGTCTGATGTCAGAGACCGAATGACGAACATTTCTTCTCTCGCCCGTTCTCGAAGCAACTATCCTCCGATGAGCAGAAGACATCGGAATGACGTCGTTCTTCCGCTCGTAGTGCCGAGTTTCCAAAGCCAATACAGAATAACGTAGAGGAAATCTGCACACAGCTTACAAGATTCGGAACACTTAATGTTTAGCTAGTTCATTATGCCCTGGCAGCCGAAAAGATCTTTAATCCCAGGAAAAAAACCATCCTAAAAATAATCGTACATTCTTGCAACATATCATCTAAAAATACTTTTTGACTCCATTCTTCCATCGGTGTTGACTGTTAAGAAGTCAGGGTCGTATGACTTCTGCATTGACTTAAGAATATGACACCTGCTTGCGTTTGAAAAACATTAAATATTATCGATGGACTTTGGAGTCAGCTTTTGTCAATAGACTTCTTGACTAGCCTTGAAGCGTAAGCATCTGTTCATTGCTGACAAAAGGCAGGTGCCTAATTTGCCTAACATCTCCACGAAAATATTCGAGACAGTGTCTTGAACTTTGGTCCCCTGCCATTTGCGCAACTGCTGTTCTTCTCGACGTTGAATGAGTTTCAACTTATGCGAATGGCAGGCGTTGCTGTTTCATCATTCATGACAGGACAACTTTCGCTGTAGTCTATCGGAGTTCTTTGTATTGCTGAACACACACAAGCCGCAGTAATTGCCATGTAAATAGGTCTTTCTCGAAGGAGATCTGCAAATAGAGGTATTTTTGGCTTGTTTGATTTCCATTTCATAATATCTCTTCAAACCGTCTAAGCGATGAGAAACAGAAAATCTGCTAGAAATATTAATTAAAACATGACATTTTTTCTGGTGGTTAAAATCATGTACCTACGTCACGTTGTGGTCTCCAGTTCAACGTTAGTTGTCTGGCAATTTTAGAAGTCTCTAGATTTTAATTTACCACATCTGATTTCATCGAAATCGTTTTGATCCCTGAGTAAGGATGACTGTAGCGATGATATTTATTATTTAGAGTATCGCCATTTATTCAATACCGTACATGAAATATGGAAGAAAAATAGTAAACGGATTAATATATATATATATATAACTATATATATATTGTAATTGTAATTTATGGCACTTGTATTCAGACAGTGAGTAATTTCTCCAGCATATGATCTAACAGGATATGACCACACGGATGTGATGAATCGGTTGGTTCCCCACACTACAGCCACACCATTTGGAGGGGTTCCTCCCCATTTGAAAAGCGAGTCCATAAATTTTTTGCTGTTATTAAGTGTCTGATTTTTGGAAGTCCAAATCTCGCGCAGAAGTTCGAGTTGTGGCGTCTTCCGGTCGATTCAAGGAAGACCGTGATTCTATTACGTGTTTTATGAATCCACTCCTTCTTCCGAATTTAGTGTAAATCAAAACACCTATCATGCAGTGACTGGGCAGTTAATAGCGAAAGATGTTTGGAATAAACCCTGTATCTTTGGATACCACAGAAGTTCTAACCGATAGGGAGCTGATACTTCCATAAAGTAAATAATTTTGATTCCTGAACATTTTGCAATTAACCAGAAACTTTGACACTAGAAAGTGATACTTTAGCGATCTGATAAGTTTTTACTTCTTAACAATTATGTTTTAACGTTATGTTTGAAATTTTTTTTCACTTACGGCTTTACGCATTACCGACGGCGAGGTCATAAAAGGCGGGATGGGACTGGGGACAAGTAATGGGAAGGAATTCGGCCTTGGCCTTTTGAAGGAAGCATCCCGGCATTCGCCTGGAGTGATTTGGGGAAACCATGGAAAACTCAAATGTGGGTGCCCGAACTGGGATTTAAAAAATATATATATATATACCAGTTACATACACTTACATGTATACGAGTGTAAAACTTCGAATTCCGATGATAATTCACACATGCTTCTGATATTAATAGTTGATGTGACGATTCATTCATTTTCTGGCTGTTATTAATATAGGATTATCGCAATTTCTGTATGTACACTGCAAACATATAATTATTTGTATTGTGCATAAAAGACGGAATCGTACACATTTACATGGCATATATTCCCAGCTACTGAAGATGCCCCACACCACAAGGGTGAAACGCGTCTGGGGATAAAAAACATTCTCCAGAACGCTTTTTCTATTTTTTTTTAAAAATGGAGATTTGTAATGTCTTGGGCTGTACAAAGGCATCAGAGTGCTATAGGTGTCAGGTTGCCTCTCTGCCCTAAAGGAAGGAAATTGGAAAAAGGAACGGGAAGGAGTTTGGTACAGGAATCTTAAAGGAACCATCCCGGCGTTCGCCTGGAGTGACTTCGGGAAACCATGCCAAACTGAAATCGGGATGGCTTACTCAACAGTTGTTTGCACAAGGCATTCTACTTATTTGATTTATTGGTCAAAACGGCAAAAAAAAAAAAAAGTTAATCTACTATGATTTCGTAAGGTCACCCACTCACCTCGATAGCTATTGGCTGGAGAACGGTGTCACGTGTCAGACTTCGCTCACAAAACAGCGATCAGAGATACCATTAGAAGGAATTCGTGGTTATGTCCACAATTTAATAACTAAGCAACTGCTACCAAATTAATCGGCATAATACATTCATTAAGTTTGCTTTTCATAGCGTTTCATAGTTAAAAAAAATGTTAGTAAATTTTCTGGCTGAAAAAACGAGGATCTGCTTTTCAGTAACATGTTACTGATTAAAGCAACTTAAAAAAAACTTTAAAAAAATTAAATTACTCTGCTGTAACCACGAATGCCAATTGTCATTTCGGCTTAGGATAAATTTCAGTTTGACAAAAATTCATGCATTACGGTTTATTTGCTTTTTAGGCATTTTACTGACCACTTTCGTTATTGGTCTTTATTCATGTTCGCCGTATGTGAGTTATTAGGTTATTTTAAGTGGACATCAGACCAAATGTGTCACCGAATCGACTATTCTGGCAGCTTATTTCTGCGGAGTTGCTCAACTGTTTCATAATATGAAATGTGTACTAATTTCTCTGGCCGTCACAGATACTACGACCAATGTTTACATTATGAGTCTCAATAATAAACAACGCGATGCTTTCGAAACAAACAGAATTTTTTTATGTTTTTTTAATTTGTAGAGTGAACTTTAAGAGTCAAATACAAGTCAAGTTCGTATTTAAGCAAGTTCGAGTGTATGACCTTTGAAACAGTTACACGATAGCGCGATCGTTCCTGTCCGTGTTTAATACCTACCTCTATTTATGCTTCTGAGTTCTTCAAGCTCAAGAGATTTTATTCATCCTAAGGGTGAAACACAGGTCAAGCTTATATTTGGCCAGATCAGATCAACCTGTCATAATCTTTCACCATAGAAACTGGAACTATTCTAGACACGTGACGATACGCAAAAAACAGTCACGGGCTTATACTAGTTATTAATAAAGACGGGTCAAGAACTATATAAGCGCTGAAAACTGATGTGATACTTGTTTTTATGCGGATTGGTAAGACTGGATTACATCCTTCATTTCAAACCTCGTCTTTCTACGCAATGAAAATGAGCGTGCGAGAAGCGCTGAGTATATAACGCGGCTTGTTTTGCAAGTGGAGAGGTTCTCACGCAATCGCGGGAGTGATAAACCGCCGAAGACATTCGCTCTTAATGCGCTTCCCAACCGCGAAGTGAACCCGGCGCGTAATTGCACGCAGCTGATGGTTCAGGCAGGCGCCTCGTCCGTCAACGCTGGAAGGGTCAACGACCCCGCGCCTGCTCCACAGTGCGTCTTCCTGCTACCGCAGGTGGGTATGTCCCCAGTCTTCATTCAAGTTGAACACTCAGGTAATGTTAGGCGCAAGGTTCACACGTCTCTAAAACTGGACAAAACAGCAGGACATGCTCGACTGAAGGTAACTACACGCGACTAACCCAAACTCTGAGACCCAGTTATAAAATTGTTCGTGGTTTAATTAATACGATAATTAAGTAGTCCACAATACGTTTCAATTTAAACTTGTTTATTTTCTTAAACACGTCGTCAAAGATACTGGTTACATCCATTCATACAATCCAGAGATTGTATTCAACTCAGACAATAAAGTTCCCGGCCGTCGCAAACTGAGTTGGTGTAAAACTTTGCCGAAAAACTAACTAACTAATTGTTTCTCTAACTTGGATGATCGATTTATATAAACTCTACCGAAATTTCTAGAACACTTCAAAAGCTTTCGCCAGATAATTCTCGAACAATAACAATACTTAAACAATTGAAACATATTAAAAACAATCAGAATTAATTCATAATCATATACAATAACTAGAAAATGGTCAGAAATGGAAATTAAAGATACTTAAACACAAAATTATTACAGAAATCATTTTAAACTGTAGCAAATTATCCTTTAGACATCGTAACTTGCATTAATACTTGGAATTACGAACATTTAAGCAATTCTCTTGCACAATTCTGTTTTTAAACATATTAAATGGCTTCTAAATAATTTCTTTTCATAAAACAAAGTCTATATACATTGATTTACAAGAAATTGCAAAACAAACATAGCAGATCATATTCAGCCGAACTCTAGCTTACCACAAGTGCTTCATAAAATACCATTCCATTTAATTTTAGGTCTGAGGGCTGTCTGCTTCGCTTATGGAGTCCAGGTACGGATGGTCGAGATGTAAAAACACTTGTTAAAATATCAAGTCACGTTTTGAAGACATCGTATTACTCTAGGATTAATTTTAAATAGACCTGCCAATCTGGAAGGGAAGGCACAAATCTAGTTTCCATGGTTCCGGTTATGGCTTTTAGGAGTTTTCAGAGATCATTTCTCTCCTACGTCACGCAGAAAAAATAACACAAACCACATTTTCAAATGGCTTAAGCGGTTTTCACACAGGTAGCAACATTCACGCTAAAACAGTCATAACTTAGGGCGGTAGTAAGCACAACGTAACACCAATCCAAAAAAGAAAGTAAAAGCATTAACTTTTCTCTATAATTGTGGGTAGTTCGAAACACGACATAATATTAATAAAATAGCAAAAACGAAATTAAACATTAAATTGCTAGTTAGAAATTTAATGACAATCCTCCGAAGCCTCCAATTACAGCCTTCACGATTGTGATACGGCGATGGATTTCTCCACCTTTAGGATGACTCAGGGTCAAATGGTTATGCTAAGGACGACCAGTATTTAAAACTTTTGCCAACAGTGTTGCGTGTAAAACTAAAGTTTACAATGTTTTTCTGTGGTAGAAAAATCTCGTTTCTATCTTATTCCCCGATTTTTCTTTCCCTGCGAAGGACTTTCCCATCTGAAAACAATATGGGATTGATATAATTTTGTCGACTGGAAATAATTTTTAATTTTAAAACAGACGAAAGAAGCTGTAAATTATAACGGAATTAAGCACTTTTTTGGTATGAGACAGTTAGACCTTCAATGACCAAATCATACTATTTGAACAATATCTGCAAGAAGTAACAAAAATGAACTACGAAATGCTTGCAAATCACCCGACGAAATAAATATATAAATCTTGTTCCTTCTATGATGCGCGCTGATTGGGTGGGAAGAGAGAGAACACGTCAGCAAACGACAACATACTGCAGTTAATGGCATGTATAGCGAACGACATCTACTGTAACCTATCTGCAAACACAGTGAAGTCAGAGAATAGAGCTGCTCAGCACTCTTGAAGTACTGACGTGTACGTTGTGGCATTCGCACCGTTCTGCATTCATCAGCGAGAGCCACCTGGTAGTCCCGACAAGAAACTGACAGCCTAATATTTGGGTTGTCTAGTTGCAGTATCATCCATGATTCCTCTCCATCAGGAGTCAGGTTGACCTGTACAATAACCACTGTTCCTCAACTCACCGACCAACCCAACCCCTTCACCATAGGTGATCTTCGTCTCGGAACGAATATCCAACATCTTACCCATTGGCCATTACTCAAAGCAGTGCCGAAAAACACTTTTATTTCTATCGAGGGGGGTTGGTGAACGGTTAACGTTCTGGTCTCGCATTCGCGAGAACGCGGGTTCGAATACCCGTTCGGGCATCCAGATTTGGGTTTTCCGTGGTTTCCCCAAATCATTCCAGGCGAATGCCGGGATGCTTCCTTCAAAATGGCCATGGCCGAATTCCTTCCAGTTCCTTGTCCCCAGCCCCATCCCGCCTCTAATGACCTTAGCTGTCGACGAGGCGTAAAGCAACAAGTAAGTAAAAAAAAAAAATCTTTTATTTCTGATTTGGGGTCACCAAATATGACCGAGAAACTAAAAAGCCGCCGTTTTATGTCACAAACTTTGTGATTTAACTGTTTCCTTCCCGAATGGTTTCGATAGACAGCTTCTTGTGTAAAGAATAATTTTTAATTTTTTCCAAGGAGAGATTGCTGGAGAACTACTCACTTCACGCCCGTGGACATTGCTCCATGCTGACGATAACATGGTTGCCTGCTTCAAAAACTGGAACAATAAATCCAACGATGGAAAACTTCCTTCGACAAACACGGCATGCAATTTAACGTTAGGAAGACCGAGTAGTGTGATGTACAAAGTGAAGGGTCTGTTAACATTGACTGCATAGAACTCTGTAAGTCATCTGAATGGAAAATCGTGGGACACTAATCTGTTATGGTGGTCAGATGCTCCCAGATGCCCGAAACAGAATCAACACAGCCTGGTGAAGTGCCGTCGGGACTCAGGAGTCCTTTTTGACTGGAAAGTGTAACTGTGCCTTAAATCAAAGATTTACAAAACCATAATTCGACCGGTGGCACTGAATGGAAGTGAACGTTGGCCAGTCACGAAAAGATATGGGCAACAGTTTTTAAGAGCCCTCAAACCTAAAATTAAATAGAATTGTATTTTATGAATCATTTGTAGTAAGCTAGAGTTTGGTCGAATGATGATCTGATAGGTATGTTTTGCAATTTCCTGTAAATCAAGGTATGTAGACTTTGTTTTATGAAAAGAAATTATTTAAAGGACATTTAATATGTTTAAGAACAGAATTGTGCAAGAGAATTGCTTAAATGTTTGTAATTCCAAGTATTAAGGCAAGTTACGATATCTAAAGGACAATTTGCTATTGTTTAAAATGATTTTGTGAATAATTTTGTGTTTAAGTATCTTTAATTTCCATTTCTGACCATTTTGTAATGATGGTAAATGATTATGTATTAATTCTAATTGTTTTTTAATATGTTTCAATTGTTTAAGTATTGTTAATGTTCGAGAAATATCTGGTGGAAGCTTCTGAAGTGTTCTAGAAATTTCGGTGGAGTTTAAATAAAGCGATCATCCAAGACAGAGAAACAGTTTTTTCGGTGATGTTTTCACCGACTCAATTTACGACGGCCAAGAACTGAATTGTCTGTGGAAGAAGTGTTGTATACAATCGCTGGATTGTGTGTATTCATGTAAACAGTATCGTTGATGTCGGGTCTTATGAAAATAAACGCAAGTTTAAACTATTTCGTGGACTGATTATTAATCAGATTAATTAAACCACCAACAATCTTATAAGTTGCACGACAGGGAAATGAAGATTATTCGCTGGCCACAGGGACTCACTAGATTGGTCCGCATCAGGAATGAGAACGTTTTGGCGGCAGTTGGTGTGGCTCCAATCCCTGAGAAAATGTGGGAGGGTCGTCTGCGATAGTACAGCCATGTACTATGCAGCAACAACTCTTCAGCTGCGAGAACTGCACTTAATATAAGTTCTGAGGGCCGAAAACCACGAGGGCAACTCGTGAAGCGCTAGATGCTTACCTTGCGGAAACAATTACGATTAGTGAATGCCCCACCTGAAGATGCACCAGATCGGATTGAATGGAAGAAGTTGTCCAGTAAGGTAAGGGTAAATGCTAAGAAGAAGAGCAAAGGAGAGATTGTTGTTCCTAGCAGCAGTGAGGCTCAGTTGGTAGAGAGATTGGATCTGAACTGAACGACCGCGGTTTATATTCCGATGAAGTTGAGGATACTTCCATTGATCCTGAATATGAGAAATGGCCTCCAAGGCCACACAGCTATGGCGAATTACCACCCGTCTGGGTCCGCGAAGCATCAAAAAATGGAAAAGCTTTACTATTTTACTTATTAATATTTTAAAAGCGTCCTGAGCAGATACTTAGCGTGCCACCACGTCAGTGATTACTTCAATTAACTTTTAACGCTTTCACTGGACCGCAATCAATGCCAACCTTGCCCCAGTTTCTCCTCGGGATGATCATCTGCGGACTGCACTTCAGTGGTCACTCGAGCGTGGAAGATGGCGGCCGGATATGTGTCCGGCCTCTCCTAAACACACGCGCCACTAATTAGAAATTTAATCACTCGGCGGCGTTCAATTTTTCGCGTGAATAAGGCTAGATGTCGTTATTAACAAGGGTAAAGGAATAACCTGCTTCAGATTTTCTGCCGTGTGACGAGTTTTTGAGCCCGTTGTTTGTGATGAGGTTACGGATAGTTAGTTCCGCCAATTATGCAGATGTCCACGTTATTATCGAGGATCCCGTTATTTGAGACTCTACCCCACTACCGCAACAGTGAAAGCTCTCATTCCTAACAGTCAGCTGATAAATATTTTATAGGCCTTTTATAGCCAACAACCCATGAAAATTTTATAGATTTCACATTAACGGAATAGCAGCTAAACCTCAAAACCGACTATGAACCGACTATGACAAATAAGTTAGGAACTTCATCTATAGCCCGTTCAGTTAACAGAGGCGGCTGAAGGTCAGTCTGTTCTATCCCCACGCCGCTGCCCTCACCCCTACATGTGAAAGTTTCCTCGGGGGCATCCATAAATTACCCTTCTGGTGAAACTTCGTGAGATCAGGTCCGACCCCCCCGTCTCTGGTAAGATCTGGTCCGTGAGGGTCCCCCTCCCCCAAATACGACTTTCGCGTCGTTTGTAGATCTTTCTTTTTTTTTTTCGCTCTACATTCCAAGAAAAATTTACAAAACCTCAAGTGAGATTTCGCCGGACCCCCCCTCCCCTATTTCACCTCACGTAATTTATGGACGTCCCCCTCTCACAAATTTGCCAAACACCTGCTAAGATCTGATTGGTGGTCAGAGCAGGAAGGGGGGGAGAGGTGAGTAGCGGAGCCTGGGGAATATGATCTTGCGCCGCCAGTTTAGAGTGAACAGAGTATAGTACATCATTGAAATGTTAGGTGGTATGCGATCCTATGTATGCGTATGAAAACCATCCACGATGCGATACTCGGCAGTCCAAACACACTTGAGAGATCTGGGACAGGACAAAATTCGTCACAAAACAAATCTGAAAATTTTCAGAAAATCAAAATTAGATGGACCGGTGTGTTGCATGAGTGGTAACGCTCTGGCCTCGCATTCGGGAAGTCGTGGGTCGAATATCCTACCAGCCATCCTGATTTGGGTTTTTCATGGTTTACCCAGATCACTCCATGCGAATACCGGGATGATTGCTGTAAGAGGTCACGGATGAATTCCTTTCCGTTCCTGGCCATCAGTTCTTTCCCGCATCTAATGACGTCTATGAGGCGTCAAGTCAAAAAGTTAATGAAGTAAATAAGATCGAACTCACTCTCGGCGTTGAGAATTAATATAGACTATTAGTTAATGAAGTGTCGTATATTAGTTTATGAATACATCTAAACAGTCAGTGAAAATAGTATGACTGAGTACGGTGGGTGAGCGATAACGTTGGGGCCTGGCATTAGGGAGGACTCGGGTTCGAATCCCCTTCGAATCGAGATTTCAGTTTACCATAGTGTCTCGAAACCATTGCAGGCGAATATCGAGATGATTTCTTCAAAAAAGGTAATGGCTCAATCCCTTGTTGTACCTTGCAGACCTTTCTGCCTCCCCCCTCCCCCCAATCCTCTCAATGCTTTCTCGGCTGTAATGACCTCGACGTGGACGAACTGTAATATCCCCTCCTTCCAAAAGAAGATTGTGTGAAATGATTTAGTTAAAGTGGAAATTTGGTAACTGTTTGGAAGGTCTGAGAAAGGCATGGTTTTCTTCCTCGCTTCTTCTCGTTGAGTTTAGTGAGCCCATTGTGCAATTCAGTTGCACTGAATGATAATGTTAGCTATTTTTCTTCTACGCTGATTCTTCTTCGAAATTGCCTGTAAATTAAATACTATACTTCACAGATTAGTAATACTAAATCGCTTTAAAATAAAAAAAATCCGTTCTTTTAGCGAATAACAGATCTGCTGGCCTTAACACATGTGTTTTCGCCATGTCACTTCGTACATACGTTCTCACAACACGTAAACTCTCTTCTTCTTTTTTAAACAGTATAGTATTGATTCCTTAATGCTACTTTCTTGACTGCTTTGATGCTGAGGACACCACAGGACATATACTCTTATGTCGAGCGGGTTACCTCTTACATTAAAGTACTTCAATTAATAGTATACTTATCAATTAAATACACGTGTATTCGCATATCGTTTATACATACTTGATGTATTACCCCTGCAGGACGAATGAAACACTTAAATAATGTCGAATATTCTTAAACTGATGAACACAGTGGGTAGCAAATCAAGTTACATTCCCCTGGGATGTTCAGTGGGGTGATATCACCCCACATAAGCCTTTTGATAACAGGTAAAATGCTTTATTGGCAATTGCTACTCTCCGTCCCATACTTGTTAAAGATTTATTTCTGGTATCTTTATGGCCGAGCAGCAGTAAATCAGAACATCTCTTCAACCCGTATCGCCTGGACAGATAGTTATTTATGTCGAGACGAGTCATTTGCAGTTCGTGCCTGCTGCAAAAACAAGTGTACCACGTGAGTGAATCATAAAGAGAGTGCATTACTATACACGGAGCACGTACCAGATGACGAGTGGTCTTTGTCCGCTGTTATAGAATATATTTCCTCTTAAAAGTCTCAGAACAGAGGCTCATCAGGCGTATTGTGTAAAGCGATGACAAGAAACTACACTCAAAATATTTTGGCAACTCACTATATAACCCGTTATGTGTTTTTTTTTTTCTCTCTGTAGAACTATGACGTGTCTTTTGCATGTCCTTTTCCGTGTACTGTGCACTTTCATTTTGTTTTTGCTTGGATTTGTCACGGTGCTTTTCATACTACTTAACTGAATCGAACTGTTAGCCTTTTATGATTTTAGAGCAAATGAAAGATATATATATATACCAGAGAGGGCTCTCTACTCTAGCCGCGCGCATGAAAGCACCGTCAAATTGGACCACAGAGGCCCAATTTGTCCAGGTCAAAATCTCCGACCTCACGTATAGCTTTCTCGATGGTCGTTTTAGATGGTTTTCGGTATAATGCTAGGAGAAGGTCAGGATGGTCCCCAGTTTGAATACACAAAGAAAACAACCACTAAACAGACACAACATATGTAACACTGTTCACGACTAAACCGGGACGACACTTGGATTAATCCAGGGGACCAGCGACAGACAAACGGTTTTATCGTTATGCCTTTCCCTCCTGAATCTGAAAAATAACCCAACGAGCAAGCTTCTGCCAAACTACCTGCTACCTTTCTGACTGGAGTTATTTTAGTTCATTACTCTCGTTCTTTTTACCTGTAATCGAGTGCAACTTAACTACAAATGACGGGGAAACCTCTTCAAAGCTAGATGTTACTTCGGGGGTTCCTCAAGGAAGTGTAATAGTATCACTTCTTTTCTTAATTTTTATAAACGATCTCGGTGACAACGTTAATTGCAGGATGCGATTTTTTGCTGATGATGCACTTATTTATGGGGAAGTGAGGTGTTCTGACGATTGCTTAGAAATGCAGCGCGATCTGGCTGTTATTTCGGAATGGTGCCGTAAATGGCAGCTTACACTTAAACGCAAAAATTGCAAGGCAATGCAAATAAGTAATAAAAAGACCCCGTTTGCTCATGAGTACAAAGTTAACAATTCAGTTGTTGACACGTTGGATTCCCTGAAGTATCTAGGCGTAACAGTACAAAGCAACATGAAATGGGACTTGCACATAACTTCCGTCGTAGGCAAAGCTAATTCTAAACTACGTTTTATAGGTCGTATTTTGAGAAGTTGTAATGCTCATACAAAGGAAATAGCGTACAAAACACTAGTGCGTCCGCATTTGGAATACTGTTGTGGATTTTGGGATCCGTATCACAAGGGATTGATTGACACGTTAGAGAAAGTACAGAGGAGAGCCGCTCGATTCTTGACCGCTAGTTACAGTCTTTACGTAAGTGTCACAGAGCTGATACGTGGTTTGGGCTGGGATTGTTTGGCGGACAGACGATGTCGTTTTCGTTTGAATTTGTCGGAGAATATGCGAAAATCTTTAATTTACGAGTGCAACGAAATACTTCTTCCGCCAACCTATTTAGGTCACAATGACAGGAGGGATAAGATTCGAGAAGTAAGACGCCGTACTGATGCTTTAATGTATTCTTTCATTCCTCGTTCTGTTCGGGATTGGAATGCACTGAATTAGGATTGGTGCTTAGCACCCTCTGCCACCCACAATAATTGTGAATTGCAGAGTATAGGTGTAGATGTAGAGTTGAAAATTTAAACCACTTCTACAGTTACTTATAACTTTCTGAAACCATATAATCATCGAACAGCATGCCACCAAAGAACTTAATCCAAAGCACGGAATTATTTAAAAGACTTCAATTGGAACAGGTAGTGGCACAATATAGGAGCCAATAGGCTCGCAGAGCTACCACTGAGCTGTACTCAATTTTTACCAACAACTGTGAGCGCGCCCAGTGGCGGATTATGAAACATGATCTAACAATCCAGAAGTACGTACGAGAACCTTTAATGTGAGTAGAAACAGGGGCGTAGCTACTATGGGGCTAGGCGGTGCAGTGCACCGGGGCCCTCACGCTCAGGGGGCCCCCAAGCATACCTCAAGGGCCCCTAAGCGCACCTCTAGGGGCCCTCAAGCGCAGTTTAGAGGGCCCACGAGCCTTCACGGCAAACTGGAGACCTTTTTTTTTAGCTCTACCGTCGTCTAAGAGGCCCCTGAGAACACAGGAGCCCCTCACTAAGGGCCCTCGCTGCTCAGGGGGGCCCCAACCACTGTTCAGGGGCCCCTAAAGAACAATTCAAGGGCCCCCATCCTCAGTTCAGGGGGCCCCTAACCAGCACACAAAGCAAAAAAAGGGCGCCCGTCTGGTCTGAGGGCCCAAAATAAATTTTTTGCACCGGGGCCCATGTTGACCTAGCTACGCCACTGAGTAGAAACTAAACAAAACAACATAATTAATTCGTTATATAAGTATATAATAGTTGCAAATACTAACTGAAACTGTGCCAAACTGACTTAAACTGAAAATAGAAACTATTTTAAAGTTTATAAAAGAACTTCAAATGCAAAAAATAACTGAAATAAGCCAAAATAACGTGAAATTAAGATGTTGTGCTACTATTGCCCACTTAATACCTGTTAAAATAATCTTAATTTAATTTTGGTAGGGATGAAATGTTTGTTTCGTTACAAGTATCTGCAAAAATGTCAGTGGATAACAAAGTAGTTGCAACTATTAGTTCAAGTTAACGTTGAGGAACAACGAGACAGGTTTGGAAGAAGAAGAAAACGATCTGACAAGTTTTATAATTATCTATTTTATTATTATTATTGGTCGGAATCATCAGCTTAAATCCTCTCTCTCTGTCTGCTACTTGCAAGAAAGTCTCTGACTTATTGTGTAGTGGAACCTTTGATCCTGTCCCGCACCAAAACTGTGCTACTTGCGAAGCCGCCGCAGGAGAGATAGATCGATAGACGCAGTGGATCAAGTGAGGCGGAGGACGCCCCTTGTCTCAGCGTAGAGGATGCCGGGGTGAAAGTCGTGACCTATGCACAAGGCGGCTAGCCCCGTGTTCCGCTGATAAGAAGGACCCCCGCGGCTACAGAGAAAGCTAACGGACGAACCGGGTCGCATCCGCCAGACAAGAGGGTAGATAGTATCCTACACCTCCTGTTTACTACACTTCGGTCAACACCGTAGTCCATTCGTGAACGGAAACTATGCCCGTGTTTGTGAGTAATCTATTTCCGTACACCCTTAGCCTTTTGGCCAAAGTGTATCTTCACTGAAAGTAAAAATAAAGGTTAGTATTAAACTGTAACCCATTTTGTTCCAATATTCAACTTTATCACAGGATCAATGTAAAGAAAATAAACCTTCCATAATCTCATAACATTCTACATCAGTATCCTGCAGTTCACTTTCAAGTGCTTGGCGGAAAGTGTTACGTCATCTCCTTCCATTACTTTGACGTGAGGATGGAAGTAGATATTAGCCTGCTTCTGTGTGAATCTTGTCTCTAACCTTTTTTTTGTTTTGTTTTATTTCGTCATTGCTTCCTTTTTCGTAGGTAAAAATGGTATTTCGCTTCGTATGATAATTAATCTCTCTCTCTCTTGCTATACTACATCTGCCTTGTTCCCTGGCCTATTCAACAGTTTTATGTTTTTCCACGTGGACCGCAGCAAAAACTGAATAAAACTGAATAAAACTAAATAAAGTTGTACTTTAATTCATCATTTGTGCCCTAAAACAAATTATGTACATATTGAAGAAAAATACTTAGGTAACTCTGTTGTTAAATTTTAGTTATAGCTATTTCCACTTACAGTTTCTATTTTCTTAATACAATCCAGTCGGGATATGTTCCATTTCAGTCTTATGTACACCTGGTTTCTTTTGTGTTAATTTTTTTTTAAACACGCTACTATTTTCAATCTAGCTATATTTTTGTTACTTGTAAACACGGATGTATATTATCGTTTATGCTGATATTGTCAGAAGTACAAAGTACGGTAAGAATGTGCATTAACAATCTGTTTTTGCTGTATCTATTTCCTAGCGCTGTGTTTGATTGTGAAAGTTGTTTTTAATTTCCTGATACTATTCACTGCATCCGGTGAAGTTACTAATTCGGTACCAGTTAAACTCTGGAACGAGCACTATGCAGCGTGCAGATTTCCTCTCCCGTGCTGAGGTCGCTGCCCCTAGTTGCTTGCTGATAATGCAGACACCTTGTCGTCTAGGGCGATAACAAAAGAGGCAACAAAGTATGCAGACACAGCGAGATCCAAGTCTCCACACTGCATCTGAAACTCGAACTTAACAGGCGCACTAGTGTCAAAAGTCAGGTCGGAGAGGAACAGTTAAAAAAAACATCTGTTTTAGAATTGTGACTGTGTCGCCTGCCTGATTATCAACAAATACAAACAAAAAATATATAAAACTCTAACAGAACAATATTGGTAACAACGAGAAAGAAAATAATTTTCTGCGCAGTTACAAAATACGAAATTCCTAACCATTTCATTATTATTCCTGTACCGTTAAGAACAAGTTAGAAAATAACCTTCAAACAGTAGGAGTTTATTGTGTTGTGACAGACAAAGCTGCAGTAAAACTGTAGTATTTCTTTATAAGCAAAGCTCGTAGTTTTTCTTTCCGAAAATATGTATACCTGCACAATGAGTCACTGTATTCCTCCGGTTTATTTATATGATTTACCGTTTTTCGAAGAATACTGATTCTTATTGTGTCGAAATACCATATTACTTAAGTACTAAAAGTCACGTTTCTGGTTATGGTAAAATAAAATCCTACAAAGACATGTTTGCATTTATTTGGAACAAGTGTAAGGAAGATAACCAGAGATTCTCAGTTATTCACTTAAAATTACAGTTCATAGAACATTGACATTTTCGCAAAGTTATTATTATGAACTTTACTCAAGCCTGTGTAAAGAAGAAATAACCGACCTTCAAAGAAACACGACACCTCAGTATCCTCAATAGCTGCAGAACATAATTTATTTATTTCTATGACACCCCAGAAAAATGTCTACAATTTAGTAAATATTCCACTTTTTTGGGATTTTATCAGCAAAACATCTACGTCAGTATAGCAGAATTGTTAAATGGTGATAATTAGAGTAAACAACTTATTTACACACTCATATTTACATTATCAACGCATTTCCTTACTGTTATTTTCTGTCTCTACTTGAAGATTATTTAGATCCTTTACTTTTAGATTGTTTGTTTAGACTTCAATTTCATCATCATTCTCATTTATACGAACACCATTTTGTTTACCAAATCCCCCTCCTCTACTAGTCCTTTACCCCGAATATTACTTCTGGTGCAAGCAGTCTGAATTTTGATTTGTTTCAATCACAAATACAACATCATACAACATCAAATTAAACAGTCGTTTTTGAAGGTGGAGTAATTTTCTGAGTCGAATATTTCAACGTTCATTATGCAAATATATTCAAGTATCATATTAATCCACTTACACAGAATTAAGACAAATCTTCTTTTATTAAAAACTGCATTACATGTTGAGTTAATAATCACGTAAAAAATTTTTAATATCAAGAATATTTTTGTGTACAAGCTGAACCTATTAATTAATTCGTATCTCCTACATCTCTCATAATACTTTTGCTCCGTTGTTGACCATAGCTCCAAAGATAATCCTCCCCTTCAATTATCATCAATCCTGCTAACCTCCGAAAACCTAAACACTTTTTTTGCTTGTTGTTATCAGTCTTTCAACTGGTTTGATGCAATCCTCCATCCTACCTATCTTGTGCTGACCTCTTCATGTCTACATATCCCTTACAACCCTCGTCCTCAATTATTTGTTTCATATATTCTAATCTCTGTCTTCCACTACAGTTCTTAACTTCGACTGTTCCCTCCACTAACAAATTAAAAAATCCAGCATGTCTCAATATATGACCTACCAACCTGTCTCTTCTTTCTGTAAGCTTCTTCCAGAAACGTTTTTCCTCACCCCTCATTTCCAAAACTCGTTCATTTCGTACCTAAACACTTAATACACTGCGAAAATTAAAAATAATAACTAAATATGTATATTTCAGTTTGATATAAACAAGTATGTTTCTTTAAATCTTTACTATAGCTGAAGTGCCACCCGTGGTCGCTTCGCACACGGTTTGTGATGTGTACAGTCTCTGGTTTCTGTTTGCTGGTATGGAGAGAGGCCCTTTGAAAGCGGCAGTACGGGAGGACTTGGTCTAAGTCCCGTAAGCTGCAGTATAGGGCAGACCCGTGACAAAAGGTCGAGACCCTGCTCCAAAGTTAATACTCCTTCCCTGCACATTAATTCTCCCCCTCCCCTCCACCCTCTTTTATTGACTTCCACAGCAGAGCTTGGCTTCTGCGTTTAATAGCCAGTGTGCCGGAACAATGCTGGCAGCATTCGTTAGCGGAATTTATCGCAACCTGGGATAAAGGACGGAGGCGACTGTCTTTTGACATAGGGCTTATTTGCAACCATGTCCGTATTCACTATACCGATATTTACGCACGCGTCTCGTTAAAGGTAATCAACTCCAGCCTCAAGGAATTTCCTGCTCTGTGTCAGTTAACTCATGAATACCGACAACGAACAGAAATTTAAATTATTCTCAATATTAGAATGGCACTAAGGAGACCAAGAAAACCCGCCACGTTTTTTGCTTTTAGATTTACGGCTCGTCGACGTCGAAGTTATTAGAATCCGGAGATGGGGAAGGAATTTGGCCATAGCCTTCTTGAATGAACCATAATGATATCGAACGTGGTGAATGAGCGGTAACGCTCAGGCATCGCATTCGGGAGGACGGGGGTTCGAATCCCCGTCCAGTCATCTACATTTGGGTTTTCCATGGTTTCCCCAAATCACTTCAGGAGAATGCCGGGATGGTTTCTTCAAAATGCCATGGTCGAATTCCTTTTTGTTCCTTGCCACTAGTGCTTCCCTACCACTATAGACTTCGACGTTAAAGACGAGAAAAAAAACGACGAGGTCTGAGCCTCGATGTTACAAGAAATTTTCACCTTCTCGTGTTTTGCTAGAAGGATGATGGTGCACGACAAGTAATCAAACAATTTTTATACCGATTGCATGGCTTAAATTCAAAAGATGAATAGTGTATGCGGTGCTGTTGATGGTGATTAATGCTGTGTCCACACGGCGGCCGAAATGTCAACACGGCTGAAGGGCGGTCGCCCGGAGACGATCAAGCGAGAACCGAAGCAAAGTCCAAGATGAGCCGCGCAGAGTCTAAGGGGGCATCCATAAATTACGTGAGGTGTTTTTCCGGATTTCCGGACCCCCCCCCCTCCCCTGGTGAGATTTCGTGAGATATGGCCGGACCCCCCCCCCTCTGGTGAGATCTGGTCCGTGAGAACCCCCCCATTTTTTTAAGTCTCACCCTTCAAAAACAGTTTTTTCGACGAAATTCCTCCCTAAAATCGCTTTTCGCGCAATTTGTAGACCTTTTTTTTTGTTTAGCTCTACTATGTGAAAAAAATATTCAAAATCTCACGTGAGATTTCCGGGCCCCCCCCCCCCGGGTGAGATTTGGTGAGATTTCGCCGGACCCCCCCCCCTCCCCCATTTGACCTCACGTAATTTATGGATGCCTCCTAAGGAAGAAACCGACCGTAGACCGAGACGCGTACTGATCCGAGTCCAATATACGATGCACAGAGTCCAAAGGCATAACCGAACGTAAACCGAGATGCGCGCTGATCAGAGTGCAAGATGAGATGCACTGAGAGACGGTAACGATACTGAATAGCAGTGAACACAGCACTGTCTGAAGTGGGACAACGCGGCAGTATTTATACTAGGCCAGTCGCTTCCGATTGGCCGCGGCGGAAACCCTATGCGGTGGCGCTAGTTGGCCTGTTGCTAGCGTCGTCTATCGGTTGTCCACCTCCATCTCTTCTTCCGGGTATGTGACGGTGTCGGACTGGGATACCAGAATTCATCCATCAGATATAGAGTTAAACATGGCAGTCCCAAGGTGTCTTTCAATAGGGAAGCCCCGAGTGAGTATCCATCGGGTTTCATCCCGTTCCTTCTTTCGCCTCCCATGCACAACATGAACTAGATAAAACGCTTAACACACCAACCTACATGTATGCAATAACACTGGACAACAGTAGGAATGAAACGGGCAACCTCACATCTGTGTCGTTTGGCGTAGTTCCACTGTTTCGGGAGCCTCTGTCCTGTCTTAAGACAAATGCCAGAGATAGAATCCACCAGTGAGGACGGGCGCGTTAGTGCACCTCCACACTAGTCTAGGAAGGTATAATGGTCCCATGCAATGTAGTATTCCCGGGTTTGCAGCCGGAGTGTCATAAAAAGATGACGTTTCGACAAAGTTCTGCGTTATCTTCATCAGGTCTCTTGCTTTCGAGAATTCGGACAGTACACTTCTGAATTCTTGAAAGTAAGATACTTGATGAAAACAACATAGAACGCTGATTAAACGTCTTTTTATGACACAATCCACCTTCAAACCCGGGAAGACCATATTGCATTTACACACAACGAAAAACTCCGTTCACACATAATGGTCCCCTGTTTAAATGCTGGATCTCTCGTACCGGCCATATACGAGCTAATGCTTCTGGTTTTACTTCTCATCGATATCGATGTCATTAGAGGCGGGAGAGGACGGGAGAAGAAATTCGGCATTTTGAAGGAACCATTCCGGCGTTCTCATAGAGAAATTTTGGAAAACCATGGAAAATCGAAATCAGGATAATTGTACGGGGATTCGAACCTGCGTTCTCCCAAAATCTCCACCTCCTTTCTATTTCCCTTCGAATTTAAAATACGCCAAACATTCACTTCCATCATGCAAAGTCAAAAACCACCAAATGATACATCATTTTGTGAAACAACATCCTTTGGGACCACACCTAAACTACGTAGTCCCATTTTGATCTCATCTGAACCCCCTCTCCCCATGTAGCCTGACGGGCTTTTGCCTCTCCCCCCTACCCCACCCCACGTGGAGTGTAGCTTTTTTCCCCATTGATTCCAGGAGACATTTTGTACTGTTATTTCTTGTCAGACGATCGTAAATTACATACGGAGATAGTTAAATGACGGAAATAAATATTCTCATACTGTTATGTGTTGTTAACCTAATTTTAACAGTGAAAAATAATATGAATGAAAAGTTACAAGACTTGGCTTCCCCCCACAATAGAAAAAGCCACGTAGTTTATTGACGCTCCTATATTACTAATATCAAATAACTTACCCACATTAACACAGTGTCTAATAATTAATTGATCAGATTCAAGCAGAAAGACGTATTTATTTCGGCCCATGACATTATTAACAGCCAAATCTTGGTTCAAATTTTCCTCGTTTCAAAAATTCCGATCCTGTAATTTTCCCGTGGAATGTCATGTGGGCGTCGTTGAGATGCAATACGAGTGTCGGGCTCCAAATGTGAAGCGTAAAAGCCCTGCTTGACTGTTCCATAAATGGCAGCCATCCACTCGACCCACCCCAGGTCTAAAAATCGACCGCCATCATAGCGATATCACAGAGGGGGACTGAGGTCTGCTGTGCATAGCATAGCACGCGCCGGGGCATCAGTCCAGGCATAGCGGTACACAAATCAACTACAAGAACCTGTCAGCATGTAAGATAGTTCATAAACGAAATACTCCGAGAAATAAGTCCCCGTTCATTGTCTGTTAAAAGAAGTGGCTGCACTTAAAACACAGGTAAAATATATGTCATCTTTATTACTTACCCGCGACTAGGTAGGTGTGGACTTTGAATTTCATCGCTAGAATTGGATATAGGAAGCTCTAAATTACCTAAAAGTGTCCCAAAAACTGACTGTCAGATAAACAAAGCCTAAATGACCGATATAACATTACAGAGACTTACGTACGCTATCCGTCTGTCTATCACCGTTCGGTTAGTTTTAAAAATTTCACGACAAAATATATTATTTTCTTCGAAAAAAATATCCAATATCCTTTGTCATGATACATAATATTTTTTGCCAAATTCAATCAAGATCGGTTAAGCCGTTTAACCGTGAAAACGTAACAAACAAACTGAGAGAAAGAGTTATTTTCTCATTTATAATATCAAAGTGTACATACCCGTAGCATTAGACAACCTCAAACAATTTCATTTTCATAGGGTTGTTGCGATAACATTAGCACTGAACATAACATTGTAGCCTACGAAGAGTAATGATGTTTTCTGTATTTTTTATAATTTGATGATCTCCTATAAAGAATAAAAAATACGTTGTGCAGAATACCAACAGTTGTCTGTTAGAAAATTTTCAGTCTGAAAAAGCAAGTAAGCAAAATTGAGAAGGATAATTGCTTAATTTCTTTCATGAGGCGTACAGTTCATTGGAAGTTTTGTACATAATGTAGTAATTAAAATTATTAGTTACGCCTGTTGTGTTTAATATGTATCACAATAACTTAATTTACCTGCGATAGAGCATAGAGTCTCTATACTTTTATCTTATAGAAATTTTTAAATTCTATCAGCGCTAGTGATAAATTGTTCAACATACCTATGGAAAATTTATTTCAGTCCCTAATTCAATAAGAAAAGTTTCCTACTGCATTATGCCTGAAATGAAAAGAATGTGGTTATGGTCGTTTCTTCGCTTCCGAATACTACTCCTAATACTTTGCTAATACCCATCCAGGCTTCATACGTTCTGACCACTCTCTTCAGGGACCTACTGTCATTTAATTCAGTTTCTTTATCACGTAAGTCGCTGATTCTGTTCCACGTGTCTGTATGTTGCATTGCTACCAGATTTTAATCAGTTATTTCCGATATTATTAATATTCTTATAATATAGCAGATTCTATTTGTGTCTTAGTGCTGCTAATAGCTAGATCCAACTCAAGCAGTGCCACCCACTTGTAGCGAACTAACAATAGATGAAAAGCTTCAGGAAGGAATCCGATAAACGTGAAGGGCTTCTTGAAGTAGCCTAATAGTAGATTAATCTTAAAATGTTCCTAAAAATACGAACAACATACATGTAATTGTATTGAAAGAAGCGTTTATTCTCTAAGTGCTGTGGGAAAATAAATGAAAGAGTAATTCGGAAATCTTACAAAGAAATAGTGATCATTATCTTTTAAAGAGACGGGTTAAACCGCATTAGAAAAATATGATTTCATATCGAGGATTTTCACTGCGTAATTGAAGAATAAGAAATAGATTTTTGTTTAGTCTCAAACTTAGCGAACATAGTTAAATACGGAACATTTACGACTACACTGTAGATGGCGACTGAGTTTTGTGTCGCTGAAATATTGTGCATAAATAATAGTATTACTCGGTTTGTTTACCGAGAAACATTCATAAATAAACAACGCCGAGAAAACTGCGTTCATTTATAATTTATGAAAGGTTTGTTATTTTTGTTTTACAATAAAATAATTTCATTCTATAGCAACTCCAATCATCTGCACCGCTATACAATAACTGCATGAAATTCGCTTATTATATATAAGAAACGACTCAAATCCCGTTCGTAGAAAATTAATCATTTGTCTGCATACTTAAAATCTTTTTAGGATAATGTCTTATAGTGATATTAAACATATTCTGATTTTTTCCCCTATGGTCGTCTTATTTGAAATTTCTGCGGAAATCGTGTAAACAATATTGTAAATAGTATGAAAAACATTGCCCGGCACTTTAAAATCAATAGGTACTTTTTAAAGATAGTGAATCTGCACCGATCTCGAAAACGTTTTGATATAAAATGCATAAGCTGCCAAACTATAGAAGACGATAATAGAAATACCAATGTAGTCGCAGCAGAAAACGTGATCATTTCTGTTTCGTCTAGAAGAAGAATTAGCGAAAACTTCATCGGAAACTTACTGGAGCTATAGTTACAGCTAGTTTTAACACTCTAGCTCCGATTTTAATTTTTTAAAGTAATATTATTTATAATAGCGATAGGCCTCTCTCCTTAGAATAGCGTACCAACATTTTTCTTTCATATATTTGTGAACGAGTGTGGTGGGTGAGCGTTAACGCTCAGGCCCCGCAAGACAATGTTCAAATCCCTGTCCATTCATCTAGATTTCGGTTTTCCACAGGCGTTTCGTGGAGGGGGTGGCGGGTAAGTGAAGCAAATGTACCGAGGGGGACCCGAATACCAGAGCTAAAAAAAATGTCGCCCATCTGGCCTGAGGGAGGGCCCCATCTGATGAATTTACCAAGGGCCCCAATCGATTACATCACTTCTAAGAACGCTTACCCGGGGCCCGAGAATCCTAGCACCAGCCTGGTCCTTTCCTGTCTTTAGTGATCTCGACTTTGAGCAAGAAAAGATCATCTATTGTTACCTCTAAATAAGCAGTTGTTCATTTAACGTGTGGCAGTGGATTGCCCCAGAACTTTATTGTATGTGTATTTTTCTTGCGCACATTAAATTTCGTCATATGCGCCACCAAAGAAGGGGTTTAAATATCGATCTCCCTTGACGTTCTTACTTACCGCATGATTTTCAGAAGTTTTAAGCGTCACTCAACACAGATTTCCAGTTAAGCCCAACTTCTGAAAGCCTATGCCTTCTCTTCAAACCAGTGGACCTGTTTTTTGCTTTCGACATCCTCCAGCAAGTTCATAGGTGGGCTGCCTTTTAAGTCTCCTTCCAGCAGAGTATCTACAAAACCTTCTCCTGTTTTCCCTCTTCTTCCATTTATGAACAAGGCCTAACCATATCATTTATCAACTGAAGCTATAAGATAGCATCTCATATCTGGCGGTTATTTAAATTTAAGGTGAAAAATTCTTGTCCGACTTGTTTCTTTTTTGAGTTTAATGCATTCAAGCAATGTCTCTGGAGCCAGAGATTGAGGTTGCAAGTGTCAGCTTTGGTGAAAGAGAATCTTTGGCTGTGTAACAAGGTTACACGTATTGAACTTCATGAGATAAGTAAGAATAGTTAGGAAAAAGATGTTTTATTGGATTAAAAAAATAAAATAAAAAAAGAGGGTGAGAGAACAGTGTTTATTAGTTTACAAGTTGATCCGGCAAAAGGAACTGTTTGATAGATATATGTCTAAGGCGTTTTTTAGTCTAGTTTGATCTCTTCTACATCTACATAAATAGTCTGCAATTCACAAAACTGTGGGTGGCAGAGGGTGCTCAGCATCAAACCTAATCTCTTTGTTGTGCATTCCAATCCCTAATGGTACGAGGAAAAAAAGAATTCATATAAGAATCAGTGCGGCACCTTATTTCTCTAATTTTACCTTTCCTGTCATTCCGACCCAAATAGGTTGGTGAACGAAGTATTTCACTACACTCGTAAGTGAAAGTGGGAGTACGCATGTTTACCAACATGTTTATACGAAACGTGCGTCGTCTATCTTCTTTTAACTAATTCAGGTAGTGCACTGATTAGTTTGATAACATTTTTAGTTTGTTGTTTTTTGAATTCATTAATGCAAGAAACATTTAATTCTCCGTGTAGCTGACAATTGCGTACATACCATTGTGCTTTAACAGCTAATCACAAAACTATGTTTTGGAATATTTGTACTCTATGTAACTTACTACGACTAACACATCCCCATATTGGACATGCGTATGCTATTAGAGGTCCTAATATCATTTTGCAAATTAATAGGCAGTAATCTGTTTTTAATAATGATTTTTTTATTTAACACTATGCACAATTTAGGTAAACTGGTATAGCTTTGGTTTATTTTTATTGAAGTGCGTGTTTCGCGTTAATCGCCTGTCAAGGTCGATTCCAAGGTACATAATTGATTGAGCTTGTGGATTCCACGCAATGTTATTTCCCATGATGTCCGGCGGGTTAGTGGGCGTCTGAGTGTGATAATTTTGGCTTGAAATTTCCGGGACGCCACTGGCCGAAGGTCGCCGGTTCGAGTCCGGCCGCGGGCATGGATGTTTAAGTGTTGTGTCTGTGAATGTAAAGTCTATCCTGTCGTGTGTCTAATTAACTGGAAAAATTTCATACTGGAAATACTGAAAGCACTGAGTGCCATAATTACTATCGAGTTGGCTGTATGGCCTCAGATGCCGAAAGCCATTAAAAAAGGTAATTGCGTGAGATGTGAATGTCGTTATGTGAAGTGTATATGACGGTGTCATCAGCATACGTTGCAGTCGGGAGATTTTTTTAAAGTTGGAATGTCCGACGTGTATATGTTGAATAGAGGCGTGGAGCCTTAAAGCACGAGTATGTCTCTTTAACCGATTGTGTCACAGTAAACACATCGCTAGAGAGAAAAACAAGTTAATGATGCCCCTCGTACACTAACATCACAATAAACATTTCGGCTGCCGGAAGTAACTAAACTCGACCAGCAGTTTTAGTATGAGTCGCATTCAATGAAAAAAAGGATACTATTTTGCGGAGACTTTTATCTCAAACGCCACATCAGAATGAAACAAACCCTATTTTACTACCTGGATAAAGGGCTGTACATTATTCTAAACGTCATCAAAATCCTAAGGATAGTTTTTACCGTGAAACCCGTTCATCCAAACAGACAAAGTGACAGAATTGCGGTCAGCGAAAAGTAAGTTTCTTCTCGCAGCTGTATTCTTTACAGTTCACAATATAAGAAAAGCCTAGCACAAGGTAGTTTAAAATTCTCTTACCATTTTCCCCCGTTCGTTCCTGCCCTCTCGTTTTCGTAATTAGCTGCAAGTAATATACAATCAACGATGATTATTTACTAGTCTCTAAGCCCGTCAAAAATGGATGGTGGAAGGAACAATTTGGCAATTAATTTCTTTGCGGTTGCCTTAATAAATATAATTGTTGTTGTGTAATTCTCATAACGTTATTTTGTAATTTGTACATATTTCGGTTGTAGTTTATACAGTGATACTGATGGAACTTCTGTTGAGTTAAAGATATAAGAACTAGGGAACCAATGAAATTGAAAATAAATTAGGAATCCCAAAATCTCATGTTATAGCATGTGATATTGGTTTTATTCCTGTTCCAGGCCCCATTCAGCACGATAAATACGGAACTACTTCCATCCGTATGAAATAAATAACTTGATTAACCCGGCACTTGTGAAATCAACTTAAGTTATTAATAAAACTAAATACACTGAGAATCATTCTGTAAAAAAACTGTGTCATTTGTCATTCCGATCCCACAACTCCTACTAATATTGCTGTTCAAAATTTTTAGCTTCTATTACCAGTGTACCAATACATTCAGTATATTGCGATCTAAATTTGGTCCACTGGAAATATTAACATGTGTCTGATATAGTGACATCAGTAATAAAAGCAACTAATAACTAATATATCAATTTAAACGAAGTACATTCTGTTATTTCAGTATTTCCGCAAATCATTTCTTCGAGTACCCTATAACAGTGACTTAAAATATCTAAATCGTTGTAACTATTTTGTCAGCCAGTCAAATGCAGTATTTTAGCAATTTGTTTACTTTGCTAAACCGAGCGTGGTGGTGAACGGTTAAGATACTGGCTTCGTATTCGGGAGGACGCGGGTTCGAATCCCCGTCTGTGCATCCAGATTTGGGTTTTCTATGGTTTCCCCAAATCACTCCAGGTGAATGCCGGGGTGCTTCCTTCAAAAGGGCCATGGCCGAATTCCTCACCGTTCCTTGTCCCCAATCCCATTCCGCCTCTATTGACCTTGACGACGATGAGGCGTAAAGCAGTAAGTAAAAAAAAAATCTTCGCTAACTAAGTACAATTTTCATTAAATAAAGCTCATAATCTTGATAATGATGTAAAATGGATATTTCTTAGAATAAGAAAAATCTGCATCCAACGAATTTCATTAAGAAAAAGCAAATAATAATTAATACATAGGTTTTTACGAAATAAATACTTTTCTTTAAGTGTGCTAGCAGCTCATTTACACGTCGATGCTTAGCTAAATAGAACACTTTTAATAACGCGCATAACTTCGAACATCTATGGTCGTTGTTGGTTGGGCAGCGGAGACGGGAAGCGTGACGTCAGAATGTGACAGACGTCACTGCATCTTGACCAAGATTGGCATTTTCTTGCAATTTAACCTTAGTTCCATTTATTTTTCTCTGAAGTAGCATTAACTTGCAGTTGTACAGTTTCACTATCACATCTAGAAACGAACCGAGTAACTGACATCTCCCAGTGTCGTGTGCACCTGCGTCAGAGGTGTGTGGGAAAGAAGGAAGCAGCTAATGACGCGGGCCGTCTTCCCAGGGAGCCCAGTAAATCCTCCCTGTGCTGATGTGGGCGGGCGCCCTTAGAAAGTCGTCTGCGTTAATGAGATGCTCCGTGTGTGCAGTTTTCTCCGCCGGTACCGCTCAGCAGACCGTGATAGACAGGCGGCACGTTTGAGGGCTTTGAGCCGCGGTCCGTACGGGCTGCACTTGGCCTTAATACTTATTTAAAGGTCTCGTGCCCGAGGGGAGAACGTCACAGCTACACTACGTAGTTTAAGGTCAGCCTTACAACGTCCAGTTGTAAAAAAGAAAGTATCGAAAGCGTTGTAAACGGTTTATTAGATGGCTTGCACAACGCACTGGACACCATAAACAGGTAGATCTTCTCTCTGATATACAACTTCTCGTGTTCGTGTTACGTTAAATGCTTCCGACGTCCACCACTCCAAATAATCAACACAAAATTATATGGACCAAAGCAACTCATCTATTTTCATGCGTAGAAGCTACAGCTCTAAAAAGTCTGATGTAGCAAGTTATTTAGTAGAGTTTGGCTCTGGAAGTAAAGGTTTTTTTTTTTCTTTTTTTTGCTTAGATATTGCTTTACGCCACTTCGACGTTGATGTTGTGGTCGTTAGAGGTGGGAAAGGGCTGGTGGCAAGGAACGGGAAGGAATTCTGCCATGGCCTTTTGAAGGAACCATCCTGGCATTCGCCTGGAGTGATTTGGGGAAACCATGGAGAACCCAAATCTGGATGTCCCGACGGGGATTCGAACTTGTGTCCTCACGAAAGCGAGACCAGAACATTACCGCTCACCCAACAAGCTTAATGGGGAAGTCAAATAGTTTGTCTTCAGTATGGTGACGTCTATCTTGATAAATGATAACCATCGCCAATTAATATTTATTTTTGCTGCCAAAAAATAATTTCTTTAAGCTGCTAAGTACTGTAACAAAATAATACTTCCTCTGAAATGATCGTATTTTGACTTTAAAATTTAAATTCTGGCATAACAATAAAGCACACAGCTCAAAAATAACTAAGCATACTTACATAAACTTGTACAGCAGTGTTGAACACAAACTTTATTTTAGCTGTTCATGGATACTTCACAAGAATATTCTTATCAAAATATGTCCTGCATCATTAAAAAAATAACTACAAATTTATAATAATTACGTGTATTGATATTTCCTGTCAGTTATTTTCTAAGAACTTCTAGTTAAAAATAAAGAAACTGCAACAAAATTCTCGGATTGCAACGTAACCACGATATGAGTTCGTCACCATTATGGCTCTTCCACGAAATATCATGTAGTGAAATTTTTCTTGGTCATCAGATATATTTACGAATGACTAACGTATACAAAGGCGAGTCGTTTAGCAATAATTAGTGTTGTAGATCACATATATCCTCCAGTTAATCATAACGCTGCTAGATTAAAACTTGGGAGAGCCATTCATCTGCGAATAATTCCTTATTTCCTCAAATAATTTATTGATATGTGTATAAAGTACGTCAGTAACAAGTTAATCCACTTGTACGCCCTGTTGTAGCAGCAAGATGTAACGTTTAACTTATGCACAAACTTCAAAATATAGTAAAATTGTTAATTTAAAAAAATAATAAACCCGAAAATTTGTCGGGTCCAGAAATATAATATTATCGCCAATATTAAGCGCAATTAAACAAATGGCAATGCAGGTTTGAAGGAAATTGGCAATACTATAACGAAGTATCCGTACGAAATATCTGGAATGATGTAACTTAAATTAAAACAAGTATTGGAATTTAATCCGAAAATTGGCTCAATATGTGGACGAAACACAGAATCTTGTGTCTTTGTAAAATAACAATTCCAATTATTGTGCTCACAAAAATTTGTCACAGATACACAAATAAAGGGAAAAGAACGAGCCATATTAGGCCTAAAAAACGTTTTCCTCAAGACATTTATCTATCAAACAGTGACTTCGAAGAAGAAGTGAACCAGCAAATAAATTAAAAATACCGTGTGGGCAGCCATCTTCTATTTGCCATTTTGCTTGCTAACTGCAGATCAAATTCTCTTTAGAGCTCAAAACTAAATGTATACGATAAAAAGTATAATTATTTTAAACCAATTTCATTTTAGGTGTTTTGATTACTGTTTTAATACTGACGACTGTTTTTATTACTTTAACTGTTGCTAATATTGTCATAAACTATTTATTCTATCAAAGTTCTGTAGTTACTGAGGGGCCCCAGTGGACTCACCTCAACTATGATAATACGTAAATTATGTTTTGTAAAATTCAACATTATCATGTATAGCAAAATTTACTCTGCCAGGAAAGTTCCTGGGATGAAAATTTCTTGCTCCATCAGGCACCCTAAGCTAATAGGATACTTTTGTTCGATTGGTCCTTAAAATCATTTAATTTTATTTATTTTTTGTTCCTTTAGATTGAACCATTCGCAAAAGTAATCAGATTTTTCTCTATTTGGATAGATCGGCAGGGCTTGACTGGGCTTATTGATTCCTAGGTAGATGTGGCAACAGTTCGCTTGGCCGGGTTCACCCAGATGAAAATCAATTACGGGCTTACAACAGGAAGCGTTGTGGCCCGGGGGAATGTGTGGCGTGCAGGCCAACATATGGACCACGCAGTGAAAGATTAGGGCGGAGCCCTTATACAACCCTGCGCTTCATAAAAACACAACGCGCCCTGTTGTTTGTATTTCAAAAACATACTGTAACATATCACCTCACATACAATGAGCATAATTCACTGGTATCCTGTAGACTGCTATTCACCAATTAATTCAGTACAGAAGAAGGTATGCAAGATGCCTTGAATCAATCTGTTCTTAATGAAAGCAGATAAGATTCCATTCAACATTTATCCGACCTTGGATACCGTTTCATTCATTTATAAGACACCTCTGAACATCCAAATTCCAGTTGTCACCAAAGCAGAAAAAATAAAAATTGGAAAGTAATAAAATGAGAAGTAAATAAAATTAACATCATCTTCACCAGTAATCACCAAAGTAAACATCTACACATTTTGTTAACATTCTCACAACTATAAAAAAAAAACATTAATGCACCAGCCTCTCATATCCACATTTAACAACCAAAAACCAATGTTCAAAAAATGAAAAAAGTCACACTAGTTTCGTGGACTCCAAGTTAATTTCGTGGTGACAATATATGCTATATACTATAAACACAACAGAAAACTACTAATATTGGTGACAAAGATTTGCCATTAAGCTTTTTTCCTAATAGGCCTACCTGATCAATTGCTTTCATACTTGTTTTTTGGGCGCAGTAACCAACCACCTCTTGACCCTCAAGGACGAAAAGCGTGTGGAGATTAAGAAAATTGATTTTTAAAAATTAGCCGAAACCATCAAATATCTATCCTTTTATATAATTCCTGGTACATAACCAATATTCAAATAGAAGGTTTTGATTACATGCAAGTTATTTACGAGCGTCGGGTGGGACAACCCATGATGGTGAATAGTTTTTTTTTTTTTAATTTGCTCATCGATTTACGTGCTGAATAAAGTTTCAGTACTTACTTACCAAGAAACTCTTTCTAGGGCAAAGAATTTAAGTTTAGAAATACGTTGTTTATACATTCACAATTTTCTGTATATTTATAAAGTAGCATTAAAGTCCCTTTCCTCGCATATATCTTTTTTATGGCTTTACGACTTGTCAACGTCAGAGTCAGTAGAGCCAGGAGATTAGTGTGGTGAAGAACAGAAAGGAATTCGGCCATGACTTATCCCAGGAACCATATTCGCATTAGCCTTGAAAACCACGAAAAATCGAAATCTGGATGGACGCACTGAGATTCAAACCCACCTCTTCCCAAATAGCAGACGTGAACCCCTTAAGCTTGATACGCACATATCAATGCAAGAGCACGGTTACTGGTACGTACTCAGAACGGTGTTAAGCTTCCGTATGTTTTATGTTAGCGAGCATGTATGATTGTTACATGTCATGCAATATTAATTTTGATCCTCTGAAGCCCTATAGTTTCACCCAGTGCACGGTATAGTAGATTTCGATTTCATGATAACTTCTGTATTTATATAGTTTTCATAATAATATAGTCGAATGCATGAACCCTCTACTAAGCTCACAAATGCAAATTTCGTAAATAGAAAGATTAAAAAATAGTATTCCTGACATTGAATAAAAGAGGAGAACTAGAGAAGATATAAAGAAAAATACTTAGGGAAAATTTAGGGTCACAAAAGAACAAGGATAGCTTTTGAAGAAAATGTAAAAATGAAAATTACATAACAACATAGAGAATAATACAGACACAGTTAGGAAAGAGGAATCACATTATTTGCACATACAGAGTGGACAATTAGGTTGACAAAGAAAATATTCGAATACGTTTGTAAATACAAAAACACAATAGGGAAACAAGATGTGATTTGTAAACATTCCTGACGACGGAAGATATCACTAACAACAGAGAAGAATTTAGAAGACCGATGGACGTGGCACATTAGAGTGATGTCAGCTGAAAATGGACATGCTACGAGCATGAGCATGAGAAAGTTCTGGGAAGAGAAGTCTTGGGTTTCATAAAGTCTGTAAATGGACAAATTCTAAATAAATAAAAAATAATATTATTAAAACGGTTCGCGGATAAGTAGCAGCTATCACTTGGTACACCTCGTCAAGAAATAGGAACAGCAGGAAGGAACATCATTATTGATAGCATCTGTATGCAGCCCCTCTTTGTCTGCGTTGAGAACCCGGTTCCAGACTATCAGCTATCCAGTGTCAAGGAAGTGCATTGTGGTTGTCTCCCCTCTGGCAAACGGGGACCAGGTTACAGTCTTATCCAGTGTGCTCTACCGCTTCTAACAGCGTACTGTCGCTTCAGCCGCTAGGAACTTTAACTTCGCAAACAGACAAAACATCAGCTTCTTGACATGACGTTCTTTGATTTGAATGAAATATTTCACATAATTGTCACTACATGAAAGAGAGATAGTTAAAAAATAAATTTTGATAATAACAATTTTCATTTTAAAGAAAATCAGAATCTTATGCACTATTTCATAAATGAGTTACAGTAAGATATTTTCAATGAGAGCCAATATTTGTCTTTGAAAATTACAAAACACAATCGGTATCTAATATGATAAAGGAGTTGGAGTGGGATTCATTGGTGGATAGAAGGAGGGTGAAGAGAGTCATGGGAATGTATAAGGCCTATATTTGTGATGAAGCGTGGAAAGATATTGGTGGGAAAATTAAGAGAGGTGCTTGGAAGGGTGAAGATCACCATGGCAACAAGCTGGCACTTGATTTAAGGCATAAGGGTGTGGGAAAATTTTCTTTTATAGGAAAGGATATAAGGGATTGGAATAAATTGCCACGAGAAGTGATGAATAATTTGCCGAAAACACTGAGAGAAATTAAAGTAAAAATTGGTTGAGGGCAAAAGTGGGAAGGGAGAAGGATGGGTGTGTAGGGAGATTGTCATTGGAGTGTGCGCTCCATCGCAATATTATCAATTATTATTATTTCTGATCTGCACTATCGTAAATTCTCATGTGCATCATGAACTGTGTTTTATTCTGTTGTTAAGAAAGATAACAATTAGAATAGACAATAAGCATTACTTCACAGTAATGCTCTAGAAGGTTTTACGATCGTCTACTGAAACTATAATGTGTTGAAGTATTATGTTGCAAAGGTGAATAAATTTGCAGAAAGACTTAAAAATCTTAGATTTTCTTATAGAGAGTGATAATCACAGAACGACTATGTTTACCCTTCCAATCGCCTTTCGTAACTAAGGACGAAAACATTCCAAATCGCCGTCGTAATCTTACGGATGGGATAGATTTGGTGATCAGTGCAACCTAGCTTTATAGTTTGAACATAAGAATATGTAATAAAATTGAAGACTTCGTTTATAAGGGGCAAAAAAAAATATATTCACATCAAAATTTCGATCTACAGGCAGTAAATATACGAAGTCAATTATCGATTGTGAAAGAATCGTTTAATTCTACTGTGGCAGCCATCGATTTATATTACATTACTTTGTGTCTGTGATGATGTGAGATCTTATTTTTTAATAACCAGTCACTACTTGACTGTCTATAACTGTGAAAATTATAACAACCTCTGGATGAACTAAACCACCTCAGAACGCAATCACTTCCTAAAATTGAAATAGTTCAGTCTGCTCTTCTCGTGATCAATAATAGAAAAAGATCTATTATGATACGAATTTCCTATAGAGCAAAGAAACTATATCAAATGAGGAACAGTACGTTCCATAATACTCAATCCAGTTTTGAGTTTTCAGTGATTTTCATATAACTCCAGGCGATGCCGTGAAGGTTTATTCTAAAGGTCATGGCCGAATTCCTTCCCGTACCTTTCAGCCCTTTCTCACCTTTAACAACATGGACGTCGAAGAGGCATAAAGCCATAAGCAACAAAATAGAAATGCGACAGGCTGGCGTCGAATCGTGAGCTACAGAAGGCCGCATTTGCTTAAGAAAAAAATGATGGGAACGCCGGTGTTTGGCTAGTCGTCTGTCTTGGCTGGGAGGTCCTGGTTGTGTAACTTGAGTGTGGGGAGCCGTGCAGACACAATGCCCTCGCTGTGTTGAGAGCCGGCAGGCTCCATTTCAAGCTACGAGACCACCTCAACGCCACCATCTCCGAATCTAACACGCCTTATCGCCGCTACTCCCTTCCCAGTCTAACGTCGGTGTATGAAAGTAACTACCGAACTGGACAATAGAGGGCGTAAACACTGGAAAATTCTACTACCCACCTAGCCTGATGCGTGGAAAGTAACGCTCTGGCATCGCATTCCGGATGACGCGGTATCAAATCCCCTCTCGGCCATTCAGATTTCATGGGTTACTGAAATCTCGCAAGGCGAATGCCACGATAATCCATTTAAAGGGACATGGTCGATTTCCTTCCCTTTTCTTGCCTCCTTTCCTTTCCCAACTCTGACGATTTCTACGTCGGAAGTCAAAAAATGTAAATTACTTGGTCATTTTCCACACTGCAATTCTCATAAACATTTCTGAACCTAGAATGTACGAATCCTCTAAAGTTACATGAAACCAATTAAAGGATTCGTTCCAGATGCAGCTTTCAACAATTATAAGGCCTACGGTATTATTCAGTATTATTCATGAAATCTTAACGACATGTTCGATCGAAGAGTGGTTCATATCATTTATTTAACTGAAATGATACCTCGAAAGACAGAAGATTAATTCGTATTTGTGAAGGTAATAGTCTGTATTTATGGAAATGGAAAAGTAGTTTTATGTATTTCAATCTCCATGGTTCGAAGGCAAGGCTCACCACTTGTTTGCTTGGAGGACGAATGTTCGATTTTTCATCCGGCCTCGTAGATGTACAGTTTTCATGGTTTCATAAAATCCACGGAGGTGAAGACCTCCATATCCTTACTTCCTCGCACATTTCATTGCGCATCATTGTTTACAAGGTTATTCAGGAGGAATGGTAAGTATTGAAGGAGGTGGTAATATGAACAATATTGATGGTAAAAAAGTTCATAAAAACATGTTTCCGATTTTCATTCGTTTTGAAGATTCAGGCGCTGGAATGTTATGCATAAAATAAACCTCAGAAAATGATCAAGAACACACAAATAACTTTTTGAAGTACTTTATTCGAGAAAAAACACTCGCATAGTTTACAAAAGTTTATATTAAATCCCACCATCGACTTCAATACACTTTGCACCTCTCTTCACTACACTACGTGTAACTCTTCTAAGTACGTCTTGGTGTACCTATATGAAGGTAGCAGTGTTTACAATGCGAGCGAGTAATTCGTCTCTTGAGTTTACTCTTTCTTTGAACACTTATTTCAACCGTCCCCACAAACAAAAATCTAATGGGGTAAGGTCCGGCGAACTTGGTGGCCAACGAACTTGTACTGTGTATCGAAGTCGACGGTGGGGTTTTCTAACATTTAATTTAAACTGTCGTAAAATATGCGTGTGTTTTCGCATGAATAAAGTACTTCAATAAGTTGTTTGTATGCTCTTTATCATTTTCAGAGGTTTATTTTATGCATAACATTCTAGTAGCTGTATTTCCAAAACGAATGGAAATCGGACACATGTTCATTTGAAGTTTTTTATTCAACAGTAACTTTGTTGTAGGCCATGTTCCGCAGTTGTTGCATAAATGTTTTGAATAAAAATCCGTCTTCTAACAACTGTTTTTATTATTAACTTTCATCTACCAGACGCGTTTCGCCGTTCATAACCATCTAAAAACCAACACTGAAACTGACCAATTCCAACAGTCAGTAATATACCAACTGACTTGCCAACAGTACCAAGCACTATATATAGGTCAAACAGCTAGGAACTTCAACACTAGGTACAAAGAACAAATCAGAGCCATAAAATGCACAAACCATTCGACATTTGCCGAGCATTTATTAGATAACAATCACCCACCCACAACTATACAAACAGATATGAAAATTCTAAAAATCAACAACTACAGGAAACAATTATTATTAACAGTGCCAGAAAGTTATCAAATTCACAAAGCCATTATACAGGTAAAAACGGTGCTAAATGAATTCACAAGTTTGACAAACAAAACAGTATGCAAAGCAACAGAAAACACCGCAACACATGAAAACCAACAGTGTCACACACAAATTACAGTTAAGATAATCACAAAAACAAAAGATATAATTTAACATAGAGTGAACAAAAGCAGTAAACAACAGAAATAGATTGGTACAACTGTACATAGAAACAAACACATCGCTGTAGACACTATAACTAATTAGGTGTAGTTAAAAGTGTAATTTAAAAGCAAATTATATAAATAGAGTGAAGTGAGCAATATAAAAAGGAAATAATGCTAAGCTGTAGGAAGAGACAACGGTTCAGAAAAACGACGAAGGTGCTGTTCCGGACTGACATGTGCTAGCCGCCACAATTTTAGTAAGTAGAGTTTATGTACATAAACCTTGTAACCATACAGATAATTTAGTATTAAGCAGTGAATTTATGTTTAAACCCAGATACTATGAAAACAATATATAGAATAATTATAGCAGACTGAACCTACAGACGTTACAATTTTACAACATTAATACATGTATATAATTAATGTCATTTATCGCATACACAAATATAATCATAATATTATGTTATTTATAGCCACTGACGATGCCCCACTCCAGAAGGGCGAAACGCGTCTGGTAGATGAAACTTAAGAAAAACAGTTGTTAAAAGACGGATTTTTATTCAAAAATATTCTTTACTCAATATTGTTCATACTACCACCTCCTTCAATATTTACCATTCCTCCGGAATCCCCCTGTATATTCCCTCAACATCAGCTCCAAAGACACAGCCATACACAAATAATAAGTCTAAATAAACAGTATTTACTTTAAGGAAAACTGCGAGAGATATCAGGAAAATTGTATATTCGCTGCACGAAGAGTATATTTCCCAGCATCAGTTTTGACTCGGTAATAACATACGTACTCTATTATTTGCTGATGACATGGTATATCTTTTGTGGTATTTTTCACTAGCAGACCTACTTAACTATATGATCTATTATATTCTCTCTGTGTGTTTCGGTATGAATTAATGAAAGCAGTGCATTGAGCTACATATACTGTGCTTCTTTATCTTTAATGTGCAATAATGTCTCAAAACCTACGTATTAACCGAAACAGTTTTGCACAGACTTTTCTGGCATCTTTCTGGACTACAGTTAGCAGACTTTCCCTTTATATATTGTTAGATCGCAACACATGAGCTGATAATAACAGGTGTGATGACTTAGGCGTAGCAGCGTGTATTAATAGAATCAGCATTGTAGGGAATAGAAAGGATAATGGAATCATAAATCATTGCCACAACAGCCTCCTCTCACTAGTTCGTTAACAACAGATGGCGGAAGTTGAGAGTCACCTAACGGTGTTTGGACATTCGGCCCGTTCCTTTTGACCGTTCAATGCAGCTCTCAAATTACTCACGCCAAACGGCGCTCCACAATGCTATACTAATACAACCGCTTATAAGCAAGAGGAAAATAAAAAGACTGCCGTTCCGGGCGATGAATTTATGCCTTTTCACGCCAACGACTATAATGCTGAAGGAATCGGACAGTACACAAAGGCAAGCACTGGGTCGTTGAAAAATAAAAGTAGAACGTTAGCAAAATTCTGTTGCATTAGCTGCTCCACTGCCTCTTCGATCGTCAGCCATACTGCACCGAAGTTGGTTTAAAACGTTGTGTCTGACTTTCCGGTCTTCCTGAGATTTCTTTTTGTGTGGTTTCTATAACTAGGCAAATACAGAGGACATAATTACTTCCTCCTTACTACAACAATTCATACATAGGAGATTCAATCACTTTGCAGCAATAATTTCTGTAGCCACCGTATGTGTAGGGAGGGGGGGGGGGAGTTGGAGTTATTTCGTAACACCAAACAGAAGTTTACCAGAAAATTCTAATGCATAGATTGCCACTGAGAAGTTTGTTCAGATAAAACTCAATTTCTAGCAACTTGTTTGCAGAGAAGAAAGTTAATACAGGGCGTTCGCCGGGAAACGCAACCCACTGTTAGCGCTACAAGGAAGAAACTGCTCCCGGCGAGCGAGCGCTCAGTTTCCGGCATTGTTCGACCGTCGGCCGCGGACTATTTCATAATAATTACGCTTCATAAACTTGTGTGCTAAGCATTTAAATGTGACGTAACTCATTAGCTTACCTTATAAAAGATGCTGGAAGTGTTGACCCTCTTGTGTAATGCACATTTCACATCTTCTGAACATATTTCGAGACACACGCTGCCCTAACTGACTTAATGATTTTTTGGGTGACTGTTGTAGTCGAAAAGCGATATCGTCAATTTTCTCCTCTGTGAGAATACGGTTGACCGACAGTCTCTTTTTGTTAAAAAATGAACCCGTTTCTCTTACTTTTTTAACCAGACGCAGAATTGTTGATTTAGCTGGCAGTAAAGCGCCAGGAAATTCGCGACGAAATTTACTGCGACACTTTTTAAACGACTTCTTCTTCACATATGTATCGTAGAGAAATATTCTTTGTTGCAAACTGTAACGTACCATAATTTTACTCACACTCAAACACGGTACAGATTAATAAGAGTATGAAGCCCCAAACCAGCCAAACCACAAAGAAACGTTTATTCACAACACTTATTAATAAGAGACTGAAGTCACAAACTATCTACAATGCAAAGAAACCGTTCTTAACAATGTAAGGGTCACTGCACTGCACTGTTGGGGCAGCGGAGGTGTTAAACAGTGCGGTGATTCACGGTGCCGTGTGACGGAAACTGCTGGCTGCGCTGACCGAGCAAGTTGCCGACGGCAACAGACTGGGAGGGTAGCGTTTTCCGGCGAACGCCCTGTATCATCTGATCATTCTTTACGATGTAGAAATTTTAAATCTTTATCTGGTCTTCCACCATCCTTACAACATCACGTTCAGAATGGAGGAATAATACGCTGCTTGCTAGATACCGCGGCCGAATTCCTTCTCGTTCCTTACCCCCAATCGTCCAACGCACTAATGACTTCGACGTCACCCCAGGTGAAAGGCGGGTTCCTTCAGAAGGCAATGCCCAAATTCCTTCCTATTATTTTCCCTCAGTTCTTTCCCGCCTCTAATCGAATAGGGATAAATCCCGTAAAAAAACTGGGATATAACCCGTATTTTCGCCGGATCTAAACAACAGTATAGACCTGTATCCAGGACAAAGCTACACAAAAGAGATAAATCATGTATTTAAAAAAAAATAATAAACGTGTATGTCGATCTGCAAGTTCAGATGAACGGGATTAACTGCTGGTTGAATTAGAGGTAGGAGATTGAATTAATCTATAGTCCGTGATAGCGCAGGTAACATAGGGTATGTTTCATTTTCACGTGAAGTCAGAAAGCTCTGAGAAATTTAAGATGAAATGTCAAAAAAAAAAAATTAAACTATCTTTCGTTCAACGTGATTCACGCAACAACTACTTGTCTTTGTTATTATTTTGCTGTCGACATGTTTATTGGGATTTCAACGCACTAGCGCCATTGTATTAAGCGGAGGAATTTTTCTCTCTGGCGATGTGTTCATAATCGGCTTGACAGAGAGGTCTATACATCAGCAGTCACATAACGCGTAACCTCTCCTAATGGGTACGGGGGCAAAATAAAATTAATAATTACGAAGACATAAATAGAGGCGTAAGAACACGCTAACTCTAGCCACAATGTATTAGATACGAGTCGAACTATCAAATCACAGATCTAGTCTAGCCAATTTCCAATATATATATATATGAATCTTTTAAAAACAAAAATAATATCTAACAAATGGGCCACAGATGGCAGTGTACAACTAGATAATGAATCTTTAGAAAATGTCAGTGAGTTCATTTATCATGCCCAGTTTACAAATATGAGAGGTGATGTAAGACCAGACCCAAAATTTTCCGCCGCGTCAAACTGGGATTGCAAGCATTTGGGAGGCATTATATTATCCTGAAATCTAAAATGCCCACAAATCTAAAGCAAATTGTCTATGACCAGAGCATTCTTCCCGTCCTGACATACCGCTGAGAGAAATGGACTCTAAAGGAATTTACAAAATGTAAACTAAGTATTGCCCAAAGAACTATGGAGAAGCTTAGCGAGAAAAGACAAGAAGAGAGCAACTGACATTAGGTCAGTTACAAAGATCACAGACATCTTAGAGAGGACAACATCCTTGAAGTGGCAATTGGCAGGCCATATTGCGCGTAGGAAAGACCAGAAGTGGACAAAAACAGTGTTATAATGGAGCAAAATAGATCACCCCAGATCGAGAGGAAATCCATCGGACCGATGGGAAAAGGACATACGCAGGGTTATTGGAGTTAAATGGCAGAGGATCGCCCAAGTTATATGTGAAATTGTGACTTTAAGAGGCCACTTCAGAAAATGATTGAACTGGCTGATAATGATAAATATATTCGTTGAGGCTAACTAGGACCACGTTAAGCCCGTGTGTGATTGCCAGCGAATTTCATATTTTTTTGAGCGCAGAAGTCCTCCATACGTTTTGAATGTGCCTGTTTGCGCTTTTCTGTCCAAGGTGTACCGCTCCTTCTTTTGGCGCGTTCGTCTCGGCTTAATCCGTTTCTCACTAACTTCTTCTGAAAAAGATCTCATTGAAAGCATTTTCTGTTTCTAATCCCATCAAATGAAGGTCTTCTTTAATATTTACACACCAGGGCATTACTGTTTTGGGTTTTGAATCAAGCAAATTAATTTTTTTAGTGTTCTCCTCCTTTTGTTTGAGGTGGCCATAGAATCGTGCCAGTCTTATGCGAATTATTATTATTATTAGTTTTAACGCCCGTAAAAATCGACGGGCATCATAAATGGTGGAAGTAGGAATTTATTCCGGAAAAGCTTGTAAAGAAAAACGAATAACTATCATTTTAATGATATTTTGAGATATATCAGTACGTCAGTCTGGTTAGATTATCGGAATATTTGGCTAGGATTTTTTTAAATGCATTTTACTTTAAATGACGGAAAGTATAATTTCAAAAACGAATAACTATTATTTTACTCATAGATTTCGCAATTACGTACGTTTCGTGTAAACTTTTTCTGAGTTCATAGTTTGTTATCTTCTGCTAAAAAAAATTCTTAGGTTATGTTTTAACCTAGTTCTTATAACTGATACAGATAATATAGCGTAAACATCGAATATGCGTAAATGAATTTCTGCATCTAGTTGTCGAAAATAAACTAACAGCAACATTTAAATTTAAACGAACGTACGATTGTAACTTTGGAACATATTATTGCCTCGCATTATTTTTATTTATTTATTCTTCCTCTTCGTATGTTTGTGCAGTTAGTTCCACAACAGACAATTACCTTTCATCTGGCATCGCAATTATATTTTCTTTTAACACTGTAAGAGCAAGAAAAATCAAATTCAATAATTTATTTGAAATTTATACTTCCTTTTAACGGTATAGCCGCAAATAAAGTCAGTATAGTTATTCAATAGAATTTAGCTGATTCGACAAGCAGCGCTGTTGTGGCAGACAGTGTAACTAACACTTCGGCCATTATCGAGACTGGTCGAAGGTTACCGATCTATGGAGGTGAGCGCAGTCTCCAGACAACGCATTTTACTATTAAGGCCGCCACACACGGACGAGCCAAAAGGCCAAATGTCCTCGCGCCGATCCAAAACTCGTCGTGTGTGGGGCAGCGCGGACGGACTGGCGTGGCTCGGCAGGCCCTGCTGGATTTTTGGCGAGTCCAAAATCCACCGCGCCGAGCCAGGTAGCCGAGGGTCTGGTAGACTACCCCCACCACGACTGGAGTGGGATAACCCGCGCAACGAAAAGTGGGTACTAATTTGCAGACACTTTTGTCTTAAATATCTCAGCTTTCCAAATTCACATCAAAATGAAACTTGCCTTATTTTACTCGCGGGACCACGGACTGTACATTAAGCGAAACTCGGTCAAAATCTGACAAATATTTATTTTTCTTAATCCTGTTCATAATTTTGAGACAAACAGACACAAATTAAAAAAAATACAGCTCATTTCTTTCCTGTAGCGCGTTAATACTACCCGAACTCATTTTTTTAAAGAATATCTCATATGTGCAGACATTCCCGTTTATAGTTTTATTATATCTATAGATTAAACCCAATAGTTAGTTTAGAAAGGCTAATAAATTCATAGAATTTCATCTGTTCGTCGTTTTCACCCTAGTTATTTCATTCTTGTACACAGATATTTTTTTTAAAAAAATCAGTATTAATAGCGAATTAGTGCAACACCAAAAACAATTATGAAAAATCGAAAATATGAGCTTTGGCCGCGGCTTCAAATAAAGAGTTTTTATCTCGCAGGTTCTATTTGGAAGGGTTTAAGTCACAATGGTGTAGGTCAGTCACATTTTTAATAAAAAAAAAAAAAAAGACACCGAAACCATATGCAGATAAATCAATCTCTCAATCTGTTAGTAAAAAATATGAAGCAAGTCAGATTTTCATTCAGCTTCCAACAGGAGGAACTGAAAGTTCAACTGATGAACGAAATACGTGCTTTATTTATCAACAAAGTGGTATAAATCAGACTTAAATCATTGTGTTTGTAAACGCATCCTGCGTGCTCACTGTGTATCCTACATGCTAACTTATAGCGCACTTCCCAATAGGATTTCTAAAGACATAATTGATTCTAAAGAAACAATTCAAGATCTTCTTTCTTACAATTCAAGATACATTACGCAATCTCACTATATATCAGTTTTGGTTATAAATACACCGGTGTAAGTCATACACAGTAGTATGGTCGTTCAGTTTTTTAATAAACACTAGTTTCAGTCATTTTTGTCAGCAGTAAAATGTAACCATTTTATAGACTTTATTCAATTATAACCTTGGTGGTAAATTTGATTCCAGATGACATCACTAAAATGAATATATTACAACATCTATGTTCCAGAATTTATTACAATATCTTTTGTATTATGTTAATTTCCATAAAGCAAGGAAAATTGACTTACACCACCGTATTTTGTATTTTATACGTTCTTACTAATTTTCTTCGTTTATGACAATTGTTTTTAAGAATTAATTTAAGAAGCATTTAATTTTTTCCCTGTAAAATAAAATTAAAAGCGAAAAAAATAGTTTTAAATGACTGCTGATTTTTAAAAAAACTTTCCATAACCTAGCGAAAAAAAAGGCCTTCGGTCTGTACGATCATTTTGCCAGCTCCAGTTTATATTGTACTAAATATTGTATTTGGCTTCTTTCATGTAATTTTGGGACACATTTTCGAAGACAAAAAAAACACTAAAATAAAACCAAACAAGCCCCAGGACGGAGTCGAATAGGTAACCCTTTTTAAAATGCCGAGCAATCGTGCTAGCTCCTACACTGCCAGAGCCGGACTGGCGAAATTTGTAGGCACGCACTAGCTTGGCGCGGCTCTGTCGTGTGTGACCCCCTGGTTTGGACCGAGTCTAAATGGAATGGTGCGAAATGGCCTGGCGCCAGATGGACTGATCGTGTGTGGCGGCCTTTAAAGAGGATTTTGAAGGAGTCCATGGCGATCATAGTCTAATCTGTAAGGGGTGCGCCGTTGGAAAATGATGTGAAGGGCTGAGTTAGTTCCTCACCGAACAAGCTGGATATTTTTATTTGTAGTTGCAGGACAAACCCAAGCTGTAAACCGGATTCGAAGCCAGTACCAACTGAGGCACGCAGCTACCTGTCAGTATGTTGAGCAACCCACGTGATAGCTACGGTAACGGTTGGTTTCTTTATCGCCACTGCCACAGCGACAAATGGAATAAGGCACCGCGTATTGTGATTTGTGGATTAGAGTTTCATATTTATGGCGGCAACTACCACGCCCATCGCCAGAATACAATACGATTTGCAACTAATGGCTTCCCAGAGCGAACACACAAGTGCGTAACGGTACGGCGGACCGAAACCGGTAGCGGATATTAATTACTCCTAGGCTGATAGTGAACACTTTGCGCCGCCAATTAACTTAGGACTCTGTGTGGGACCTGTTCTGTTACGTAACACGACGGCTGTAAATAACCCAGCTTTCTCGATCGGCATTCCCGACGTGGCCTGCATTTCGGTCTCTGCACACAGCCTCTTCACTTAAACTTTAACCCAAGTTCTGTGCTTTTCTCAGTCTTAATTTCATTTGTGTTCGATATGTGGTCAACATCGGTATCACAATTGGTCCAACAGCACTTGGAATGACCTCTTGTCATTGTCACTTGCTAAGCCTCCACTGTGCTGAGTACAACATTTTCGAACGATGTGCTTCTACTTATTTTTATTTTGATAAATTTATTCCCTTAATCTATACTTAGACTGAAAGTTTTATCCCCGGTCCGGTCATTTAGATTACGGTTTTCCATAGTTTCGCGAACCACTCCAGCTGAAAGACTGGATGGTTCTTTCAAAAAGTAACTGCGGAATTCCTTCTCGTTCATTAGTTTCATTATCCTCTCCAGGATTAAATATCTCAACTTCGACGACCCGCTCAGTTCGAAAAAAAAATAAAGATTTTTATGTTGTAATTTACGATTAGACAGTATTTTGTAAAATGAAATGGGTGATACATCCTATGAAATCAGTATAACTATGCCAAGAAATTTATATTTTCCATCCTTTCTCGTGAGAAACATTTTAAAACTTGTTTTGTAGAAATTATTATTATTTCACCTTGCACCTCCAACTGTGGATGCCTATTACGCACGTAAATATGTTTTCCACCGAGTAAACAAGTCAAATATGACATATCGCAAGCTGATTAAAATCGAAGGTGGACACTTGGGTACCTTCTTTTTGAATTAATACATCTATGTTCTACAGACTGATTTGAGTGTCGAAATGGGAAAGGTATATAGGCATACGCATGAAGATTTGACTGAGTAATTACTCTTCGAATACACAGATGATTAATGGCCGATCAACTGCAAACGAGTGTTGTGCTACTGATACTCTCTGAGGATATCAGATGCAAATTGGAACACGTGAGCATACAAAAATCTATGATCCGGTGTCATCAATAATAATTCTCTGTGGCCGTAATTACCTGGTGACAGGGTTTCTATTGTCTGCGCATTTCGTCCCTGTCGTAGCCGCCTTAACCTAACCCGGCGATCCTGCCAGGTACAGGGGACCTACAATTTAATGTGCAATCCGAACCACGGAAGCGTTCTGGTGTAATTCTCACTACACAGCAGGCTGTACCAGAGGTGAAGTGCCTAAGAAAATCCCCGCCGAGACAGGGATTCGAACCGCAGACCATTCGATCTCCAGTCAGACGCCTTGGTGACATCAATGAAGATGCAACACTTATATATCTCAGCAGCTTTCCGTCCATCCTCCAATAGAATAATAGCGAAGGTTTTACTTCCGTTTCCGCCTCTGTTACTCTGTAGTCAAGTCCATTTATAGAAACGACTACATTGGCATGGTTGATTGCCTTCTTGATGTGAAACAGACTTGCAGGATAAGCGGAAAGTGGCAAAGCAAACTGGTCCAAGGTGGATACACCGGCTGACAACCTTGCCTGATTGACGGCTTCGAGAGTGGATAACGAGCAATCCGCCTTCTGCTTCCGAGTCGCTACCTTGCGAACTACCTGATGCCAGATATGGACGATGGATTAGGCTCGAATGTGGGCCAAGACCACATGTGAACCGTAAATCTCTAACGAGGTGTTCTGCTCTGTGCTTTATGCTCAGCCCAACAAAGCGCCTTAAAAATCGTAAAGTCGTTTAAAGCACATACAAATCAAATCCCAAACCTGTTGATGATTCATCCGCCTGATCGAGATCTAAAATTTTCTGCCTTCCCAGATGTCCTTTTGAATTGGCACCGGTTTTCATTGTTTTTTTCTTTCATCTTCATTTTGTACAACACAGTACACTTAACCTATCTAATCATATACATTGTTTATGGCTTTAAGCCTCGCCGACGTCACTAGAGGCGAGAATGCACTGCGGGCAAGGAACAGGAAGGAATTCGGCCATGACCTTTTTGAAGGAACCATCCTGGTATTCGCCTGGAGTGATCTGGGGAAACCATGGAAAACCCAAATCTGGATGGCCAGATGGGAATTCGAACCCGCGTCCTGCGGAAAGCGAGGCCAGAGCGTCAACCGCTCACCCACCACGCTCGGTATATCTCTTCGCAGAAAAACACTTAATAATAAACGGAGTAAAGAAACTGCGTTTCCTACCATTGCAACCTATGGGTGGATCCATCTAACATTTGCGTTGTGGATGAAATATAGCAATAAACAAAACTAAGTGGGAAATACTTTTTAAATATTCTACCAGCTTCAGAAGTTAAGGAAAGTAATAATCATGATAATTGTTTTAGGTCTATGCTGGCTGAGTACCATCCAGATCATTAGGGCAAAAAGGATGGCAATAAAATCGGGTATAAATTATTTTCAAGAGTTCTGCGGCCATTCACTTGAAACGATTACGAAAAATCGTTGACGGCGGAATCTAGACGGCTTGAAGGAATTTGAACGTGAATGATTTTTACAGAGGGATATTCAATGTGGGAATAATTCGTAGCATTTAGAACTGTATCAATGCAGCTGACTAGCAGAAGCCGAACGCCACTATTAAGCAGTTTTCTTGACATTGCAACGTATTTAAGATCTCTCATGTGTCATATGCGCGACCTGAGGCAGTGGAACGGTAATCAACGATACACTGGGACGGACGGTGGGTGAGCAGTGACGCTCGGGCCTGGCATTCTGCAGTACGCGAGTTTAAATCCCGGTTCCACTATCCTGATTTCCATATTCTATGGTTTCGCAATATCAATTCAAGCAATTATCGAGACAGTGAACATTGCCTTCCAACGACCGTAAACGACCCTTGTAGGTGCCTTCTTAATTTCCGATACTACGGCGCGTGGTAGGCAGGATGCGCCTTTCATCTTCTACCGCCTGGCGGTGGGTCGAGACGCGCCGTACCTGCTAGCTTGCGGCAAAGATGAGAGACGTCCCTTATCGGGCGCCGAGGGACGCGTCGTGGGAACCCAGCTTAATAATCACGTACAGCTTGATCCTTATTAGCAATTTAGAACGCGGTTTGTTTGTTGTATACCTGTGAACGATCATTTCACCACTCCGTCATCAGAACCCAAATGTTTTTCGGTAGTTGTTTTGGTGACACCTGGTTTAGTGCGTGAGAAAACACTCTGCGCCAAGCGTGCGGCTCCTTTGAAGGCGGCGGCAGTATGATAACACCGCGTCACGATCTCCGTGCCGCCGCGTTTAACAGCAAACTGCCATTTCTGTAGAGTCTTTCAAGGTGACTCCTTACCGTCACAGCTAAACGGAGACCTTGGCCGCAAAAAGGGTGGCAGGCGATCCTCAGACCGTATCGAGAAGCCAACAGCCGTGTAACTCTGTCTCCAATTAAACAGATTTCAGTCACAAAAAATAGAACGTCATCGATATCTCTTAAAACAATCCATTTAATTAATTTACTGCTTAAAATGAATTTTATGAAACTTTATACACTGATCAACCAGAACATTACGACCACCTATCTAACAGCCGGAATGTCCGCCTTTGGCACGGACGCGTCTTGATTCGGAAGCAATGAGGACTTGGTAGGTCGCTGGAAGGATTTGGCAACACATTTGCCCACACAAGTCACCTAATTCCCGTAAATTCCGTGGAGGGAGCGATGAGCTCTGACGCCACGTTCAGTCACATCCCAGATATGTTCGATCGAGTTCAGATCTGGCCAGTTAGGAGGCCAGCAAAGCAACTGCAACTCGCCACTCTGCTCCTCGTACCACTCCATCACACTCCTGGCCTTGTGACATGGCGCATTATCTGGTTTAAAAATGCCATTGCCATTGGGAAACATCGTCGTCATGAAGGTCTGCAACAAGTGTACGATGCTTATTGGCCGCCGTGGTGCCTTGCACTAGCTCCACTGGATCCATGGATGCCCACGTGAATGTTCCCCAGAGCATGATTGAGCCACCACCAGCTTGTCTTCGTCCCGCAGTGCAGGTGTCAAGAAGCTGTTTCCATGGAAAAGGACAGATTCGCACCCTCTCATCGTCATGATGAACAAGGTATCTGGATTCATCAGACCGTGCAATGCTCTGCCACTGCGCCAACGTCTAGTGACGATGGTCACGTGCCCATTTCAGTCGTAGTTGCCGATGTCGTGGTGTTAACATTGGTACATGCATGAATCGTCGGCTGCGGGGGCCCATCGTTTTAGAAGTATTCGATGCACTGTGTGTTCAGACACACTTGTAGTCTGCCCAGCATTAAAGTCTGAACTCAGTTCCGCCACAGTTCACCTCCTGTCCTGCTTTTACCAGTCTGCCCTGCCTACGACGTCCGACATCTGTAATGAGGTTTGGCCGCCCAACCCCTCGACGTTTGGAAGTGGTTTCGTCTTGGTTACGCCACTTGTTGAAGACACACACCACGGCACTCCTCAAACACCCGACAAGTCGTGCAGTTTCCGAAATGCTCGTGCCGAGCCTCCGGGTCAAACTCAGACAGATCGCGCGCCATCCTCATTCTAAACACGGATAGCACGCTCACTGATACTACATGCACCATGCGTGTGTCTGACAAGGAGTCATTCCTCGTCAGGTGACGCTGCTATCATCTGGACGGGTTTATATCGATAGTAGGTAGGTAGCCATATTGTTCTGGCTGATCATTGTATATGGAACTAACGGTTTCGTGGAAGTTGCAAGGGAACGTAAAATTCAATTGTTCCCCTGCAACGCTTTAATTTTAGTTCCCTTTATTTAAGAAAATGTATTGTTTTTGCCAAGTCCCCTCAGCTTAATGAAATTGTAGTCAAGGGCAGTGAAAGGAGTTGACACATGAGTGTGAACTCATGCCAGATGTGCGGTCGGTCGGCTACGCTCGCTTATGGAAAGGCAGTACGGCCTCTGCTTTATCGAAAATAACAGGAACATATTTGGAGCTCTTAAAGAGAGGATACTTATATATCAAATTGAGGAAAGTATTTAAACTAATTAAAACTTTTTTTCGTCGCTATATGAGCAAACTTGATTAAGTAGTTAAAAATCAGGGAGCATTCATAGAATTTTATGGAAATAACAGAAGAAAAATTTTCTAATTGAGGTCCCACTAATACTTTGTATGCAAGAGTTTACTTCAGGCTTACATTACGACCTAGAAAACGGAGCATTAAAAATCCAGAGAATCTAAAAATACCTTTGTTTTACTAGATGTAACAAGGAACAAATACCTTCGGGTGGAGAGGGCTATAACGTTTGAGTGTACAAGTTTTTGCATATTCACTAGGACATCAAACGCAAGGACTGAATCTTTTCCGGGTTAGTGGGGAGCATTAGGCCACCCTGTTGTCCGTAGGGGAAGAAATGTTTGCTAAAGACAGAGCAACCACCCTGGGTCAACGATATTAGAATGAAGAATAAACGGGACTCCAATACATTAACGATATTTGAGGTTTTCCTTATTTATCAATGTGGCATGTCTTTGTTCAGCATTAAGATTTGGAGTTTCTGTTCTCCCGACCAGAATTCCGGGAAGGACTGCCTTTGACATCACCATGACTATAGACAGTTAGCAGGAGAGTTTATTAAAAGAAGGTCGAAGTTGAAAGGTGGGTAGAAAGGGAAAGGAGCTCCTATGAAAGCCAGCGAGAAATATTGTCGTTATCGTTTAAAGTTAAAAAAAAAAGGACAATTAGTATTTTTTTCCATTGTTTTACATGTAGAAGTACAAAAAGGTTTTCTCTAACAACAATAACTCCTCCAGATTATAACTGCATTCAGAGAGTAGTTTCCTAAGCTGTATAAAATCGTGTTATACAGCTCAGTTCCATTTGAGAAGTAGATTAATCTGTTCTAGCCAGTAAAACCTCCTGCATTAACCAACGTTTATGGTGCATTTGTCAGTAGCGGTGTTCCTTTAGCCGTGTAGTTAGGCTGTAATTTAGAAAGATATGAGCGGGTTAATCCAACTTAATCGTATGTACTGTACATATGGTAACAGAATTAGTTAAGCCTCTGTTTATCCTTGAGAGAGAAATGAGAGAAGGTTCAAGACCGACAGTATAGTTAACTGACTCTATAAAGTTTACGGCAGCTTTCTAGCGCCGAAGAACAGACAATGTCGAAAGTTACGTAAGTACGTGAACATTACGAAATACATCCAACGTTTCTGCTTTAAAAAATTAAAAGAATTAAATGTTAGGAATTTACAGTAAAAGAGGACCCCTTATAAAACAGATTACGCCTAAAATATTACCTTCTTGCTGTGAAATAAAATGGGGAAGTAGATGCTGCATACCTCCACACCACTGCCTGAAACTGGTCTTCCAACAACAGCTACCTTCGTTATAAACTTGGAGCTGGCAGCTGGAGGAATGTCACACGGTCATGGAAGGTCGTTCCTGTTAAGGCCACAGCAGTCAGAGGCGTGGAATCGTGGGACATATTCTGAGAACTACTGAAAGGGAATTCACTTCCGCTGCAGGTTATGTCGGCTTGCCTTGCAAAGTGGATGAGAAAGTGGCCAAGGGCGTAGTACACAGGTGTTAACATCGCACCAAGGTAGGCGACTTACCTGTTTGCTGAACGATGCTGTTCTATGAAATATTAATCAAGAGACAACGCTGAGAGGACACGAAAATAGGGCCACAAACTATAGAACAGTCGTGAATTAAAACTCAGGTTCTAAGTTTACGATCAGAAACATTGCCTCCAATAACGCTTCGCAAAATTGCATATGCCAAAGATTAATTAAATAAAGGAAAAAGGAAACGACTTTAGGCAATATAAATCACAAGTAAAGGGAAAATGATTCATCACTCACCTAAGTTGAAGGTGGCGACGGGAGAAGCACATATATCACGAACACAATATTTCGGTCTTCAATCTTCTTCATGTTAAAGAGAATGAGTCATGTGCCCACGCCGACTTATTCTACATGGCTGAGTGGGTTATCAATATGGCCGTGGGACTAAGATGTTATATATAAATATGTACATCACAGTCAGTGATAGAAGTAGTAATATATCGAAAAGATACAGAATGGGAAGATGAAAATAAAAATTGGAGAAATAAATATAGATATATAAATTTTGGAAAAAAAAACAAACAAACATGTAGTTAGTTAAATGACAATAATGCTAATACTGATAATACGAGTGCTGCTTCACATAAAGGAATTTTATCGGTGGTTAGTATCTAGGATGTTTTGGTAAGCAAGTTCCCATCTCGGAAGTTCTGAGGCGGCGGTGGTTTCGGGGAAAACTCTGATTGCTTTCCCGATAAAATCGATATATCATACCATACATGTAACAATTTAAGACCATGAACAAATGAATGTTAAGTCGTGTGTGAAGAAATCACATGACGTCTGCAGTACGAATTTCTATTCTTTCTTAATTTTGCAATAAGTAAATATTATTAATAAGAATCGCAACTGTTGCATACGCCTACGCATTAGTGGCGAAACAATGAGCTGAAATACGTAGATCCATCTGTTTGACTGGAAACTTCAGTATTCCATATTAAGTTTCATAAGGTTTTGTGGACTGATAGTAGGGCTGAGAACAGAAACATGATCTTTGCTATTGAAGCAACAATAAGTATTAACAGAAACGCTTCCTCAGCCCTCGCATTCGGGAGGAGGTTCCAATCCCCGTCCGGGTATCCACATTTGATTTTTCCATGGTTTCCCCATATCACTCCAGGCGATTGCCGGGATGCTTTCTCCAAAAGGCCATGGCAGAATTCCTTCCCGTTCCTTTCTCCCAGTTCTTTCCTGTCTCTAATGACCTCGACGTCGACGAGGAGTAAATTCATAAGCAAAAAAAAATAAAAATTCTTAATTACTCTCCACGACCAATTATCAAGAATAGCTGTCAGTGGTGCACGTGACCAGTGAGTGTGTCCAGAGGTGTGGTAACCGTGTGAAAGGGAGAACTCTGGAGCATGGTCCAGGCTGGAGCAGAGCGGCGGCATTCCAGAGCCAAGGTCGTGGGGTCACATACCGCAGCCACTGGCTCTCATTAATACCACACACAGTCGGAAGCTCCAGGATAATCAAAGCAATAAACAAACTTATATGTATCTCGTATTTCAACCGAATACAACCGCAGGTAGACACATATCGAAGTTGTAACGATAAATTTTGAGTACACAAAGATGCAATAGTTAATAATGGAACTTTGGGGATTCATATGTCACACACAAGCCATTCAGACACTCTCAAGAACAAGCACTCAAGGAGACATAACAGACATTTAGCCAATAAGTTTATAAAAGGAGATTACGAATCTGTTTACTCGTAAATCTTGTATGCTTTGTAATGTGAAAAGTACATTTTGTACTTATTAAGAATGTATTGGTTATTAGCGGTAGCTGGTAGGAAGTGTGCTGAAGATTTTCTCAAAGTGTCGAACGGGCAGTTCGTTTGAATATGTCCGCTGAGCCGATGCTGTTATTCACAACTTTGCGGCACCAGCAATCCTTTGTTTGCGGGAGAAGGGTCTCTACCTGCGCGTAGGAATTTACTAAGACAAGCTCAGAAAATAGTCCCCTATACCGAAGCCGCAATGAGCCAATAGCAAAGCACCCAAGAGTCCGATTTTTGAAGCTATTGTAGCGAGAACGAAGCGGTTTGGAAACTAAGTTTCGGCCATTTTTATATTCATTATATTCTGGAGCACGAAACGTGCTCGACGTATTTTCTACTGAATGCCCAGTTGTCATGTTAAATGTTTTTTCTGTTGCTTGCATGCAGCATGAATCAGACTAACGAGCAGCTGATGGATTAAGCTTGGTTCTACCTGTGCTTAATAACGATAAATGCATTTACTGTATCCATTTGTCCACCTGTTTTGGCGAAGAGACACGAAGGGGATGAGATAAGATCTCGACTATCACCTGACGCAGCTGTGGCCGCTTCCTGTATTCTACAAAAAACTGTAAATCACATCATTCTGTTCAATGAATTATCACGAACAATGAGGAATACGGAAACCATAAAACGTCCTTAAAGATAACTTCATTGCTCTACTTAACAATTCAAATGCAATCAGTGCTTTAGTGTTTCGTGATTATCTAACCGGCTTAATCATATTTGGTTTCATACGATTCCGAGGCGAGAATGATTTTATACTACAGTATGAATGAAAATTTGTAATTTTATAATAAGTGTAAATAGTTCTGGAAGTGATAGTGAGATATATATGTGCGTATAATTATTTCCTTGTTTGTCTGATATATCACCTTGTAATGCAGCCTTTTACCTAGTTAGAGATCTTTCATTTCTGGATCCCGAACAACAAAAATTAATAATATAAGAATTTAGATAAGAAAGGTAGATGACTATTACACATTCGTGAAAGATATAAAAATTGGAAGCAACTGTATCATTCATTAATGACGAAATAAGTTTTAGCTCACAAAAATTAGGCACAATTTAAGAAGTAATTAAAAGAACTACATGGGCGTTATCATATGTGAAATAATTATAACACTTGTAGAACCATATTGATACACGGTAAAAGTCTGAACTGAACATCAGTAAAATCAAAAGAAATATGACATGTAAAACCACATTAAAATAGCGCTAGAAAGTGAATATTATTTTACGAAAATAAAGTTTGGAAGTAGTGTCATAATTGTACTATTGGCGAGTACAAAACACCTCAAACATGGAACTAGACGTAAAAAAACAGAGTGCTTCAGCTTGATGATATGGGTTATTTAAAGCCAAAGATCTTTAAAGGGATTCGCATTATTTATCTTTGATTGGATAGCTTTAAAATCATAACTTCTAGACGCACAATGCACCTAACTACCTAGCAAAGTTAGCGAAATGTTTATTTCATTTTTATCGAAAACATCAACGTAAATACAAACATTGGTTCGATAATAAAGAATGACAAACTCTATTACAAATAGCAGTTTCACCAGTGAAGTATATTTATTGTCAGATTTACAATTTACTGCAAGCAAATTGAAATTAAACTTCACCCAGGGGAGTAATTCAAATACATGAGTCTCAAAGATCTTTTCATTTGCGTTACTAGTGGTACTGGAAGTAATACACTTTGAATGAAGCATTTATAATTAATAAATTTATGAACGTACAGAGAGTAGCAAACGATGTATCGCCACTGTTTGAAAAGTATAAAATGTCTTACGTCACGCAGCGTGTTAAATGCAGTTTTACTGAATTAAGAAGATGAAAGGAACTGTTAGAGATACATTTTTACAACTTATTTTGGGAAGGAAAGTGAAATCAGTCAACTTTCTTCCTGGCGGAAGTAATGCAACCAATGAATTCTAAAAATTGCTGAGCAGTGATGGTCACAAGAAGTAAAACGTGTATTAATGAAGATCTTATGGCTTTACGCCTAATCGACGTCGAGGTCATTAAAGACGGGAAAGCACAGAGGACAAGAAAGAGGAAGAAATTCGACTATCGGGTAAAACAAAAATCTGGACGGCCTGATGGAGATTCGAACGTCTATCCTCCCGACTGCGAGTCCAGAGCGTTACCGCACACAGACGCCGTTCGATGAAAGACTTGTTTCTGACTGCTCTTGACACTTTACATTTCTAACCAAGATTGTTTGGTTGTGTTTCCGTGACAGAACTGTAACATTCATCTGGAGACGGCGCAGAGCTACTGGTGCGCCGGAAATTAGACGAAGAAAGGGAAGAGATGTCTCTCGTGGGAGGACCACTTTCGCCCACTCTCCCTCGGCGAAGGTGGACACGGATACAATTAGAAGCCTTTGTGTGGGAGCACCGCGAATGCGTCCCCTGCGGAGAAAGCTATTACAATAACGGGACCAAACGGTAAGTCCTATGTCACCCGGAATAACAACGGTAGCACATAAAAAGTCCTAATCTATCTAAGCATCCACCTCACAGGCAAAGAATGAAGTCCAGGAAAAGTTTCCTAAGAATATCACAGGATCTTACAACTACAAGTGAGAAAGCCAGGTTACAACTCTTGGAAGCTAAGGATCCTCTTCCCCACGGCTGGGGAAGATTATGTGAATCTTTACCACCCGACTATGAAAAGGGATCGTTGATATGGAAGTCTCTGAATAGGCTAAGATCACGACTGGGCAGATCCAAAGCCAACCTAGCAAGATGGGGCTATGCGGAAATCGATGACATTATGTACGACTGCGGAGAAGATCAGACAGTTCAGCACATGTTCCAGTGTTGACTGTGTCCAACATCCTGCTCGGAAGATGATCTATATGAGGCCTCAGAAAAAGCACTGGAAATGGCCAGGTTTTGGTCAAGTACAATATAATGTTTGTAAATGTGTAACAATATGTTTCTGACACGAAATAAATAAATAAAATGTATTGCACGAGGCCTGCAGAGTAAGCTGATCTGCATAGGTGACTTTCATAATATTGACGACTAAGTCCTTTGATCATTTGCTCAAGTACGCTGCTTGACAAAACAAAAGCGAAGCACCCAGCAGGGGAGTAGGAAACAAAACGAAACTTGGGAGGGCATGTGATATTATTATAAAATCGAGTCAAATTTAAAAAGAACTTGGCAGTATGAACCCATTTTGCACCACCTCTGATCTGGCTGCTTGAAATGATTAGGTTGGGAGAGTGTCATAAAACCATTGTATCCTCTCATGAAGCAAATTGGCCCATAATTGTTGTAACTGGTCCTTGATATCGTGGATACGGTCACTGGGACGGAGTTGACGTCTGAGCTGGACCCACACATATTCTATCGGGGACAGAACTGGGGATCTTGCTGGCCACGGGAGTACCTCAGTCACGCAGACAGATCAGAGAAACACGTGCCGTGTGTGGACAAGCATTATCCGGTTGAGAAATGACACCAAGGTACTGTCGCCTGAGAAGTAACACACTAGGACGCGGTATGTCCGTGACGTACCGTTGTGCCGTCAGAGTTCCCTCAATCACTGTCATTCCTGACCTGAAGTCATAACCGATGGCTTCCCACACCATTATGCTAGGAGTAACACCGCTGAGCCTTTCCAAAACATTCGAGGATTGGGACTTCTCCCTACGTTGTCGCCATACTCGCCGACGATGGTCATCCTAGGTAGTGCAAAATCGCTGAACACAATGAACAGATGTTTCACTTCGTTGTTATGCAGTGTATTACTGTTAAGAATACAGGTTTCATTGAAGTTTTGACTCTTATCACCTTAACCAAAACTTGCGGTCTCAATGGATAGTTTTCGACAAATACCTTGCAACAAAAAACATTCTCGAAGGTATTTTATTATTGATGTGTCATTATAAACAACAAAGGAGAGATTAAGGACGCCTACGGCGTCCATAGCCATTTACCCCTAAAAGTGAAATAAAAATATGTCCCCAAAACAACACCCAACTGACACCCAGAAGGCCAGAAGTTATACTACCAAAGGTAGTGGTACTTCAACAACAGCCGTAGAGGCAGCGATAAAAAATAAAAAGTAATTCACAATGAGATAGGAGGAGGGCAAATTTGTCCTCCTACCTACCATTCGGGAGGACGGGGGCAAATCCCGTCCGGCTATCCTGACTGAGGTTTTCCGTGGTTTTCCCCAGTCACTGAAGGCGAATGCTGGGATGGTTCCCTACAAGGCCATGGCCAAATTCCATCACCCTTCCCTCCTCTTTAGGCTATTCGATTAAAAAGGGTCCTTCCAAGCTTTACCTGAGAGGAATAAAAAAAAACTCAATATTCACATAAATCTAAGGTTACTACGAATGAGAACATTTGAGACGAAAAAAAAAACCCACAATATTTCGGTTTTGCAGCTTATTCATGCGATATGGAATGAGCCACTTGGTTCGGGAGGTATGCACACACCGAAATTTACCTCTTGACTGGTTAGGCAGCGAAATACTGTATTTTATGCGACTCATATGTATTTCACTCGTCGCAGCCGAAACATTGGTGAGTGATGGTTTACTTTCCCTATCCTTTATTGTTTATATTGCCTAAAAGCCATTTCCTTTTTCCTTAGTATCATTAGTCATTACTGATGTGTCCTTACTATCTTTATTTTGTATAAATCCGAAGCTTGTTATTTCACTAACAATATAAGGATAGAAGTAGGGAATCTTTATAAACCTTCTTCGGAACAAGTAGGAAACAGCATTCTTCAACAAGTTAGTAAATTATTCGTCATTAACGGAATACCATATAATTTTAAAAACTCGTTACAATGTCTATACCCAAATGTCACACATTAAGTGTTGTGGATTTCCTTACTAATGAAAGTTTAGACGAGTTTAAAGTGAAATGACCCAAAACAGATAAAGTTGACATTAGAATAATTCATTAATAAGTGACCTAAATGTGAAGGAGTTGTCTTACTTTGCTTACTTTCAATAAATAGCCTCACATTTTGAAGCAATATGACTCACAAGTACAATTTCAAATGCCAGAAACAAATAATAAGAATTAAAAATCGTTTAAGCCCTAGACCTTCTTCTGAATACTTCGTCAGATATTTGGGATTAATGTTTTAGTAGCCAACAATAATGCATTACATGAATCTTTTTTTTAATACTTGTAATGTAACAACAATAAAATCTGTTCACAAAGATAGTGAGTGTATAGCTCATAAGTCAACAAAATAAAGGTGTCCGTATGAAAACAAATGAATTCAGCATCTCGGCTCAAAAGCAAATCACAGTACGTATCCATTAAATAAAAAAATAAAAAAACTTGCAAAAAAGGTGTTCTTGCGAAAAAAATTATGGACCAAAGTTCTTTCTGAGCATCCCGCAATAGGAAATTCTAATTTTGTTGTATCTACGGTTCAGGTGTCTTCTGATTGGCTTAGTATCTAATATCAAAGTTATATTTGTCGAAATGTTTGAGGAAAGATCTTGATTTTGCTGAGAAGCAAGCAAATGGGATAGTATCCTAAATAATAATTTCATATTACGATGACCGGTATTGGAAATGGATAATTAAATAATTCACTGGTGACATGGATCATTAACAGGGACTTACAAGATCCATCAAGAAAATTCAGCGTAGAACAGTTTATTCCCCTTACCGTGAAATTCTTGACACTAAAGCGTGAAAACATAGTACGAGAAGGAAACTGTTCTACTCGAGCTTCAGTTCAGGTCGTCTGTGTTCTTCTTCCGAAGCCTGAAGGCCGACTGCTGAACAATGGCCACACTCAGCCGTTTGGAGGGGATGCACAACCAGAAAGGGGCACAATACAAACAACATGATCAATTGAAGAAGGGCTGCTGCAGGATTAGTTGTGAAGGACCAGTGGGCAGGAAATTCGGTATAACCGTCTCGTAATTATAACGTCAAAGGCCAGTGCGGGTTCCTGAGTATCAACGTAGCAAATGTGGAGGAGGTTGGATGGGCGACATAGCATTACCATTTTAGATAAAAACCATCGGAAAATATTTCTACAACAGAATTAGGAATATTCCTGCTTGAGACATTAAAAATTAATGACGAAGGTGGTATTAGAAGAAAGTATGGAAAAATATTGGCTGAAGTGCAGAATTCAAGAACTCCAGAAGCAACTATCTGTCGAGTATTTAATACAAGATTTTATATTCATCGATATCGTATCAATCCTCTGAAAACTATGCTGAGCGTCCTAGCGTCTTCATATTAACGAATAAAGGACAGAGATGAAGATCAGTTTTAAGTTGCTTAAAAAATTCCGACATATCCGTATATGGATTCGAACTGGAGATCTTCCCATATCCAGATCGTCCAGCTTAATGAACTGAGCCGCCAGACACTATATTCTTAAATTACTTTCCGCCTCAGCGGTTATTAAACCGGCTGCAATTACTTTTATGTCACTCTCGCCGTATTTCCTGGTGACTGCACATCATGGAAAGTACAGTTCCAGACGCACGTAACATTTAATGAAAATTCCTGGTATTCGAGCCGCGACATAAAGTGACTCTAGTAAGATAACTATTGAGACGAAATTTGATGATCACAGTCGTTGATCTTGTTGTGGATATGTTTAATATTATAACTAAAGCCCAATACAAGGGCAGTGTGTATAGTTACTGACAAATTTTTTTATCGATAATCACCACATGAGATGCGATAAAATAACCTTTCAACATAATGAAGTTTCGCTCTGCCTTTTGTATTTTGGCTACATCTTCCACTACAGGCAATGGGAAGTAAACAAAATACACAATGGTCGAAGCAGCCTCGCAACGAGAAAATCAACATCGCTTCTCTGTATGGCATTATAATATTTTTTTTTATCTCTGCCGTCGGTTTTTCTACCTGGAATTACTTCCACAAAGCTCGCCAAAAAATGACGTAAACGTTTATTGTTATGAAAAAGATTCTAAGGAATGCATAATTTTTAAAAAAGTATAACGATTGTTTATTTTTTAATATACTTCGTGATCTGTAACATTTCATTAACCTTTCTATAAGTTTTTAATAAAATTTCCTTATCTCCTGTCGAAAAGTTCTTAGGGTATGTTGTGTTTATGATTAGTAGATGGTACAGAGACTAGATCGTACACATCAGATGCTCATCTACTTATGTAAATTTATGCATTTAATTCTCTTAAATAAACAAATAGCAACATTTAAATTTAAGCTAACGTCGCACAGATCTGTCTCACATAACAATTTTTTATCTCTGTCCTTCGTATTTGTGTGCAGTAATTTCCTGAGCAGACAGTTGCCTCTTAGCCACTTCCTTTTAACAAGATAAGTGGAAATAAAATCAAATCACAAATGCAGTTATTGATATGAAATTTCCTGGTTAAACAAGCAGCACTGAGGTCGCAGCCAGTGTAACCAACACTTCGCGCCTCATCGCTCACCGAAGTTAGCCGAACTCTTCAGTTGACGTCCAGGCTTCAGGTGTAACGCAACTTCATCAAAGCGGATTACCACTAACCAGCGAAGTATCCTAATCAAACCAACAAATTCATTAATCACATCTCATTTTTTTATGTTTGTCTCAATTACAAGAACACAGTGCTTCCTACAAAGGATGGTAATGTTTCAAGAGGTAATGAGACAAAAAAGAAAAAAAATATATTCGTTGAGTCAGAAGATCACATGGATGAAAGCCGCTTAAGACTGTAAGAAAACTGTAAAGCCAAGAGAACCACCAACAAATGAATAATATGAATGTCATAAAGATAATAAAGTTCAATATCTCACCAATACTTGGTTACTTCTGTTACAAAAAGTGGGGGGTATCAGTAGCCTTGATAATATCATCCGGAACTAGCCCATGATTTCAGTACAGGAGAAACTGTAATTCAAAATGCACACAGCTTTTTACGTAGGCTATGGCGATGGCTTACCCGTCTACGTCCGTGAGAAATATTCCTCTCGCTGCCAGTTGCGTCATCGCTAGGTTACCTGTTTACATCGTTGTATTGCCTTCCGTAATGGTCCAGCAGGGCGCGAAGCGACGAAGACTGCAGTAGTTGTTGCTTCCAGGGAAAGGAAGCGTTCACAGTAATGCGGTGTAAGCAACTTAAGAGACGAAGTCTTGTTTTTTAACATTTACTAATGATGAATAAAATCCTCTCTGGTAACTAGCCGAATTAGTCCATCGATCAACCACTACGATTCGGCGGTCACAATCTCTGCCGCCATTGTCAAGTCACTTGATGGACTAACTAGGCTAGTTAGGGAGCGTCCATAAACTACGTGGCTCGGTCTGGGTGGGGGGGGGAGGTTAGCTGGAAAGCTACGCTCCGCTACGTGGGTTGGAGGGGGGTAGGGCGTTCCAAGCCGCACCAAGTAGCTTTCCATTCATATTATTTTTCACGGTTAAAATAAGGTACAGACCACACAACAACATGCGAATATTTATTTCCTTCATTTAATTATCTCCGTATGTAATTTACAAAAGTCTAGCAAGAGAAAACAGTACAAAATGTCTTCTGGAATTAAAAAGAAAAAAAACTACGTGCTACGTGAGGGGGGGGGGGGTAGAGGCAAAGCAACGTCGAGCTACGGGGGGGGGGTTGGAGGGGGGTCACAGGAGGCCTAAAAGGAGCTGCGTGGTTTATGGACGCTCCCTTACCAGAGAAGATTTTATTCATTTTCAACGCCGAGAAAACTTCAAGTCTTACATATTTACTAATGATGTTAGTGACATTCTGACCGACTGGTTTAGACCCTTTTCAAATAATATAGTAATTTTCAACCAAATGAAGCAAGCGACTAAATACTTGGAGATCTTGTAATGGTATGAGATCGCCAGCTGGACATTTAGATGCGAAAAAAAATGAAACAATGAGTATTGCCACAAGAAAGACGCGGCATGTGCAAAATCTATGCTAAAAATACGCAGCGAACATGGTTGACATGGGAAAATATCTGCTAATAATATTAAAATCAATAAGAAGTTGTAACGCCTCGCATTCGGGAGGGTGTGGGTTCGAATCTCCGTCCAGCCATCCAGATTTTGGTTTTCTGTGATTTCCTCAAATCGTTCCAGGCGAATGCCGAATTGGTTCCATCAAAATGTCATGGGCGAATTCCTTACCGTTCCCTGCTCCCAGTCCTCTCCGCCTCTAATGACCTCGATGAGCCAGAAGGAATATCATTAGGGGGCGTCCATTAATTACGTGAGGTGAAATGGGGAAAGGGTGGGGGGGGGGGTGTCCGAGATCTCACCGCTGGGCGATGATTTCAGAATTCCGGAAAAACACCTCACGTAATTAAAACGGACGCCACCTTACCATTAGCTGTTTCTCACGACGTAGTTCACAGTGGAGTGTTAAAGTACGAGTCTGTCCCTTAACCCCTTAATGCCGATGGTCGCAATTTGCATCATACCAATTTTACCCTTATATGTGGAAGAAAAAATGTTTTCGAACGCCAGTGCCGGTTGAAGAAGATTCTACACGTTGTCCATTTTCTACTGATAGCAACCTGAAGAAGCGAGGAAGAGGGTCTTTTGAAGAATATGAGGCTACAGTGGAAGGGGTAGAGGTCAGAGTAGTAAAATGTTTTGACAACAGAGGTATGATTCTTGCAAGTACATTTTCATCTGCTCATCCAGTTAGTGCAATACAAAGATGGGACAGAACACAAAAAACACACACTCAGGTTCGAAGGGACTGTGATGCTTTGGGAATTCCTCGTCAAAAACAAAATGATCTTCTGGCATTCAAATCCAGAATCGCAGATGCTCTCTGCAGGCAAGGAAAAGACATGACAAGAAAGAAGAGAGGTAGGCCCTCAGTAAGCATGGAGACGGATATTCAACTTAAGAAGCATCAGGGTCCAACGAAACCAGTCCCCGATAAGTCTACCCGTACTGATGGAGTAGGTCATTGGCCCTGTGTAACAGAAAGGCAGAGATGCAAAAGGCTCAGCTGTAAAGGGCAGACAGTTATTATGTGTTCAAAATGCAATCTTCACCTTTGCCTGAACAAAAACTCAAATTGTTTTAGGCAATTTCAATTTGACTCATACCTAATTATACCAATTACGTAAAACATTTCTTACATTTGGCATTCTATATGGTCTAAGAAACCAATACTGAGCTCAAATGTGATTTTTTAATTTTTTTTCCTAAACTAGAAATTAATTCAGGCTTAAGGGGTTAAGCCAATTGTGTCACAGTAGACACATCGCTGGAGGGTAAAAACAAAATTATGACGCGATTCGTACACTAACGTCACGATAAACACTTCTACATCTACATCCATACTCTGCAAATCACAAACATTGTGGGTGGCAGAGGGTGCTAAGCACCAATCCTAAACCCGCCCATTCCAATCCCGAATAGTGCGAGGAAAGAAGGAATACATATAAGTATCAGTACGGCATCTTATTTCTCTAATCTTATCCCTCCGGTCATTGCGACCTAAATAGGTTGGCGGAAGAAGAATTTCATTGCACTCGAAATTTAAATTTTTCGCATATTCTCCAATAAATTCGAACGCAAGCTACGTCGTCTGTCTTCCAAACTAACCCAGCCCAATCTATGTATCAGTTCTGTGACGCTTTCATAAGGGCTGTAACAACAAGTCACGAATCTAGCGGCTCTCCTCTGCACCCTCTCAACTGAGTCAATCAGAACCTTGCGATACGGATCCCAAGCCCCACAACAGTAATCCAGATGCGGACGCACTAGTGTTTTATACGCTATCTCCTTTGTTTGAGCATTACAATTCCTCAAAATACGACCTATGAATCGTAATTTAGAATTAGCCTTGCCTACGACGGAAGTTATGTGCATGTCCCATTTCATGTTGCTTTGTACTATCACCCCCAGATACTTCACGGAATCAACCATGTAAACAGGTGAATTGTTTATTTTGTACTCGTGAACAACCTGATTCTTCTTGTTACTTATCCGCATTGCCTTGCACTTTTTGCAATTAAGTGTAAGCTGCCATTTACGGCAACAATCGAAAATAGCATCCAAATCACGCTGAATTTCTAAGCAATCGTCGGAGCACCTTATTTCCCTATAGATAACCGCATCGTCGGCAAACAATCGCAACCAGCATTTGACGTTGTCACCTAGATCGTTTATAAATATTAAGAAAAGAAGTGGACCTATTACACTTCCTTGAGGAACGCCCGAAGTAACATTTATCTTAGAAGAGGCTTCCCCGTCAACAACGACATATTGTGATCGACCAGTTAGAAAATCATGTATCCACTCGCAAATCTGAGCCGAAATACCGTAAGCTCGAATCTTCGCTAAAGGTCGGTTGTGTGGCACAGAATCAAAAGCTTTCGGAAAATCCAAAAAAAACTGCATCAACTTGCGAACCTGCATCGATAACTTTCATTATGTCGTGGGAAAATAGGGCCAATTGTGTTTCACACGATCTCTTCTTCCGAAATCCGTGTTGACATGGTGTAAGTAACTCGTTCTCATCTAGAAACTTCATCATGTTCGAGCATATGACATGTTCCAGAATTCGGCTGCCCGGAGTAACTAAACGTGACCAGCAATTTTAGCATGAATCGCATCAAATGAAAAATTGATACTATTTTGGGGAGACTTTAATCTTAAACTTCACATCAAAGTGAAAAAAAAATATATCTCGGACAAGGGATGAATATTATTCGCAATTCCATCAAAATCCCAACAGTAGTTTTTCTGCGAATCCGTTCATCCGAACAAAACAGACAGAATCGCATTTCCTACTCGCAACTGAATTCTTTACAAGCTACAATATAAAGAAAGCTTAGCGTACAAGGTATCACTGAACATTCATAGATGTATCAAACGTAATAGAATTGTTTAGATTACAAATTCTTTCTACAAGGTTACAAGAAAGTCGACAAATCTGCTCATAGTCAACTTAGGGCAATACAATAACTCATACGATAAGCACAAAAGACCACTGTCTATCCTGAAAAAAGTGATTAATTAAAAAACAGAGCAACAGCAATGACACACCAAAATTAAAGACATCCCTCCAACAACACCTGGAGGATATGTCTAAGATAAAACTTCCTATTCTAGTTGTTTACAAAGAGATAAGCAGAAAATGCTCTGTATGTGTCAGGGTTTATTGAACACTCAACACCTACAAAGATTTTTTGAGTTGAATTCATATTACAATAATTTCTAAATGTGAGTTCCAAATCGTTCATGTAGCTATCCCATATCCAATCTACAAAGAAATTTTGAATGTTCAAGTTAGAAGTGCAAACATAGATTCTGACCATTACCTGATAAGAATTAAAGTCGAGACCTCAATGGATCATCAAAAAGAAACCACAAATTCCAAAATTCAATGCAGGCAAAATTTATCCTTCATTTGCAGAAGGCACTAAGAAATCAGAAAATCGGCAACAACTAAAAACAAAACTGATTGACACAGCACAAAAACGAATCCCAAACACGCAGAAAAACAGATGACAACTGCAAAAAATACCTGACGAGTAGCGAAGAGACAGCAAAATTAATCAGACAAACTAAAAAGAAATATGAAAACTGCTTGAAATTGGAAAGACTTTCAGAAAAACAACACACGCAATTTCTACAAAACCTTCAAAACTAAACTCACATCATGTCAGCCACAAAATCTCTGCTTTAAAAAAGTGGATAGACAACTAGCATTAAATAATAAGGAAAACTGTTCAGTACTCGCTCGCAAAGTATTTTGAAAAGCTCTTAAATTGACCCGAACCAACACTACGATTCACGCCACAAGAATCTAAAAAACAAAATCATCAACACCAGATGAAAATGAAATGGTTAGGCAAATCAAAAGACTAAAAAAAATCACCGCCAAGCTTCTAAAATCAGCAGGACCAAAAACTATAAAAGAGATAACAAAAAATATCCAAGACATTTGGCAAACGTAACAAACTCCAGAACTCTCTGAAAGGTTTAAGTTTTTCATGTATTTTAACGTTCTATATTTTAGAAAACTGGGCGTATAAAAAACAAAAGTTATATAATTAACGACCATATTAACAGAATCCAAAGAGTAGGTGTTTATCTCTGATGAAGTGTAATCTTTGGCGGATATCTGTTTAGTTTAATAAATCTATGTTTATCTTTGACGTAGTGTTATCTTTTGTGGATATATGTTTAGTTTAATAAACGTGTGTTTATCTTTGACCTAGTGTGATCTTTTGTGGATATCTGTTTAGTTTAATAAATATGTGTTTATCTTTGACGTTTTGAGATCTTTTGTGAATATTTGTTTAGTTTAAGAAATCTATGTTTATCTTTGGTGGATATCTGCTTAGTTTAATAAATCTGTGTTTGTCTTTGACGCTGTGTGATCTTTGATAGGTAACTGTTTAGTTTAATAAATCTATGTGTATATTTGATGAAGTGTGATCTTTGGCGCATGTTTGTTTACATTACGAACAGATTTATTGCATCGTACTCCGTTTCTCGTAGAATAATAAGACGTATCGCAGTTTTAAGTTAGATACTAAGCTTTCATACTGTGAAACCCTCACCAAATCGGTTCGGTAGTTTCTGAGTGATACCTTAACAAAGGATGATATGGGAAAGGCAGCCTACAGATTTATATAAGTCGTGATTACGTTGTTAAATATACCCCTGAACATCGCTAGTGTGTATAAAGCAATGAGCAGATATAATTTTAATATTGCGTATTTTAAAGAAAGGCGTTAAGAATGGGAAGAAGTTAATGAAGATACCGCAACTGCACCCGTTGTCTGAATAAAGATGATATAGCTTAGTAATGAGATTAAGTTCACAGTTCTGTGGCGGACACGAGCAGTCCTCATCAAGGGGTTAAGAATCTGAATGTTAATTTGTAGTGGAACAATTGGCAAATTTATTAGAAAGAATGGAATCCAGGTCACCCGTCGTTGAGTATAGTGAAATATTGCTTCTAGCAACAAACATCAATCAATCAATACATAAATTGAGAAATAAGATTTCTGACTCATACAAGTAGAAGGTATTCTTTCTTTAAGTGGGAGCGATAGAACCAATGAGAAAAACACTTAAAAATCTTTAATGGCTCGATTTGGTCGACTGAGGAAACTATAGGGTGGGTGGGAATCACTAATTTAGTACCGGTACACACTGACAGCAGAAGCAACTTTCTGGCAGCTGAAACCGGTTTCATCGACTGTGTTTTCCACAAGGCAACCAGCTGAGTAATCATCACGTGATGGCAGTGCGGTGGGTCCTTGTTGCAAATATGCCTCGTTAACCTTATCGACACCATTGCTGAAGATCATTTCAAACAATCTCGTGCAACAGATGGCTTAAAACACAGCATTTGTCGAAATTGCACCTTCTTTTTCTCCTATAATGTAATAAACCAAATAAATCTAACAAAGACTTACGTAGATTTAAGATGTTTAGACCATACCTTGTATGATAGAAAGAAGTCACAAAAAAGGTCACTTTCGAGTTATTCCTATCATCCAGTTCCAGATTTTTATATATATATATATATATATATATATATATATATATATATATATAAGATGATACGGCATTTTTGAGACATATTGATAGTCCGATGCAAGATATTCCCTTCCAAAAAAATATTAATGGTTTTTTTAACAAAAGAATTGTCTAGTGAAAAATCAAATTTGCTAAAATTTCGCATTTAATTCTTAAGTGAAAAGCATAAAAAGAGGGCGGTAGCTATATTTTTCCGTATCTTTAGGAGGGTACATATCACCGAAAGGAATGCAAGAATTTTCGGATCAATGGTTTAGAAAATAACGGGTGTTTTTAGTCAAAAATCATACAAATCGTCGAATAAAAGAATCGAAACGTTTTCGGAGTTGGCGCAAACTTTCCTTTTATACCAATGAAGAATATGCACCAAAAAAAAAAAAAAAATCTTTCGAACCCCCACTAAATAGTCTGTTATGTCTCCTCTCGCATGATTTTACCAAATTTTACGTTATAAAAATATTTGAGTGAGAACTAAAACAGTACGCAATTACAAAATTTCTAGGTGTAATTATAGAGAGATACGAATGAGTGATTCCATCAGGGCTTCGTCTTTCGTTTAGAAGGTATGGAACCCTTGGAAGCAATGAACTGCAAGAGTTTGTTACACAGAAGTCATGAATATAATTGGGTATTGTATCTCTGTGGTATCCGGTAATTGATTGTTGTTGCGCCCAAGAAAGACTCGCCAGATAGCAGCTGCCGCGCAGTATAATACACTCGTAACATAGTTAAATTATATTCAGTGCTGTTCACGCAAGGCCACCGTATAGTGTAGACATGGCATGGGATAGTAGAGTGTTTGAGTGGAATGAAAGAAGTGTAGATGAGTTGAAAAATATTAATAGTAAAGAGGAAATTTGTGAAGACTTGATTTGCTTTGCAACGAGTTCTACAATAAATGAAGCTAAACGCATATTGTGTTATTGTTCATACAATAATAATACCTCACACTGAAGTATCTAAGTAAAAGGAACAGTACTGATTAAAGATTTTAAAAAAGTAATTGAGTTTATTTTTGGTAAAGAGAGGAGTGGAGGCAATAATATGCTCGTACGCTCGAAACAGACAGAGGGTAAGGATGTCGCAAGCTCCCACTTGGGGCACTTTCATTTCTAGTGAAGCCCTGCATACACTGCAAATTTGGACGAAATCGGTGATGACGAATAGGCGCCCTCTCCTCAAATCGTAAGGTCGCAGGATCTGAAACCCTCTCTCCATTGTGACTCGAGACTGATGAGCCTGTACGAAGAGAAACCTCTTGCAGCAGTGTTGTGCGCCAGTCTGACAAAAAGCTCTGGCTGGCGCTGCGGCCAATTTGGTGTTTGGTGTGGGGGCGGGGATTACGGTCACGACGCGCATTAGCCGTCTTTTAGCGCTGAGCGGCGCACAGTAATTCAGAGGAAGACGCGGCGCCACGGAGAGGCCTTGAGAACTACCTCGGCCATTCAACACATCAGACGTCTGCTTCTTTAATAACTGCACACGAGAAGATTATGTAATATTTTTAGCAAATATTTCTGATACTTATTATATTGCAACTCACCAGCTATTGCCTTGATTATTTTCATTTTGATTTAAAGATTGTGGTTTATAATCTTCTGTAATTGTTTAAAATTTCAAGTTGATTGAACATTCCGTTCCTGAGAAAACGATATTATTACGTAGAAATTTTCAAGTTTCTAGAAAAATCAAGTTAAAGTTTCAGTTAACATTTATGAATACATGGAATATGGATCAGGTGTCTGAATGTAGGGTTACTGAAAACCATCAATAACACCCAGAAGAAATTTACTGTACCCAATAAAGTACATACCATTGTAATCACAAAAGTTTGTAGATTATTTTTCACTCAAAAATAAAAAAAATTTTTTTGACACTTTACACTACCCGGTTTGCTTAATCTGGGTAATGTTTAAGTTGATAGTCGGATTTGGGATGCCGTGAGTTCGAATCCCCGTTTCGGTTTCCATGGTTAACCGAAATCACTCCAAGGGAATGCGGGATGGTTCCGTCAAAGACCATGCCTGAATTCCTTCCCGTTCCTTTCTCTCAAAAGAGGGCGTGGTGGTTTAACGGTAATACTCTGGCCTGCCATTCGGTAGGACGCTGGTTCGAATACCGAGCCGAACATTCAGATTTGGATTTTCCAGAGTTTCCCCAAATCACTGTAGGCTAATGATGGGATGCTTCCTTCAAAAGCTCATGGCTGAATTCCTTTCCGTCCCGTGTTTCCAGTCCTCATCCGGCTGTAATGACGTCGACGAGGCGTATAACCATAAGCAAAAAAAAAAAAAACAACCTACCTCCACTCGTTTTACGCCCCTAATTAACTCGACGTTGACAAGGCTTATAGTGTAAGAAACCAAAAAAGAAAGAAAAAACTAGTACTTTACAAGGATCACCAGTGGAATCCTACTAATGCTTGGGTGTTGTTCCCATGCCGTGATGTCTTCGATCAGTGGAAGCGATAGAAAAAGATATACATGTAACAGTAGACAGAATCTTAGCTGGATTTGTTGAATGGTATGGAATTGACAAATAAAGACTTGGATAATGATGCAAGTTTCAGTGTTGTGAATTACATAGTTCTGACACATGTAAATAACAAAGGATGGAAAAAATAATACATCACCCACCAAAGTTGAAAACTCTATGACGAGTATACAGAACACAAGACGAATGCCTGGTTGCATCCCTGCAGCATTGGTGAGTGATGGATTATTTTCCCTAATGTAAGAATTATGTTATTTCGATATGATTCCACAAATACGATAACTCAATAGAATTGTTCCAGTCTTTTTTATTTTTTTGTAAATTATTTTACAACTTGATTCATCAAAAATTAACGTCCAGTTTAGTAACAATAAAGATTCCTTATACATTAAATCAGATTCAGCTGTTAATTCCGCTATTTTTGACGCTCTGTCATAATTAGTTCTATCATCCATTGCAACTTCCAAATATCCTCCTCCAATTCTTTTGTCAAGTGTCTTGCCAACCTAAACCCTGTAAAGAGACCATTTGTTGGCTACCGTTAAGAAAAACGTGAGTTGCCAAAAAAGGGAGGGGGGAATTAATATTAACTCTGAAATAATTCCTGAAAAATGAAAATTACATATATAATATGCTGTAAGGGGATCCAATAGGTTACTAACTAGAACCATGAATTTCAGACACAAAATAAAACCTCATTTATTGAGTCTTATGGCCTTACAAGGTCGGGTAGTAATTAACGTTACGTTAAACACAATTAGATCAGCAAAAACAAGCAATACCCGACGTTTACAATTCGCCGGAGTAAGCAAACAAAACTGAATGAAATATCTCAAACAAGTAATAAAAACAGCAAAGTTAACATTGAAATAACATGGCAACACAGGCCATCAAATTGAAGCTAACATTTTACTGTACAAGGAAAATCCCAGGGGGCGCCGTATAAAGTGAATGAAAAGCATCAAAATTGAATTAACAAACAGCAAGATGCTTAAAAAAAAAATTGAATCGGAATATAAATTCAGCTAGCTCAGAATTTAAGTGGCGGGAGCAGAGTCTTAACCCAGGCGTCGCTTAAGGGCACATAAGTCTGTTAAAATCCACTGGATAGTGACCGTCGTTTCTGGTACATTACCATAGAATCATCGCCGTGATGGTGAGCGACAAACACAATGCCACTGCAGCAATGGAAGCTAAATAAGCGGCTACGACCGCGTTATTAGCATAACTTCCAAATAATGGCAAGCATGCCACTCGACATCTCGCTTTTCCAAAGCAAGAAATGATCAACCACAATGATCATCAGAGAGCGTGCCGGGCTGACACGTCTATTCACCAGCTCGTCTTGGACCCAAGTCACGTCCGTTCATCAGCTCGTCTTGGACAGAAGTCACGTCCGTTCATCAGCTCGTCTTGGACAGAAGTGATGTCTCAAAATGGCTCCTTCTTCTTCCTCGGCTAGTTGCTCGCCACATGTAAAAGAACTCCACGGAATTAGTATTGTAGACCCCAATAAATGTTCAGGATTGGCTATCTACACATTTCCGTCGTCACGTGTTTAATATCATGCGTCGCATTCGCTGACTCCTTCGCGCGTTTCCTACTTGGCCTTCGGGGGTAGTAGCAGGGTGGGGTAGTTCGTTGACCGAATTCCAACGGGACTCAAGCCGGGCTGGCCCGGCGTCACCTTGTCGCCTCGCCTGCTCCATTGTTCCTTTCTCAACGGCCGAAATGGCAGTCCCTAGCCTTCGATATTCAACCGTGCTGAGCCATGCGTTTACAGAAAAATTAATTTATAATAAACTATACCTTTGGCCGCCCTGGTTTAAACGTACATTTAACCTATTCAGACAACCCTCATTATCTACAATTTATTTACACGTTGCAAGATTAAATAATTAATAAACTTGAATATAATTTTAAAAAAAAAAAAAAAAAGAAAAAGAGAATTATGAATATAATTAATAATAATTTAATTATATTCGTTGTGGGTGACGCTGTCACACCACAACCCTTAATAAATAAAATTCCATATTAAAAATTAAATTAACACACTTTAAGGGGAGGAAAGCCAGTTGCCTTACTCTATCCTTCGTTTTTTAATTACCCAAAAGTTTTTTACTTTTCCTTAGTATCTTTAGAGTACTGACACAGATGCAGAAGGGGATATAGAAATAATTCTTATCACCAAGTTGAATACTATGGCAAGACATTAACTTCAAATGTGGGAACAGAGCCAAGGGTTTACCTCATTTGTATACAAAGGTCGGCTTTGAAGACGGAGTATCGCTGGTCACTGGAATTTGTCCTTTGATGTATCAGAAGATTAACCTTCTGGAAGACTGTGCGTGGGAAAGACAAGCTGGAGGTCTTGCACGTATAATTGCGACAGCAGCCGTGGTGTACTTCGTTTCTGCGAGACCGTGACACGTTTCCACCGCAACAAGTAGCTCGTCCTCAGTGACCGATATCCGAGACCACCTAACAAGGATCGAACGGGATCACTCGCCTTGGCGTGTACTTAACTCATTACCAGTGTCAGGGACGGACCAGCGGATGTCACGTCCTACACCCGCGGGCCTTACACCGCCAGTATCGACCAACAGTGTTGCGGTCGAAATACTGCGCCGGAAGTCGATAACATTCGCGCCTGTTCCCGTAATTAACGTTTTTTACCTAATGAAGAAGTCTGTTATTATCTGCAGATAGAAATTATACGGTCTCTTATCACTAATATCGAAATTTAAGGGTTATTTTTTGTACATTTTGATCCTGATTTTCACAACAAAGTAGCTAGAAGGAAATTTTAACAAAATTCTAAGCCCTGCATGCCATGTTTTCTGTTCAGCCAAGTTCGTCCTGTCTTTTCACCAGAAAACCTGGGAGTCCTAGCATTAACACTCAACATCCAGAGATGAAAGCAGGAAAAAAAAAACTCAAAAAGAAGCCGGAAGACAGCAGTAGATAAGATAGATATATTTTAGATATCACAAAACGGGAAATAGAAAAAAAATTGGTGACTATAAAAGTGTGAAGAAGAAGAGAATTAAATAGTCGTAGGTAAAGTACTACATGTGGCTTGTAGAAGAATCTTGGAAAAATGAAGAAAAGATGTAAAAAAAAGTAAAGGTATTGAAAGGAACCCGGTTTTAAACTTAAAAAATAAAACTAACTTTTCATTTTTTCTTCGTGTTTTACGTCTCGTCTGGGTTATTAGAGGTAGGAGATGATAGGATTTTTCTTTTTCTTTTGTTTACGGCTTTACGCCTCGTCGACGTCGAGGTAATTAGAGGCGATAAGGATTGGTGGCATGGAACTGGAAGGAATTCGGCCAATGACTTCTGAAGGAAGCATCCAGGCATTCACCTGGAATGATTTGGGGAAACCATGGAAAACCCAAATCTGGATAGCTGGACAAAAGTAGTAACAAATGTAGTGGAAGAAATAAATTTTTTAAATTTAATTACGGGCTCTACGTCTGACATCGAAGTCATTAGATGCGGAAAGTGAATTTTGTTACTCAGTAAAGCCCACGTCAAAAAGATTGACACAGTTTTAAACCACATAATGCAGATAATTAGTGGATGTATTAAGACCACTCCACTGTACTGGCTACCCGTTTTGTGTAACATCGAACCACCTACAGTAAGACAATAAGACGACACACTCTCCTAATTGCCCAATATAATAAGATCTGTCATAACTTGGATCTGCCCATCCATGACGACATCGATAATATGTTTGTGAGACTTAAATCGAGAAATCCAAGTCTAAAAACTGTAAAACAGATTATATCTGATAATTTTAATGGGAGAGAAGCTTGGAAATTGGAGTGGACAGTTCGACAGTCAACAGGCACTAAAGGGACTCGACCTTCCTCGCAAGACCTGGGCAGCTCTTAACAGAGTTAGGACTGGTCATGGCAGATCTACTTCATCTTTGTACACATGGGTAATGAGAGATTCACCGAGATGCGACTGTGGTAAGGAAAAACAAACCATCCTTCACGTGACATTTGACTGCCCACTTCGAGCCTTCAGGGGATCACCGATAGATTTTATTAACATATCAAATGAAGCTTTAGATTGGCTACACCATGTTAATTTTGAATTTTAATTGTAATTAATGTTAAATTGTATTATTTTTGTGCAATGGCCATAAGCTAAATAAATAAGCACAAGTGATGACGTCAATAGTAGATTTGCTCCAGCAAGAGAGTCTTCTTGATAAAGGAGAATCTTTTAGTCTCAAATATTGAGATAAGACTCAGAAAGAAGCGTGTATACAGGACGGCAATTTAGGGAATTGAAGCTCGGACTTAGAGAATGCCAGAAAATTGAAGCATTTGAAATTTGTTGCTATAAAAAAATGCCCAAAAGTAAGTAGAATGATAAGGTGCGAGACGAACGTGTTTTGCACTATCTCCCCCCCCCCCCCTCTCTACCTTCAGCCGAACAGAGAATCGAGCAAGAGCGCTGCAGGAAGACCGGAAGTTGAGACCTGTTGGCCTCCGGCAAGCAGTCGAGTCGGCGCACCGGTTTCGGTTATTAAAATCGTTTTTTCCCCTAATGAAGAGCTGTGTTATTATCTGCAAGTTGAAATTACACGGATACTTATCGGTAGTGCAGACATTTTGACCATTTTTTTGCACGTCTGGAACCTGTCGTCCACAATTAAGTGATTGTTAGAAAATTTTGACGACATTATACAGACCTACGAGAGGCCTTATTTGTTATACTTATTTCGTTGTTTGATTCTGTTTAATAGGTGAAAGCATTATACCCTGACTTTCAGCAAATGTAAATACAGTCAACAAGTCTACTGCAAACTAACACCAACTTTCATTTCCCTGGTAAAGCATAGTTAAATTCAGCCGTTCGGTAATAAATCTTCCTCTAAATCTTAAATTCCGTTCAATTTGCTGTGCTATTGTTTTTCGTATATTCTTCACGCAAAACTTCAGTATTCTAAAAGTAAACGCTCAACAGATTTGTGGGATATTCTTGGTAAAATTGTTTTCTTTTGCTTTATGCCTCTTCCACGTTGAGGTCATTAGAGACGGGAAGGGACTGGGGGCAAGGATCGTGAAGGAATTCAGCAATGGACTTTCGAAGGAACCATCCCATAATTCGTCTGGGCAGTGCTATCAATTCAGCATTTTTATGTCTAAATTTACTATATTTTCAAGTGGTTTAGCAAGGAGAAATTTAATTTGGCATATTTTTTAGCATTTTTCTGATAAGTTAACAATTTTCTGAGAGTGACAAAATTTTATTATTTTTCATTTATTTAATAGAAAGATCTATCACAACGAATTGTTATTATTAGTTATTGTTAATTATAAGTTTATTGTTTTATACATTTTACAAGTGTAAACTAAGCATTTCTATAATGCGATTTAACAAAGAAATTTTTTTAACAAATTTAAATAATTGCTTATTTATATTTTAAACTAAAACACATATTCAAGGTTTGTTTCAAATAATTGTCAAGATAAAATTTGCGTATAAATACATATGTCTTACCGACGGAAGTTAGTTAATTTTTCAGCTATTTTCATTGCAGGATACGTATACAAGTTAATTTCTTCTGGCAGGATCACTTTCTGGTTGAGATGTTAATCGGTGGTGTTAGAAAATACTAAAGTTGCCTTTAGGTAGGTTTTTTTATATAAAGCTGTTTGGGGATATACTCGTAGAATTATTCAACTAAAGTTTTATTTTGGTAGCTTTTCGATTTGGTTGATATGGGAGTGTGCATAAACCACATAGCTCCATTTTGACCTCCTTTGAACCTCCCTCCTCCCCCCCCCACGTGTCCAACGTGGCTTTTGTCTTTATCCCCCCCCCCCCCCCCGCGCCACCACTTAGCACGTAGCTTTTTCCACATTGATTCCAGAAGACATTTTGTACTTTTTTCTCTTGTCAGACTATCGTAAATTACGTACGAGGATAATTAAATGACGGAAATAAATATTCACACGCTTCTGTGTGTTCTGTACCTCATTTTAACTGTGAAAAATAATATGAAATAAAAAGCTACGTGGCCTGGCTCGGAACCCCCCTCCCCCCTCCTCCCCGCGTAGCCCAGCGTTGCTTTCCAGCCAATCCCTCCCCCCTAGACCGAGCCACCTAGTTTATGCACAATCCCTACGTTAGAGGTAGGCTTGTGATTGGAAGAGTAAGAATGGTGTAGACAGATTTATGGTAGATATTGCGTTTGGTAAAAATTCCCGTGGTAGAGATATATATGGCAGAGTCTTCATGCGGTTGATTCGTAAATGATAGAGATGTTCTAGGTAGAAATAACAATCGGTAGATTGGTTTATTGCTATAATTATTTTTTGGTAGGATTTTGTTTTGATAGAAGTGTTGAATGGTAGTGATGGTGATGGTAAGACTTGTTAATGGTAGAGTTTATTTTGGTAGATATTTTTCTGGTAAGCATGTTAATGTAACCTTTAATTTTGTTGGCATTTTTTTTTAGCATTTCCCGAATACTTTTAACATATTTTTCTAAACGTTGATTTGGCATAAAATATTTCTTAGAGTTGGAAACACTGCGGCTGGGGAAACGACGGAAAACCCAGAACTGGATAGCCGGACTGTGATTGGAACCCCATTGTTTTTTATCTGCTTAACGTCTCTCTAACAGCGTGGTCTTTAGAGTCGAGAAAGGATGGGGGGCAAGGAATGGGAAGGAATTCGGCCATGGCCTTTTGAAGGAAGCATGCCGTCATTTGCTTGGAGTGATTTGGGAAAACATGGAAAACCCAAATCTGGATGCCCGGGTGGGGATTCGAACCGCCGTCCTCCCGAATGCGAGGCCAAAACGCTAGCCGTTACACCACCACGCTCGGTGGAACCCACGTCCTCCCGAATGCGAGGCCAGAGCGTTACCGCTCACCCAGAACGCTCGGTGGAAGACAGTATTTATATTGGAAAGAAGGAGGTGAGACTGTAATAAAATAGAGAACGTAAGGTAGATAGCTGCACAATCATTCATGTTACAGAAGGAAAGCCGAAACGATGATGGGAGGCGGAGCTGGTCGATGTCAGGTCCAGGTGACCTGCCCTCGTGTCGTTCCCACAACAAACAGCCGTCGCAGGTCACGACGTCGTCTTCGCACGGAGAAAGCCTGAGAAACAGACCCGAGACAGCGGTGCGGCGGGCGGCACACTTTGCGGACGGACAACACACCTGGGCGACACCCGCTTCCGGTCAGTGTCCGCTCCGTCTCTACGTTTTGGTTTCACTACTGTGCACAGGTCGCTTTCTACCCCGAGTGTGATGTCACGCAACCAAACAAAGTTAAAGAGAACTCCCGAAGCCAGGCGCTGGAAATTGCTTGGACAATGTAGTATATGCTGAGACAATTCAATTTTTACTCATAGTTTACTATTACTACGCGGTTCACTAAAAGTGGAGGGTTAACGTTTAATCGTTTAGGCATCGGAAGTGAATATGGGATATGGCAGGAGGCACCCAAGTGCTATTTTGAGGAACCATCCCGACATCCACCCGGAGCGATCCAGGAAATTCATAGAAAATCCAGATCAGGATGGCCGGAGCTGGTTCTCGACATCACTCCTGTAGGATTGTAAGTTTTTGGATCGATAAATCCTACCTATTCCATTCCCTAACCACCCGTGGAAAAAAATGGGTATAGAAAAGATTTGGCCCTGGGCCTGATTTCTCTTATCTTATTTTTTTTTTTAATCATTCTTAGAGAGAACGTTGCAAGTAGTAAAATGAGTTTTCTGTCATTCTGAAATATATCTGTCATGAACTTTTCAATTAACATCTGACGAAAGCAACGCCAACGGTATTTTAGATCTTCTCAACACAACTCGTTCAAAATCGCACTTACGCTTTCCCTCCAGGTACACATACATATCACGAAACGAGCGACTCATCTTTGGACCTTCTCTATACCTCTATTAACCTGGTGAGAGGGTTTTCACTGGCTGCGCATTCCGCTTTAACCTAACCCGGATATCGGAGACCTACAGTTTAATGTGGAATTCGAACCGCGGAAGTGTTCTGTCGTATTTCACATTGCACAACAAGCTGTGCCAGAGGTGAAGGTCATGTTAAGGGCCGCCGAGTAAGGGAGACCTTTCGATTTGAAGTCAGACGCCTTAACCACTGAATCACCAGGACGCTCCGCAACATTACCTTTCCGTAGCAATGCCTGTACCCCTAAAGTTCCGCTACCAAGGCACTTACTGTGCGCGGCGGGCTGCGTATCTCCCGCTCAGGCGTCGTTTTGAGGTAAACTGTGTCCCTGCCGCCCGATACTTACTTTTAACTTAAATTTTGAACAACGTGTCTTAACTAAAATGAGTATGCTACGTAAGAATCAGATAAAAATCATATTCACTGATACTTTAATAATCGCTGTAGACTTTGCACTAGTTGAGAAAAAGAGACGTTGACGACAGAACAGATTCTGAGAAGGTTTCCGCAGTTTGAATGTTCATGGTCTGATTTAAAAGCTATATCTCATCTCGTTACACCCTCTGAAATTAAAATCTTTTTCTGTATATTTAATTTTTTTTAGCATAATCTGGCATCATTTAAAAAAAGCTTAACTGATTTTTATGTGATTTTCACAATTTGAAGGTCGGGGATTTTAATGCTGGCCAGTCTGGAAGGAGAAAACGAAATAATAAAGTTTTATTTCTGTGAAGCTATTTGTAACTGCCAAGCGGTAAGGCGTTCCCTGCCATAAAGGTCATGCACAGTGTATACGGACGGCTCCGTGAAAGCGGTTCGACATGCCGAATGAAGGTGGTGCCCACAACTCGTACTTGGTTCTCGGAAGTTATGAGGCATCGCCAGGCCGGATGACGTCACACAGGTGCGGCAGTAAGCAGAATTTGAACCTAATTTTGGCTGTGTAGAACAACCACTGTGAAAACATCTACATAATTGTAAATAAATAGGGGTAAAAATTTTTTTCCGTATTTTTTCTTCAATTTTTGCTGCTGTAAGCGATTTTTTTACTAGCAATATATTGTAATGGATTTATGATTATTGTAGTCAATTTGATCTGCGGTTTTTAAAAGCTGATGAACGTGGATTTAAGATCCGTCGTGGCGTCTATGAGCGAAGTTTCTTATAACTGACCTGGATTACTTTTTACATACAATTAGAACTTGAAATTCTAATGGTTGAAAACATCTCCATCACAAGCGATGGTAGAGCTATACCCAACCAGCAACAATAATGTTTATCCTGCATGAATTCTCACTGGCCGCTTTATTGCGCTCAAGTTGTTGTTTTTATATATATATATAATATAATATTTTTTTATTCTGGCATTACACCTCGTCGCCATCGAGGTTATTAGAGGTGGAAAAGAACTGAGGGCAGCGAACGGGTAGGAACTCGACCATGACCTTTCTTTTTTTTCCTTAATACCATCCCATAATGATTTAGGGAAACCATGGAAAACCAAAACCTGAATGGCCGGACTGGGATTCCAACTAGTATCCTTTTGATTTCGAGGCCAGAACGTTACCGCTCACCAACTATGACCGGTGAAAACAAGACAACAGAAACCGCTGTCGAAACACAGACACCCGTGAAGACTAGTGTGCAATAGCACGTCGGGAAAACTCCATTGTAAAAAAAAAAAACGAAGTGCTACAAATCCATGCGTGATACTTGCAAGAAAAGAATATCTGCAAATATCTGAGATGGGTGCGTGTTTTAAATAAACTTACCTTGCAGCTCACAATCACTGTAGTAAGTATGCGTCAGCTAGCAAATGTTTGGAGACAGAAAATTACGTACCTGCAAAAAGAAAAAAAGAATAAAAAAGATATGAGTATCAGTTTTCATTGATTAACTGGATACACATTTCAAATATACAATAACATATATCATAACCTTTGATGTTTACCGTCATTGTCCTTTAGTTAAGCACATTATCAGTATTATTACTTTGCTTCGGGTTTAGGACGCCCAAGTAATTAGAGGTGGGAGAAGAGGGGGAATAGGAGTGGGAAGAGATTTTAACATGGATTTTTGAAGGAACATCCCGGGATTCAGCTGGAGTGATTTCCGGAAACTATGGAAAACCAAAATCTGGATGGCCGGACAGGGATTTGAACCCACTATCTCCAAAGTGCGAGTACCAAGCTCGGTATAAATATTAGTTAAAGCTCTGTACAAAGGATAATGGAGGCAGCATATTTAAATAATGGATGAAGAAAGGATTCCAGTACTAGCAATGCAGCACAAACCAGTGGGATACAGAAACGTTGTTAGACCTAGGAATACAGAGTGTAAAAGTACAAAGTGGACCAAGTGATGGAGGAGCTACGGCCATGCATTAACGCGTAATCCTTGAAGTGAAGAAGAAGAAGAAAAAGCTCTGTCCAATACCCAGTCTTCCAGGAGTAGAGAGTCACAACAGAATGTGTCCCTCCCTTCCACTTCCGCAATAGCAATTTCTGGACCCAATTTGAAGGGGGTGGTTTTTAATACCCTTGCCCTGTATTTTAGCGTTTATATACAACTGTAATTAGCGTGTGTTTACTGTAATATGTTGTTCCTGTTGCGCATGAGATATGGAGAAAACAGAGATGTGGCAGTCCTTCGAACCCATTTAGTCGAGGAGGACGAAAAGAATGACTAAGTTGCACTTCCCTTACCGGCCGACGAACCAGACTCAATATGCTCTAAAGAATGGTTTCCAATATTTCTCACAAAAAAAAAAAAAAAAAAAAAAAAAAAAAAACCTAGGACACACAGTACTTGCTACAGCGTGAAGCTAGGATATCGTCCACACGGACGGTGAAGCTACTTCGCACTTCGCACCTCTCTCCCCTCCCAGACATGTCTTCGCAGGTTTGGAACCCATACGCAATTGAGAAGTTTGAAGCACTTTTGCACTGTCTACTGACGAAAATTCCTTTCACCACCGTTTTGGAGCGCCACACGCCGTCACGATGTCTTAGCGAGGCGGACGTTAAGCTGAATATTGACTTCTAAAGGGAATACTGAGCTAATATTAATCGATTACATAACAATAAATGGTAGGTGACGGTAAGTGAGACATATTCCGTCGAGCAGGTAGGTAGGTACCTCTGAACTGATTTTGTCATCATAGCTCACCTCAAAGTTCAACGTCCGCAGTAACGGTAAAAGCCCTCAGCTCATTTGAATGAGACCCTCACGACCCGGCAGGCGTTTCTACAAGACGTCTGCCAGCCGACAACCCATCTTGCAGAGTCAGCGGCCGCTCTAAATACTTTCACAGAAGCTTACATGGTAACAGTGCTCAGTATATTACTTCTGTCGATCATTATATTAATGATAATATCGTATGGAATCACAGACCTGGTGACAGAGTTTCCAACTGGCTGCGTTATGCCCCTCTACTGTAGCCGTTCCAACTCGGTAATTCTATCAGGTAAAGGAAACCTGCAGTTTAACCCCTTGCGTGCCATTTAGCTCGACGAAACCCTTGCCCAAGTGGTTGGGGAAGTGTGCTAAACGGGCAGCGTGATGCGCGAGACAATCGCAATAGAAGCCGACGTGCGGATACCTGTTATATAGCAAAACGCTTGCTTGTTCCACGCGATACTGTTCTTGTGGACGTCAACACTAATTTAATCCTTGTTCCTTTTTTATACACATATTTTTATACAATATCTCAATCGATACTTCAAAATATTATTACTATAAATCCCGCATAATAGAAATAACAGTTTATAAACTAATTTATACACGAATCTTCAGGCATGAATTCTTCAGAAGGAATGTAATAACACGACGCCTAAAAGTAAATATTGTCAACAAAAAAAGTTAATTACAAGAATAAATGCTCCCCTTGCACGAATATCTAATAGGAAAATTGGTCCGCATTTGTTTCCAAGAGTCTGACTCGTGATATCCGTGTTTGGTCCAAAGTTGTTATCACCAGTCAGACTCGTCAAAGTACGGCAGAGGGTTAACGTGAATTCCAAACAATGGGGCGTCCTAGCTTCTACACATAAACAAAGCAAAGCTTTGTCAGAGCTGAACGTCAGTTTTAACCCCCATAAAGGTTCCAGAAGGAATTACGACTCGGGCAATCCAGGACAATAGCTAATCTATGCGATAGAGGGAACGTATTTGTTCGCACAAAGTCTTTAATGCTAACTCCCGTCAAACTCAACAGAAACAACAAAAACAACAGCTGTTAGTCTCGTATCGATGGCCTGGTTTTATCGAGGTGTCTCAATGACTTTACCCATAGGATGGATGAATGGAAAATAACAACAACAAAAAATCATTAACCGGTGTTCAAAAACTACAAAACCGTCGTCAGATTTTTGGCTCTGATTATCGTCTGGTAATGAGTAGGGTTCGGATCTTTATGACCAAAAAAATACAGAAACATGCAGGCAAATATAACCTTAAAAATGGGTAAATATGACCTAAAAGTGACAAAATGTGACCAACATTTAAATTTACTATACATCAAAACATGCTCAATTATACACCATTTATTTTATCTAGTAGTGTCACTTTCATGTAGACAGCATAATTTGCTTTCGTGCACTAGCTGCGCTATGGGGAAAATAAATTTTAAATCGTTTGGTTGACGTCACTTTAATTTCAGATAACTTACAGAACAGAACTCTTTCATCTGTACTAAAATACTCCTCTCTAAATTTCCTTACGTAACTTCACACATTCAGTAAATTTTACTTTCGGCATGGCTGTAGGTCTACTCACTGATCTACTGTAGATTTAAAGATGACTGAGGATATTTCATTAAGATATTGATTGAGAGGGATCGACACAGGCATGCTTCTGCTGCATTATTGAGATTCAAAGGCGGGCGGAACATTATTTTTAAAGAGTGACAGTAATACATAACTTTAATTCTTGACTGGTCAATTCTGATCACAGAGAATATCAGTTTTTTCCCCCGCCTGTATAGTAGAAGTACAGTTCTGTGAATAATTATCTTAATTTCTTTTCATCTAAATCTAGTGAATTCCCGGTACTATTAAAAAACTACCAGATTTTTCTTGAAAATATGACCATAAATGTTATCGAAATATCACCATAACTATGAAAATGGTCTGAATATGCATTTATATACTATATAAAATACAATCATAAACGTTGAACCTGTGTTTAATTCAGCATTTCAAAAAGAAGGCATATATGAATATATGACTTGTCCTACAGATCCGAGCCCTAGTGATGTGTATAGTTGTCGCTTTTTGCTGCAGCTCGTTTGAAAGTGACACGGTCGTAACAGAGAGACGCCGCTAATCGAATCAGCTATTTAGAGATGGGAGCGGTGTCGCTAGTGAGCAGGCGACTGTGGCGTGATGACTGTTATTAGGAGACAGTGGTAACGAGGGGCGCGGCATCCAAGTGGGCCGGCCGGCGCGTGCTGGAAAGTGAGCAGTGTTTACTAGAGCGTGCAGGACCCGCCCGAACACAGTCACAGGTGTAAGCCATCCCACACCTAGCAGTGCGACAGACACGGCGAGGTGAGTCTGAACTGGTCAATGAAGTGCGGACAGCTCAGATCAGCTGCCTTCGGTAAGGGGGCATCCATTAATAACGTGAGGTGTTTTTCCGGAACCCCCCCCCCCCCCTCTCCTCTGGTGAGACCTGGTTCGTGAGATCCCACCCTAGAAATCGCCCTCGCAACTTTTGAGACCTTTTTTTAGGTCTCACCCTTCCAAGGGCGGTTACACCCCCACTTCTCGAAAGATGAAATACTCCTCCCCTAAAATTGACTTTCGCGTCATTTGCAGACCTTTTAAGAATTTCGAAACGTCACGTGAGATTTCCGTTGACCCCCTCCCCCCCCTCTTCCCTCTTGGTGAGATTTCGTGAGATTCCGCCGGACCCCTCCGGGCATCGTCAGATTTGGAGCTATGGTTTTACAAGCCCATCACCCACAACATTTAAAATTATTAAAAAGTTAAACAGAGAAGTAAGATGTGACTCAGACATTCAAGTAATAAACAAAGAGACGTGGCTAAAATATTTTCAACAGTAGTGGATAAATCAAGCAGACAGTGAACCGGAGGTAATATCACAAAAGAACAAAAATCTCAATAAACAACACGCCCATAGAACAAGTAGCAAATACAAATACCTAGGTTACACCCTCAGCTACACCCTAGAAACCGATATGCAACAAAAAATCACAAATTTCACGAAAAGTTACAGGAATAATAAATAAGACCTTCAGACCATCTCTTCTTCAGCACACAAGCATCAGGCTATACAACATCCTGGCTAAACCTGTACTATTGTACGGCAGTGAGGCCTGGACACTACGCAAAGGTGATGAGCGGAGACTAACGGCGGCTGAGATGCGATTCATGAGGAGAACATCTGGCTACACATTACAAGATAAAAAGAGATCTGATGAAATCCTTAAAGAACTCAAAGGCAAACCAATTCTCCAGACTGTACAAACCTACAGAACATCTTGGACAGACCATGTACTAAGGATGTAGACGGGCTGGATCGCACGAAAATTCTCAAATACCATCCCAGAGGCAGGAGAGATGTAGGAACACCACCAAGAAGATGGATTGAGACCATAACAGGCCACCAGGTCTTACGGACGCATGTCCTTGCTGACGCCAAGCATATTATACCTACTGCCAGGTGGCAATAACAAGGGATACCTTTGACCTCGAACGGTCGTAACCGCACGAAAACAAGCTTAGAATAACAAGCGATCGTAAACAAAACAGTGGTGTGTGTCATTGCAATACAAAATGTTGCATTCTACCTCAAGTAACATTTTAATAGACAGAAACAAAGTAACAAGATATCAGTACCATATGAAGGAAATCATACGTAATTCAATGACGTCAGTGTATCATTACATTTTCAATCAACAGTGCCAAAAATTATCTGCTTAAAATACTTAATATAGTGCAAAAAATGCATATACAGCAGTACCACACACACCTGATAAGTGCTTATATTAGTCCTCAAAGTGCAGATGCGGGATTTCGATGAATTGGTTAAAACAAAGTGGAAGAGAACAATGTGAACACCTCACTAAAGCCACGTTATCACATTCCAAATCACTTTCGCATTCACGCAGTCCAATATCAAAAGCCAACGTAATCAAATTTTCAAATGATGATGCTGGTATGTCAGTGTCATAATCTGGCTTTCGCCAAGCATATTGCGACATAGGCTTATACGTAGTTGCAGCAAATTGATTGTAAATCACAGAGCGAAGTTTCATGATAAAATAACGATCATGTTTCTTCACTTGTGGTTTGGCACATTGTAGTCTCACAAAATCAGTATGATACTTTAAGTAGAACGTTTTGCATGGAAATGACACACACCACTGTTTTGTTTATGATCGCTTGTTATTATAAGCAGGTTTTCATGTGATTCCGAGCGTTCGAGGTCAAAGGTGTCCCTTGTAATGGAATGTCCCTAAACCATGTAGCTCCATTTTCGCCTCCTGTGAACTCCCCTCCCCCCCATGTAGCGCAGCGTAGACTTCTAGCCAACCCCTCCCCATGACCGAATCACGTGGTTTATGGACACTCCCTAAGTACTATGCGGAAGTCTGCGAAACGCGTAACTATGTTCAGCGTGTGATAAGTGTATTTTTTTGTCTGTGAAAAGTGTAGTTTACCAGGCGGAGGTTGGGAACCGTTCAACCGAGCGTGGTGGGTGAGCGGTTAACGCTCTGGCCTCGCATTCGGGAGGACGCGGGTTCGAATGCCGGTCCGGCCATCCAGATTTGAGTTTTCCATGGTTTCCCCAAATAACTCCAGGAGAATGCCGGGATGCTTCCTTTAAAATGCTATGGCCGAATTCTTTCCCGCTCCTTGGCCTCATCCTTTCCCGCCTCTAATGGCCGTAAAGCTATAAGTAAGGGGAAAAAAAAAAACTGTTCCAACATTCGTTTTGTTGGCTGCTGAAAACCTCCTAAAGACCACAGGCTGGACGCCCGGTAAGCAGAGACATGGGGTCTTAAGCAACTTTGTTAGAATTTCATGTTGAACAGATCCGTTCTAGGATAATAAGAAGAGTTGTACTACCGATGATTATATACACATACGATAAAATCAGGAGTTGGAGTTGGTACAAAGGCGAGCAGCCAGATTTATTTGCGGAAATTACTACAGAATGCAATAAGTAACTGATATGAAGGACGAGCTGCTTTTGGAGTTATGGAAGACGGATGAACAGTGTTAAGACTGTTCAGTGCTTATAACCTTGATAGTTCGATGGATATTAGTAGAACGAATAGCAGTTGTACAAGAAAGGGAAGAGATGACCATAGTATAAGCTGGCACTTGAATTCGAGCATAAGGGAGTAGAAAAATTATCTTTTCCAGGTAAGGGAATCAGGTACAGGAATAAATTGCAAAGGGAATTAATGGACAGTTTATCAAAAATATTCCAAGGGTGGGTGGTGAAAAATCATGATATGGGAAGGTGGGGGTTTAGGGACATTGTTACCAGAGCGTATGTACTCCGTCGCAATCGAAATTAAATTAAATCGTTTTTCTCAGCCTTGTTGGTCATATTCAGCGTGTTTATCGACAAGGAGAACGGGAATAAGTTAATTAAATCTCTGGCGTCACTGTTTGTGTGCTTAAACTGCATATAACCTGAAGTAATCGTAAAAACCTCATGAAGTCGCATTAAGGCTAACTACTGCGTTGGAGATAACGTTCATGATAAGCTTTTTATTGGTCTCCACCTGCACTAATATTATAAATGCGAAAGTAGCTCAGTCTCTCTTTCTTTTTGTTACGTTTTCACGACAAAACAGCTAAACCGATCTTGAAGAAAATTGACAAGGAAATGCTATGTATTATTGGAAGTAACGTAGGATATTTTTTCGGGATAAGTAACACATTTTGTCATTAAATTTTTAAAACCAGCAGAATGGTTGCAGACAGATGAATAGCGTATGTAACTCTCTTATTGTTCTATAGCTTGCTAAGACTTTGTTTCTCTCGAAGTCAGTGGTTTAAAAAAACTAGAGATTCCGCTAAAATTAATCTTTGAGTTTGCTATCAATAAAGCCCAAAGACAGACACTGAAAATAGCCGTGTTTTTTCCCGCGCTCAGTCATATGTATCTGTCTCACTGGTTTCCAATCCCCAAAGGCTATATACCTTAGCAAAGGACAGCCATACCAAAAACGTTGTGAGCAAAACAGGATCAACATAAGATGTTCCCAAAAAGTTACGTAATTTTAAACCCCAAGAGAAAATTTGTGGGATGAACAGTGGTAGGTAGTCTCCCAAAAATAAACCCTTCTACCCTTAGATTGTTGCTATTTTTGAACATGTTACAAATTATATCTCTTCTTGAGACAGGTTCAATGGTGGTTGGCATCCCCGTTATATTACACGGAATCCGTGATTTCTTGTGAAACCATTCACGTAACGTAAGTATAGCGTTTCTATGACCAATTCAAGCGACATTTTTTTTTTTTTTTTTTTTTTTTTAAAGCTGCTTAACGTCTCTTAACAGCGAGGTATTTAGAGACGGGAAAGGACGGGGGGCAAGGAATGGTAAGGAATTCCGCCACGACCTTCTAAAGAAAAACCCAAATCTGGATGCCCGGACGGGGATTCGAACCGCCGTCCTCCCGAATGCAAGGCCAGAACGCTAACCGTTACACCACCACGCTCGGTAATAAATTTTCAGTTCATGCGTATGAGGTCGTGGTTAGCAACTAATTTGTTATATTTCATTCCTGTCTGTAAATCTGTTACTGTCTTCCGTACCAAATCTCCTGTGTTAATACGGAAGTGTCCACTGGGAAACCAGACTATACTTTCTACCCAGGAATATATTGACGGCGTATAGGTCGCCTAGGCGGTAGATCACGGTTCCTGTTCTGCACATTCCTGCGGTGATGGAGGGTGCGCCTCAAGCTGGCCTATCACGACCCAGATCCCATTAAGTGTGGAGGAAGTGTACGGCAGACCATTGCGTCATGGACTGGCGAACTCCGCTGCTGCAGACACTGCCGGAAATGCGAAACAGGTTTCTGATTGTGCATAGCGAACAAACCAGATTACCTGCGTAGCCCGCCGAATGGCCCCCTCAGCTGTTAGTTTTATTTCGCTTACAGAGTGGAAAAGACCTTCCGACACCCTACTTTTTTGAGTGATTAATCTCTCTGCATCACACTTTTTCATGTCGTGCCCATCTCTTCATCTCCACATATCCGTTATAATCTACATACTCAGTCATCAGGTTTCTTATGAGAGATAAGTCTTTCCCGGCGTATCTTTGATATAAATTCTTCGCGGGTTTGCTGCCGGATTACATTTTATGTTGACGAACTTTCGGCGACTTGCACTGCCGCCATCATCGCCGAAAGCTCGTCAACAGAAAATGTAATCCGGCAGCAAACCCGCGAAGAATTTATATCATCAGCTTTCTTGTTCTAATTTTACATTTACTCAAAGTTTTCGTTTTCAAATTAACCCACCACTGCGTGTTTATTGGCATTGGACAGGTCACTACAGCGCAGCAATATTGCATGTTGCTCGAGACCCAGTTATTCTCGTTCGAATTTTAGAGATGATGGTGCTAATCACCAGATTGTGGACCAATGTTGTGGGTGAAGTCTCAAGATTCGCCGAAATGGTTTACGTCGTCTTTCGTGTTAACTTTTGCATTGGATGAGGATATTATGTCTGGATGTTCTTTTGGTGTCCTTTGCAAAGTCAGACTTAAAGTCTCCGACCAATTCTTCGATCCTTCCAAACTTAACAACTATTATACTACATGACTATTATATTGCACTTAACACGAGCTTGTTACATTCGACTTCACAAATAAAATATCACCAGAACTCTAAACGAAGTAACAGTTCACCTCACCACCAAACCAGTAACTTCATACGGTTACTGAGATGGTTAAGAGCTTTCTCAAGAGTGTTACTTGTTATCAATTGGCAATACAATTCTGTTAAGAATCTCCGTATTTTTTCGAGCCACTTTTCAAGCAGGAATCCACAATTCTTTTAGATTTTCTACATTTTCTCCTGAGTTTATATTAAATTGCTATACTGATCATTTAGATTAAGGGAGCGACCATAAACCACGTAGCTCCATTTTGGCCTCCTGTGAACAACCCCCCCCCCCTCCCCTACGTAGCACGTAGCTTTTATCCTTTTGATTCCAGAAGACATTTTGTACTGTTTTCTCCTGTCAGACTATTGGAGATAATTAACCGAGGGAAATAAATATTCACATGATTTTGTGTGTTCTGTTCCTCATTTTAACTGAATGTTATGAAAGGAAAGCTACCTGGCTTGGCTCGGAACACCCCCCCCCCCCTCATGTAGCTAAGCGTAGCCTTCCAGCCAACCCCTCCCACCACTGGACCGAGCTACGTAGTGTGTACACGCTCCCTAACAGTGCGTATATAGAAACACGTATTTAAGCAACGACTTCTTCATCTATATATTCGAAAGGTATTAGAACAAATATACTTCTAAAACAACTCTGCAGCTCTCTCAGCCTTATAGTTGGAAGACATCATCAAGGAAATACCTGCTAAGACGCATAAACGCAAAAAAAAACGCTTATGCAGTGTTTAATAAACCACGAATCTATAAATGTATTTCAGATTAGACCACAGTAAATAAACATTAATAAAATGTAAGAATTGAGTCTTTCCCAGAGTACAGCTGTTAAAAATTCTTTTCGGTTGTTCTGCCGGTAAGGTCTGCCATTCACAACGTTTCGACGGCTAACTTCGCTGTCTTCATCAGGTAAAATGATAGATTGGAATAGTTACTGCGAAAACACGTATTTGAAATCACAGTCAGTGACTACTTCGATCTACTATTTCAGCTGATAAACACAGTGGAGATAGCTGTGAAAACGTCACGTATGGCAGAACTTACCCTGCTGAACACCCGAGAAGAAATTTTAGCCTTATTTAAATGGCTGGTAACAATCTTAATAAATACATTTCATAGTATCTCTATTTTAAAAGCACGTAAAAAATGTTGTACACATGTGTGGACAGAGAACAGAGGGAAGACATCTGCGGGCTCTATCTGCTAGCTGAGCAGTGGACAAGTATGAGCAAACTAGACTTAAAAACGAATAATTATTTTAATATTGAATAACATTTTCATCATATGGGCCTACTTGTTTATAATGTTTCGGATAAACTTTCTTTGGTTAATTACAGTGACATCTACGGCCAAAGAATACACCGAAAATATCTTCAGGCATCGTCAACTAATCGAACATGGCCGAGCAGCATAACGGACATCATGACCAAGCTGTTTTTTATTATTAAATTAGATATTAACTTTAAATTCCCTCCCACTGGAGTTTTCATTTTTTCTCACTTTCAATTTTTTATCTGAGATGAGGGAAGTAATATATGGCGCTGGGAATATCTGTAATGGAATACTGCAGCGGAGATACATTGTTGACGCAGCTTTTGACCCACTACTGTTTGATGAGTAGGGTAGAGATTTGTTTGTCTGTGTATTGCGGGGTATATGACTGTTGAGTGTTGTGGTGCCAGTGCCTTGCAGAATCTCAGACTGCGGAAGCCGTGGCCGGCGTAAGACAGTTACGTAAGCGGATACAGTGCAGAGCTGGTGCACTCGGGAAGTGGGTGGGTGGTAGAACAGCTAGCTCACGCTGCAAGGCACCTGTTGCAATTAGGGCCACACCCCACCGCACAACTCGTAATATTTCTCTGTATGTCGAAGTTAAAACTCAGGTACATTAACCTAGGGACCTCCAGACACACGTTATATGAATCAGTGAATGTTGCGTTCCTTCTATATTGTCTCACTGCTGACCAGTCTTGTGGCTCAGTGGTTAAGGTGTCTGGTCGAACGATAACCGTTTCGAATCTTGTTCTCGGCTGGGATTTTCAATAGGGCTTAATCCGACCATTACCACTGGCACAGCTTGCTGTGTAAATGTGAAGTGCACCAAAACGCTTCCGTGATTCGGATACATGTTGAGCTGTAGGTCACCTATACCCGGTAGAATTCCCCGGTTTGGTTAGATAACCACGAAAGTGACGCATGTGTATCCAATCGGAAAAACCTGTTACTTGGTGGCCAGACAATCCTTCGGGATCTCCCAGCCAACAGTTCCATACAATGATTTGATTTGTCTCACTGCTACCAGTCCTTTGAGTACACTTCTGATTCTTGTATAAGTCGTTCAACCCACACTGATGCATGTCGTAAAAAAACAGCTCTGCAATATACGTCATATGAATAGATACTATAGCAATTTAAATGAGTTGCGATGCATCCAATTACACTAGTAAATTGATCTTCATATTTCACATCTGTCTTCCTTCGAATGATTGTTTTTCGGTTGTGATGGAAAAGCATGTAGAAAAGCCACCTTGTTCATACCAAGTGTCAGTTTCTAGTTTAAATGGCGAACCTAATTTCCATAAATGATGGTTTGGTGTGGTCCAAATCATTCTGACTTCCTTCACGTTGAAATATGTTTTGGTAAAACATATTCTGATTATTTACATGGACATCGATGCCACTGACGTTTAACTATATTAGACATTTATAAATTCGCTTTCACTGGAGTGTTTCATTTTTCTCACTTTCTGTACCCGACCTGACATGAGGCGAGAAATATACGGAACTGGGAATATCATGAATGGAATACTGAAGCGGGGATACACTGCCATATGGAATTCGGTTAGTTATGAATATCCATGCAGTGTAAGAAATAAGTAGATATATCAAAAATAATGTTACTTACACTTCTCTAAGCAACCACTTATCGCGACAGAGATTGTAAATTCGCTCTATTGCAGTGAACCATTTTTTTTACCTCTTATGTTATCTTTGATTTTGCAAGATAAAGGTTCCATTTTCGGTAAAGGGAGTATATTTCTTCTAACGTTTATCGCTATGCCGCAAGGTTCTCATTTACTTTAATTATGAGAACTTTATATCTCAGCCAGCTTTTTGCAGACTGCCAGTGGTGTGGTTGGAGAGAATGGGGAAGGCAAAGAGGACTGGGAGGCAGTTAAATGCAGCCATCTGTCTGTTAATCTGTATAACAAGTTTGAGTTTTGTTTAAGAATGCTGTAATTTACAAGCCAAGAATTGGAGACCATCCAACCATTCGAAATATTTTAACCAGCTCTACATAACTGACAGTGATATAATTATTTTTTATCGATCCTAATTGTTTGATGAGGCCAGTTATGAAGGAGACTGAAGAGTTCGGTATAAGTTACTCAATACTTTTGGTTTTCAGGAACTCTAGATATATGTAACTCTTTCAATTAATTGTGTATGATGTCCAAGAAACTATTCTCGAAAGTAATTTACAAACTTTTATAATTTAGAAACATTCCAGCGCTAACTGCAATTTATGAACCAATGGCTTAGTAGTATTTCAATTATCGCTACATTCCACAGCCACAGTTATTCAACAAAATCTGTTAATGCCCAAGGAAATATAGAAACTAGTTTTGTGTTAGCATGAATAGTGAGCTAAGTACCTTCTGATTTTTACCTCGGTAATTCCACATTTTCAACGAAAATATAACGGCTGATGTATATAGAAGGTCCGACATTGTATGACTAACTTCTGTTGAGGGCAGAGTCCAATTTTAGAGACCCGGTCCGCCTACCAGCGTTGGGGAATCGAACCCGGATCTTGCACTCCATACTCGTACAAGGCTACGCGCTTATAACTCAGAAAGTTCGTATTATAATTTCAATACTTTGTGTTCTTAAAATCCAGATGCTTCCTTTAATAATTCTGCTAAAATTCGATAATTAACACTGTGTTTAGCAATAAGCTTTTGGAATAAACGTTAATAATACTGATATGATTCATAATAATTTGACTAATAGATGTTGCGATTTTTATCTATTGATCTATGGGCGGTCATTCCAAACAAGTTTAAAAGTGATATCTTCAATACTAACCATCTTTAGGTTCCCTTTCGTTGAGAACCGTGTGGCGATTTAATTGGGTTTCATATTACTCTCAAAGGACCCTTAAAATAAACATAATCATCATTTATTACCTTAGATCATCTCATACCAACTGTATTAATCTTCTCCCTTTATAAAAGAAAATATTTACCCGATTGTTTTCTTAATATGTTTCTTTGAATTACTAGTTCATTAATAACCAAGCATGGAACCGTTTCTAGTTAATTTATTTACTATCCAGTTTCAGATACTTTAACTGGAAACCATAAAGCATATAAAAAAACACTTTTTAACATTTATTGTTTTCAGCCGATCACTATACTTTGTGTTATTCTATAGTTAATTATCTAGACTTGTCTTTTCTTGTTCATTTTTAAACCGAAAAGCATTCTTCACATGTTCACCATTCATTCATCTCCCTTTTTATTCTTGGCTGGTACTGTTGCTCAAATCAAATACGATACTAATTATCGTTAAAATTATTACGATGTCGTTACATTAAATAATTATATAATCAATACCGGCTCTTTTCTGTCCATTATGAGATATGTAGCTTATAATCTCTTTTATCAATGTTTCATACTGAGCTGTTGTGATAAAGTTCTGATATGATTAATTTTTTGTGCTACTAATGTTATAGATGTCATTATCTATTGACATTTTAATGGATTTTCTTTATAAACTCGCCGCTAATTAATTTATTTTTGATGATTTTAGTGTCCATGAAGAAGTCTGGTTCCATTACGGATTGATCTTTTTTTCCGTAGGGCTTTATCTCTTGTCAACGTAGAAGGTATTACAGGTGACAAAGGATTAATGGCAAGGGAATGGGAAGGAATTTGGCCATTTTTGAAGGAACAATCACGGTATTCGCTGGAGTGACTTCGAAAAACCATAAAAGAGCGAAAAATGATTGGCTGGACGGAGATTTGAACCCTTAACCTCCAGAATATAATGCCCGAACGTTATAGCTCACCCATTTGGCTTAGTCTCCGGTTCGAATCCGAGACCTGTTCTTTGTCTATTTCAAAGCTTTGCTATGTTCGTGTGAAGTACCCTGCAAGTAGGACCCACAGTGGTTCGGATTCCCCGTAAAACTTTAGGAGCCCTTTAATCGGTATAAATACCAGGATCGATTACAGTAGCCACGACAGTGGAGGACTACGCGGCAAATTGAAACTGTCACTTAAGTGGCCGAAACATAGTTCATTGTCTCCCAGCCTATATTGTTATATGTATTTACTTTACTTTCGTGTTGATTGAATGAAATGAGTTTGTAATTAAGTTTTTAATATTCTGATTTAAATAAGCTTAACAACATATTAGGCACAACAAGGATGTGACAAAAACCTTAATTAACGGAGATAAAAATTGTTGCTTTTTGAACACAGAAAGCAAAATAGAGTAGATGCAAACAATTTTTGGATGGCTTATATCTGCTCCAAACATTCATGTAAGTCATAGATGTGTTTGCATTTTGTCCTCATCGACCACTATGATACGCGAAAGTAATGTCACAGATATTTCACTAATAATTGCATATGTTAGGCTCAAAGACCGAAAACGCTCATTGAGCGAAAAAAAAATCCGACCACAACGCGTTCTAGTTTCTTGAAAACGACAAAAACACGCTATTTGCGTTATGGCACTTACAAAAAAAAAAAAAAAAAAAAAAAAAAAAAGTCAGAACGCGTTTTGGCTAGCTAAAAAAGGCCATAACGCCATAATCTAAAAATATTTCATTCAATAAAAACAACCAAATCATTCAAAAAATTAAATAAATATTAATAAAAAATTAATATTCTTAAAAACAATAAAAAAATCTCAGAATCCCAATCGACAGTTTATTCATCATAACCTAAGGTGCATTAATCACTTCAATGACACCACAGATCATTAATTTATATAAAATACCTAAGTACAAATTCCGTCTCTAAAGACCTCGCTGTTAAGAGACGTTAAGCAGTTAAAAAAAAAGTACAAATTCAGTAAACCTTTGCAATGCGACGAGTAACAAAAATCATATACGAGAGCCTTCAAACAGGTGGCTTTACACGAAATACTATCAGCCATATGATAATATGGCTTTTCTTTCCTTGGGCGACTTACAATACACGATTGGAGGGAAAGGTGTCAATCAGGAGTGTCATAACGTGACTCTTTCGTCACCACTCTGACTGCAGAGAGAAATCCACACCAGAAGTTTCAGCGCACGGAAGTAAAAGATACTAACAGCGAAAGTCGTTGGAGCAACCTGGCGGTACAGTTGCATATTTAATTGATCCTATTTATATTACAACGCTTAGAAACTAGCGAGCGTTCATTAATTTGCACGCTCAGTATTAAAGCACAATTATCGCAGCAAAAACTTGAGCAGAACTACTTTCGGTGATTGTGTTCGTGCATCTCAGACAAATACTGTCTTCCGTAAACGACGAGGAAGTGAAATGCAGATATGAACTGGTCTTGCTTACGTCTCCATAATTGTATTATGCAACTAACTACAGTCAGCTGTTCTTTTTTCCTTCTGTGATATTAAGTAATACTAATGACTCGCTGCTGTTAGAAACGAGGAGAAGATTCAAAGTTCTGCATCTATTACAAGCATGGCAAGGAGTCGAATCAAGGAAGTTAGGATTGCAGGGAGTGCAAAGTAGGGCAGATAGATTTGTTTGTGGTAATTACCTTAGATTCAGTAAACGATTCAGTAAATGATAAATAGGATCCTAGCTGAGAGTAATTACAAAACAGAAGTCAGGTTTAGGGAGTACTGCAGGTGTATAAGGCATATCTTAGTGATGAGGTCTGGGTGGATATAGGGAAACCGAAATATGAGTAATACGTGAAAGAGAAGAGATGACCATGGCATAACGGAATTCAAAATTTTTTATTTCTAGGTAATACAATATCAGGAAAATGCTGAACAATTAATAACACACATTTGTTGGGAAATGCAGGTATTTCCAGTTAGAATACATCTTCAAGAATACTCTAAAGGTAATACTCAGGAAGATTCACCAAAACTCAAAATCCATATATATATATATATATAATGCCAACCTCTTCTTAAATAATGTATAGATGAAACTGCGGAGATTAAATGAAGGCTGTACCAAAAGCTGCGAATTCTTGAAGAAGCCGCAACGTAACAGATTATACCAAATACAGCCGTTTCGTTGCGAACACACATAACTACAACGCCAGAAACGAATTACTGTTTTCGAAAAAAAGAGAAGAAACAAAAAAGAAAAGGAAAGAGCTGTTAGTGTAATAACGCAATGTGCAGAAAAAAAGTGAGAACGTTACGGAAGCTCATTGACTACGAATAACGCCATATAGGCTTCAATATTTGTAAGCAATCTTATTATTATCACTGGTGTTTGAAGAAATATGGGACACACGGGTACCTTCAATGGAGACCGTGTCTCCATTATTGTGGTAGCACGCACAAGGGTACCTGTAGAACTGAAAGTCCAATTTACGGATGGATTCACTCTCACTCTAACTCGCATATCCGATAAGGGAAATTGCAAATCTGCCGAGATATTGTGACAAAGCAAAATGTGACTTGTTTTTAATCTCTTACATGCTGGTTTCGGCTGTGGAAGCATTCTTTCTTGGTCTAGATTCTGGTTTGGCACGCTGTATCATCTACAGGGTGTCCAGAAAAGGACTCCCTGATTTCAAAATTAAATATCTCGAAAACAAAGATCGATAGAGGAATGCAGTAAACGGTTTGTTTATCGTGACAGCTGTAAGAAGTGTATACAGCAGTTTGAAATAATAGTTACAAAAGCTGCTAACAGATGACGCTGTAATCGCCATACGTGCCTAAATAGTGATCCGAAGCAAGCGTTAGAGGATCGACCAGGTACTGAATGGTTTATGCAAGATGGGGCCCGACCACATCGGACCGAACAAGTGTTTCGCTTTCTTGAGGAATACTTCGGGAATCGAGTCATTGCTTTGGGATATCCAGAATTTACTGGTGCAGGCATGGATTGGCCTCCATATTCGCCGGATGTGACTCCCTGTGACTTTTTTTTGTGGGGCACAGTGAAAGACATGGTCTACCCGAAGCATCCCGCCACGCTGGACGAGCTGGAATCGGCGATCTCTGCGGCATGTGAATCCATTTCGGTCAGACACTACGAAATGTGATGGCGAATTTCATTCTTCGTTTGCGCCACCTCTGTAGTGCCAATGGTGAACATTTTGAAAACATTGTGATGTGATTGTTTGCAAAGATTGTTTTCATACGATTATTTCACTTATGTATGCTGATATGAGCTGTACAGCGTACAGCGCCATCTGTTAGCAGCTTTTGTAACTATTATTTCACACTGCTGTATACACTTCTTACAGCTGTCACAATAAACATACCGTTTACTGCATTCCTCTATCGATCTTTGTTTTCGAAATATTTAATTTTGAAATCAGGGAGTCCTTTTCTGGACACCCTGTATTTACCGGCAATAGCTCCCGGAAATTTTAATTGCCTTGGATCTTCAATAAGACGAAATATTTATCAGAAATTTTTTAACTCGTCTATTTAAGCTTGCCTTTCTGTAATGCTCAATTCGTCATCCCCATCTCCGCCAGATTCAAATTAACCCAACGCATATCCTACGAGAATCACTGCTTCTTTTCTTTTCTTTTTTTTTTTTTTTTTTTTTTGCTTATGGTTTTACGCTTCGTCGAGGCCGAGGACATTAAAGGCGAAAAAGAACTGGGTGTAAGGGACGGGAAGGAACTTGACCATGCCCTTTTGAAGTAATCATCTCGGCATTCGTATGGATTGATTTCGTAAAACCATGGAAACTGAAATCTAAATCACCGGACGGGTCTGTACCTGCGTCCTCCCAAATGCAAGGCCAGAGCTTTACTGATAAAAGAATCAGTATTAAAACTTTTTTACAGTTTCACGTCCTTAGCAGGGTTGTTCTGACACCTAAACAGGTATCTTTGAAGTAATCGTGGAAGGGAAGCACATTTTCACACTGATCGATAGAGAAAAATTCGTAATAAACATGCCATCACACACTTTTGGACTCCAGGCAGCTCTGTCAAACATGGCCTCAAGTAACTTCCTGGTCTCCAAGAAGATGGCGGTTTATGCAGTCGGCAACATGTATTATCAACTGCCTGTTTTCCCCTGCAAACAAAGCACAGCGTACAGAGCACCGCTAGGCTCTTGTCCACCCGTCATTCTAACTCCGTTGTCTTCTGGCTGTCACGGAACGGACTTTCCGCCTGCTCGTTCGCGTGTTTCTTCGTTGTCTGTCGCCGGAGAAAAAGTCATGACCGGGAAGCGAGTTACTGTCGTGCAAGTTCCCGCCCGCCTCTGTTCTTCCCGCTGTCTGTACTCTTAGAAACATAACTGTGAGCCTTCAGATAGTCCGTTACTTCCTTGTCGTAGCATTACACTTCGTTTCCATACCCGGAACTATGCAACTCCTAGCTCAATGATCTAATATACGGTTAACCGTTGTTAAACAGCTAGCATTTTCCCGCTGCTTCTCCCTCGAGGACCTTCTAGTAGCAAAGTATAAACGTTTGTAATGTAGCACCTTTGCAACCTTTTAAATTCGATAATATCGTTACGCTTGTTGGAGCATTAATCTTTGATCGGGTGGTTTGATTAACTTTTTCCGTGTACTGTAAACTGAAGAACTAAATAACCAAAGTTTCGTAGTTAAAAAAATAATATATTAACAGAATCCATAGGGTTAGGTGCGTAGCTGTGTTGTTGCGTGATCTTTGGAGGGTATCTCGCAAAGGAGTGTTCATCTGTGTTGCAGTGGGATCTGTGGTGCCTGTCTTTTCTCGGTTTCCCGGTTACGTTGAGACATAAGATAAATCGCGGATTTTAAGTTAGACCATAAGCATTCCAACGGTGTACGTTAGTTCTTGCGTGATGTCTGGATAAAGGGACAGACAGACGCAATTCGCTTACAGAGTTAATAGTGCAGATATATGGTATGTCGTCTTCTCATTCAGCTTTGCACTTCCTGGCTTACGTTTCCACACCCGGAACTATGACGTCGTATGATCCAATATTTAGTTAACCTAACACAGTCATCCAGTATTCAGTTAACCATTGTTAAATAACACACTAATGCTCCACCACACCCAGCAGTTTAGCCAAGTGAGTCAGCACTCCACAAAGAAACCGGGCACGTGCGAGTGAAGCGTGGCGCAATTACAGCTCCCTACTCTAATGACATTAACGATGAGCTATCTTTGGATGCGATTGTACTATTTTTGGCGCATAGCATAATGTCTTTACAACTGATGTCATATGTTTTGTGTATTCTGTAACTACTGAACTCAGAAAAATAAAATGTACAATGGGTAACCATCTCTAACATGATAGCTCTCAAAGCAGTTACATGGCACAAAAATCTCAGAAGTTTGTCCACTACACGCATATCACAGGTTTCCGTAGTTTTTATATTACAACTGTATGGTCGATTTAAGATCGTGATACGGCGAATGTAGCAAAGCGCGTGCGATAGATGATTATATTATAGAGCAGCAATATCAGCGGAAATTCTGGTTGGATTGAAATGCAGCCTGGCCCAGAATGACACCTGACATTCTGAATTATAGAAATAGGCACTACAAATTTAGTTTTTAATATTAATTTTCATGAATCGAGCGTGGTGCGTGGGCGCTAATCTTCTGGCCTAACATTCGCTAGAAAACGGATTCGAATCCCATCCGGTCATATAGCTTTCAATTTTTCCGAATTCACTTTTGGTGAACGCCGAAATGGTTCTTTTAATTTTTTTATTTTTTATTTTTTATTTTTTATTTTTTTTTTACTTATGACTTTACGCCTCGTCGACGTCGAGGTGATTAGAGGCGGGATAGGACTAGGCACAAGGAAGGGAAGAAATTCGGCCATGGCCTTTTTGTAGGAAGCATCCCGGTATTCACCTGGAGTAATTTGGGGAAACTATGGAAAACCCAAATCTGGATGCCCGGACAGGGATTCGAACCGCCATCCTCCTGAATGCGAGGCCAGAGCGTTAACCACTCACCCACCAAGCTCGGTACGGTTCCTTCAAAATGTGTCCCTGTCTGCAATTCTCTCCCATTTCAATGACAAAGACATCGATGAGCCGCAAAGTAAAAAGACGGAGATACACTTATCAAATGCCTTTATACATTAAAAAGGTACAAGGGGTGATAAAATGAAAAGGTACGAAACGACTTAAAAACGTAACAGTTAAATATTTGCATATTCCGCCATGAGAGAACGTAGCGAGACATCTCGGGATGCGATTGGAGTCTCTGACTGGGATCGGAGCAGCGCGGGCGCCCGCATGCGCAGTAGAGAGAGCGGAGGCTCTTATCAAAAGCGGCGTCCAAATGATGCGGCAGTCCGTATGAGGACAGGATGGCGTACAGATGTTGGATGTGTACTGTGAGACACTCCGACGCCTACGCAGGTCCATCAAGAACAAAAGACCGGGGCTGCTCAGGGAGGGTGTGGTTCTGCTCCATGATAACGCGCGTCCACACGTCTCCAGAGTCACACACATGGAACTGCCCAAGTTCAAGTGGGAGACGTTGGACCATCCACCCTACAGTCCGGACATGTCGCCCTGCGATTTCCATGTGTTTGGTCCACTGAAGAAACACCTGAAAGGGGAGCGCTTCAACTCGGACGACGTATTCAAGGACGCTGTGAAGGACTGGGTCTCGTCACGGCCACAGGAATTCTGAGAACAAGGAATCCTGTGGCTTGTTCATCAGTGGGATCGTTGTGCTCAGGCCTATGGTGTATATTTTGAATAAAGTCTACATTTGTACCCACCGTGTCGTTTCGTACCTTTTCATTTGATCACCCGTTGTATGTTCGATGTTTGTAGAATATGAAGAAGGTCTCCGAAATCTGCGCGCTTTCAACGCCGGGTAGTTGAGTGATTACAACACTCTCATAACAGGTTTTGAAAAGGAAAAATTCCAGCTCCGTATAATAGCTTTCGCAGGAATAAATCTTTGCGTGCTTACATTTCGATGTCTGTGAGATAAATTACTGAGTGCGATGTAAGTCAAGTAAAAGTTGCTTAATTTCCTGAAATTTTCGCGTTAGGTGCTCATTTTGAGTGATTTGAATATAATTATTTACATGATTTTATTGTTAAGAACTTGCCAACTTCTGATAATGTCATAATGAAAAAAATAAAAGCTGTAACCGGGTGGTAGGACAGACGCTGTTTGAGTCCTTGGTGAAGCCTGTTTCTCACTATTCACGGATGACAAGCAGTGCCTCATCGCTACGCTTGGCCCCTCACTGGTTACTTAATGCCAACACTGGGATCGCTTGGCGCTACGTTCAGTTGGCAATAGGACGACAAGTCACTCACCGTATCGATCCATTTGCTCTAGTACAAAGGGAGAAGAGCTGTTGGAAGACCACGGGAAGCGTACAGGAAGACACAGAGGCTGAGGCAGTTGATTAGAGACAAGTAGTGAACTGTGGTTTTTAGGCAAATTCCTACAATCATCTAGGCCAACGCTGGGGTGGACTTCAATCCGCGCCTAGTAAATAACACATTTCTCAAACAAAAAATATACTTATTACATACACTACAAACAGAGTTACCCGTTTCGCAGACAGGTGCGCCAGGTCTAGCAGGGGTGGTTAGAAGTGGGGCAGGAACTCAATTCATCCCCCCCCCCCCAATTTTTTCTTTCATGATCCTTAGTGATGGAATCGGAGAAAAATAAATATGGAGACAAAACACGACAGTCTCTTTATAACTTGGCGAACTGAAACTTACTTTTTACACGCGGGTTGAGTATCCAGTGTATCAGTTTCGTCATTATCGTCATCATCTTCAACAGCTTCCAGTCACCGGCCGGGTAAGTCTTGTGTCCAAACCTCTGCATTTTCTTCTTTCTTCCCACCACCTCTCTGTCGCCACTTCGATCTAGTTTTCTCTTCTCTTCCGTACACACTCCTCCACTCCTTTCAGACACCCATCCTGTGGTCTACCTCTGGGTTCTTTACCATGCATCTTAGTTTCATGGATTTTTCTTGGTACACTCTGCTCCTCCATTATCTTTACATGTCCGTAACATCTTAGTCTGGCCTTCTCTATTTTTTCCTGTTTCGCTCTTTTATGGTATGTCTAATCGTTTCATTCTTTATCCTGTTCATTCTACCTCTAAAAAATTGCTTTTCACTTGCTTGTATCCTGCTGATGTCTCGCTTGTTAATTGTCCAGGTTTCAGCACCATATTCAGAATAGGCACATAGTATGTGCGACAAATTACTCTCTTCCTTCTCTGTGGCACATCCCTATTCCATATCAGACTTCTGATGTTCCTTAAGAATGACGCTGCCTGTCTTCCTCTTCCGCTTATCTCACTATCAATTCCCTCCACTTTCATCTAAAACACTTCTCCTTTTTACTTATGGCTTTATGCCTCGACGACGTCAAGGTCATTAGAGGCGGGATGGGACTGGAAACAAGGAACGGAAGGAATTCGGCCATGGCCTTTTGAATGAAGCATCCAGGCATTCGTCTGGAGTGATTTGGGGAAACCATGGAAAACCCAAATCTGGATTCGAAACGGCGTCCTCCCGATTGCGAGGCCAGAGCATTAACCACTCACCAACCAGGCTCGGTAAAACACTCCTCAAGTACTTGAAACTATTTACCTTCTCCAACTGTTCACTTGCCATTACAATTCCCCTGGTCATCGCCTCTCCCACGTATCAGTTACGTATCCGAATCAATTTGATGATGTTGACTGGTCGCATAACATGCTCTACTTGGTGTAATGACCGGCCACCTGTTGTAAGAGGGAACGTTTAGCTGGTAGTGCCATGTCATATTATTTAAGGACTAATTTGTCAGCTGGTGAACAGCTGTCAGGGAGAAGAGTAGGTAGGTACTGAAAAAAAAAAGAAAAAAAAAAAATGCGGAACTGTAAGCCAATTTGGAAGTTGCGAACTGGCGCTCATTAAGCACATTCATGAATTACTGTGTTAAGAAATGCAAACCGATTCTCTTTGCAATTCTTTACGTGTATGGACACAGGAAAATTAAATGTTTCATCGGTACCGCAGTTACAGTGGTTCACCATTTGAATTATTAGCGTACAGTTCTTTCTTCTTACTTGTGATTAATGCAGTGAAAAGTAAACAGCTCGCAATTCTGGAGAACGCCGGTACTGATCCCAATCCAGCCATCTAGATTTTTGTTTTTCCCCAACTCACTGCAGGCGATTGCCGGGGTAGTTCTTTCAAAAGGCCATGGCCGAATTCCCTCACGTTCCTTTCCGTCAGTCCTTTCCCGTCTCGACCTTGACGTTGATGATGCGTAAAGCCATAAGCAAAAATAAGTAAAAGAAAAATTGTTGCTCCAAAGTGTTCACTGTCACCTCGCTGTATATACTCTGTATATACTCTTATTCGGGAGGCGTCGGGTAATAGCAGACAGCCAGGGTTTTACTTCTTCAAAATATTTAAAACTTTTTAATTTGTTACCACCCATTAAAAATGTTTATTTTGTAGGGTAATAATCAGAGTTTAATAATGGTTTTTATTAAATGTTTCTTAAGGTTGGAGTAAATTCCCCATTATATCCTATCTTCCTTGCAAAAGATCCAACAAACCTTCAGATTGTACACCAAGTTACTAATCTTTAGATGCACGTTCTCATAAACATAAATATTTTTCAACACTAGACATATATCTCGATAATCGTTTAAGAAATGCGTTTCCCTTGTCCATAAATAAAATTTTTAATCAAAATAAAATTCAAGGCTGAGATTCCGATTTTTCTCAGATCGATTCGAGTATCCTTGCAACACAATATTCAAATATCTCAGTAAAAACCGTAGGATGAACTTAGAACTAGTGTTGCAAACTGAAAAAAAAAAAATGTTTTTTTTTTCAGCTTTGTGAAAAAAAACATGAAAAAAAACCTAGCACCCGTGTTTTTTTTCTAAATTTTGTTTTTTTTCAGAAAACAATATATTTGATAAATTATAGTTTTATTTAAGGAACTTCCATTTTAGAAGTGTGTTTTAAGTCTTACTGAATCATATAATGTCTCACATAATGATTCATAAGTGTGTCTATATAGGTAACATAATTTTATTCATCCTCTATGTCAGTACCACATTCACTAGTACCAACACTAGTTCGATCAGTGTCGGAATTTTCTGTCTCTTCTTCTGTCTCCTCTAGATCCATAACTTCAGAAATAGTTAAATTTTCTTTTACTGGTTGTTCTTGTATTGTACGCAAAAGATTTTGAGATTGCAATTTTAAATTGTGAGCAAAGTACACACTGTGCATAAAGACTGCGCCGATAGTTCTGTATTACGGTCTTTTAAGTTTGAATTTAAATCTATTATCATACAAAATAGGAGCTTTACTTCTATTCAATTGTTTGTTTACACCAACGGTTGCAAGGAAACGATTCATAATTAGGGACCGTGCACAAACTACGTGGCTCGGTCCAGAGGGAGGAGGGGTTAGCTGGAAGGCTACGCTGGGCTACGTGGGGAGGGGGGGAGGTGTTCCGAGCCCGGCCACGTAACTTTCCTTTCGTAACATTTTTCACAGTTAAAATGAGGAACTGAACCCACAACAGCATGTGAGTATTTATTTCCCTCAGTTAATTAAATCCGTATGTAATTTACAATAGTCTGACAAGAGAAAACAGTACAAAATGTCTTCTGGAATCAAAACGGAAGAAAGCTACGTGCTATGTGAGCGGGGGGGGTGGGGGGTGGAGGGGGGGCAAAAGCCACGTAGGGCTACGTGGGAGAGTAGGGGGATTCACAGGAGGCCAAAATGCACGCTCCCTTACTGACAATTTAATGAATCAGTACCACTATACTCTGAGAGTTAACAAGTATACGAATATAAGGAAAGCCCAATAAGTAATAAAAAGAGGAAAAATCTGTGGATAAATTTTAAATTCCTAATTTTTTTAAAAAAGCTCTGTAGGTAATTTTGTAGGGCTGGCAGCACTATTTCAAACAGCAAGTATCAATCCAAACAATGGGGAATGGGGATTCCATCTCGCGCAACCTAGTCTCTTCTGGAAATCCCCGTTCATAAAGAAAATTTCAGTCAATTTTGCCAATATTTTCGTAATTTTTTTCCTACTGAACCAGAAAAATATAGTAGATTTTAAACTAAGATAAGTACTTAGAATAAACTCTAAAACAGTCATTTTAAACGATAACTGCGTTACAAATTTGAGATTTAGTAGTTGTGAAAAAAAACATGTTCCAGAAAAAAAACATGTTTTTTTTCAAAGTTTTTTTTCATGTTTTTTTTCAAGCCAGAAAAAAAACCGTTTTTTTTACAACACTACTTAGAACCATATGAGATATACATTTTTTCACAATCTGTAGCAATATTAGCAATAACATTGTCTCATTTTATTAATAAAAAACTTCTATTCACAGAAAATTAATACATAAAAGGGAACTAAGTTTTTTTTTATGGCAGCAAGTCTGCGAGTCGAAAATAATAATAATAATATTACAAGTACCAGGATTTGCTGCAGTAAACCACTTGCTGGTCGGGAATAATATGAAATTATTAAGCAAGTAAAAAAATCGAAAAATGGTTCATCTTCAAACCCCGATACATAAGCTAGGTAGAGGTGCATAGGAAACCTGTGACTCCATAGGAAAACACTTCGATAAATGTCCATGCTCTATCACGTTAACTCCCAAGGCAGCCGAAGCGAATGATATGAAGTGTTACAGTTCTGCAGAAAGCGAACTTAATCGCAGAGCTCATCTTGTCGCTGTTATCGTGGACATCCTCACGTCTGGAGACAAACGCCATTACTTTCGCCTCTCGAGCAGATGGTATCCTTCGGTTCGCACCTGTTGCGCGCACCACGCCGTGACGCATTCATCGCCTCACCTACTGCAGGTTAATGGTCTCTCCACGCCCACATCCATCTTGCTTCACGTGTATGCAATAGTTCTCTGTTACTCAAGACACAATGTAACCACTTGCTACGCTTTACTACCCCGCCTTCTGGAAACTCCGTAACATCGAGAAACCAGCCATGAAGCTGGAGAGAAATATCACTTTGCTGTCAGCGCAGAAGAATGGATGAGAGCGTTAAAAAAGCCACTGAGCTAAAGGAAATTATACTGGTGGGTGGGCGGTGAGTTTCTATCCTGGCATTCGGGAGAACGTAAGTTAGATCCCAGGTACAGTCATTCAGATTTCCATTGCTTACATAAATTACTAGAAGCCATAGCCAAATTACTTCCCGTTACGCCTCCAAAATACTCTACCAACACTAATGACATAGTCGTCGACCAGTCATATTGCTCAAACGAGACTATGTTGATAAATAAGAACATATTTGTCCCGAGAAAATTGTTTCTTTCATTTTAATATCTACCCTTAAGGCGCATTCCCAAGATCCCTTGTAACGAAGGCGAGACGGGACGTGACGGGACGAATACTCAACCACACGTCATGGGAACAGGGCCGCCTCTGCTAGCGGATACGAGACGCAGCTACCCACTCTGAGTCGGTAAACATCACAGGCGTGTGTAGCGGTGCGCTGTTGCAATCGGTTTGCAGCAGCGGTGCGCACCCCTTCTGTTGCTGTAAAGTGCTCTGTGCCAAACGACACTAGGCAACGTGGTGCGGAGGTGGCGGCGAGGTAAGCTAGGACTAACCTGCGGCCCGCGGTCGTCCCTACACTTCGGCTAATGAGGTCCCGTCCTGTCTCGCCTTCGTTACAATGGATCGTGGGAATGCGCCTTTAGACTGTCACTGCACTGTCAGCAAAAGATGTAATTAGTTGTTCTATCTAATGGCTGAAAGCAAATAACAATATAAATAAAAAGGGCAGCGTGGTCATTGTGTCGTTTTGTCTGTAAAGTTGTGACGTCATATGCCCAGCCAGTTACGGACAGAGATGTTCCTGCTCTTTATCCATAGATATCTATATAGCAATCTACAAATCAAGGTTACTTCCTTTCGTTTCTATAGTGGTTGTGTATGTTTCAAAGTGCAAACCAACCATAAATAAAAGTATGTATTTCGTTTAAATTATTAGTTGCTTTTTGTTTGTTAATATTCATTCGATATAGATGTTTTCGTTACGTTCTCTGTCCACAGATGTGGATATTGTAGCAAGCAAATAATTTAGGTATAGAGTTTGTTATGTACACGACCTCACTAATTGTGAAATTCATTATTATAAGCATATTTTGTTATTAAATAATTATTATTATATGGAGTAACTTTGGTTTTTAAGTTTTCAAGGTCAGGGAACGTCAAGCCTAAGGGAAGGAAGATCTCTGGTTTGCAGTTGGTTGTTGACAAAAAAAGATGGCTTGAAAGGCAGAAATGTGAATACGTTCTACATCCCGGAGGGATGAATGCGAAGTTGTAACTTGATATTTGAGAAAATAAGCGCGAGGGCAGAGAAGAATCATAATTATAGTACCAATGAATCGTAACCATTGCGTTTAAATAGAATAATGTGCATTAAAAGGATAGAAAAAGATAATTCAATAGTAATTGTTGCTTGTGAAAGTTTAATAAATCATTTGAGTTGGTATTTGCAAAGTAATCGCTATTCATTTTAAAAGATAATTTATTTTCAGCTGTGGTAAGAAACTCAGTATGGATGCAGAGGATAAATAAAATTCCTATAATACTGATCCGATACTTGAAATTGGAGAATAAATATAATTTTTTAATATTTAATTGTAAGTGTGAAAGTCACAGTTACGGATAAATATATGCCGATAAGAAGAGAAGATTAACCCGTTACACGTTTATGACTCGGAACGATTCAATATTTTTATCTTTAAACTAAAATTTGAAACAAACCGTATCGAAAAGTATGTATTTCGTTTAAATCTACACGTTAGTTATGACTATGATTGTGCTATTGAACGAGGTACGACCGAAATATGTGCAAACACTACATCATTACGAAATATAACAATTCAGTTTAGTTAAGCAACCTGTAATGAATTGCCACAACACTCCGTTAAACCCACATAGTGCCTAAATAAAATTATCACACCTATTACGGGTCTGTTTCGACCACTATTTTGAAATAGCCTGTACATCTGCACGGTGCTGATACTGACAAGTGTACGGAAACACTGTGTAACAGGCGGGAAAGTTATATAAACCCGCGACGAATAAAGGGCACCAAAGACTGTGAGTTTCCCAGGTTTTACGGCACCATTAGCGTCGATCAGTGTCGTAATTGAAATTATGTAAGTGCCTAAGAGATCGGAGTGTAATAAGCCATGGCTGAGCTTTCTCGAGACTCCCCGATGCAGATCCGTATCACATAACTTCTATCGCCCGGCGCTCAACTCCGGTCGTGAAATGCACGACACAGTCTTTGGTTTCAGTAAATAAACTTCGGGAGAAAGCTCTCGGCTCTCACATGAGACACGAACTAGAATGTCGCTGGGAGTGTCTTTTATCAACACCGCAACGCTCTTACGAAGTAAATACTGATTTACTTGAAATTGTACCAGCCATAACACAATTTTTACTTGTAATACTAGCAATGAAAGTTTAAAAATACTAATAATAATAAGAAGAAATGTTTTATTTATTTCAGTACATGTTTCCGAAGATATTTGCTATTTTATAGAAATTATCGGGAATTTTGTGACTTCTTGAGGTTATAGCGAAAATTAAATTACAAGATTCTTAAATTTTGTTATTTTAATCTATATGAGAGGTTCTATATACATTTTTTTATAATTTTTTGCTGGTAAACCAAGAAAAATGAAACTAATCATAACTTCCATCTTGTCGAATGCTCAATAATGAGGTTATTTCCTCGGTCCTTTAACACTTTCTTAAAACGGGCAACGTTCAGAAAACTATTGTAATTTTTATGATCTTTCCAATATTTCTAAGCAACGTCTAAAAATACTGCATTTTTACTGCTTTCGATTTGCCACCAGCATAGAAATTACTTTTATTTATAATGCACTTAAGAAATTTATATACTTTTCCATTTACTTTCAGTATAACTGATTAAATAAATTTAAAAAAAAATCCGCTGCAAATTTTGAAATTTGGTTCAAGTACATCAGTATTCCATTTGAAATTCAAATGCCGGGAATGAGTATTATATCATTATTTGCAAGACCAGTTGTGGCAAGGAAAAGATACAAATTTAATCAAACTGAATTGTTATTAAAGTGTCGATTCCAACAGCTATATATCAAACGGCATTAACCATCCCGCTAAATTACTGATAACAAAATGATTGGTGGGAAAGGCAGAAACAATCTGCTACCAAACCTACCAATTCCAATGTAAAAAGCAAGAAGAAACCACACTGTAAATTTTAGAATTAATTTAAATTATTAAAAAAAGGTTAAACCAAAACTGTAAGCTAACTAAATATTTTTTATTGAATTGTCGCCGATATATCTGGATGAGAGTATGACATTAAATCATCATATAAAAATTCAATCGGAAATATAATAACAATACAATTTAGATACGTAACTATAGTAAAATGGCCTGCAACAATTTGCATTCTACAAAACTACTGACAAGAAAATATAATTTCGTATATATTAAGTGTTAAAATTCATTCGTGGAGGATGCTAGAATAATGAACGACGCTAGATTCCCAGGCAAAGTCATTTGAGACAGGAAGGAATAAACCTCAACCTTATTCACACTGTATCCCTATAAGCATTGCAACTCTTCGAAACTGGTTACCTGAAACGCCCGTAGTAAAGAATATTTCAGAAGTAGGTGGAGATCAAAGAGCGTGTAGACCCAGATGAGCAAAAACCCTATTGTTAGGCGACAAAAAATTGTGTAAAGTGAAATCACCATCGTAGTCAGGGATGAAAACTAGCCTGAGAGTCATCCTAATAGGTTTGAATTAGAATTTCATTCAACAGATATTTGCAATATTCAAAATATTTCGAAATTTCTGAAAGTTTCCATGAACTGATGGGACATCCATCGTATGATAAATGATAACTTGTAATATCAATATTACTACATTTTTGCAAAGGATTGAAAAACAAGCGTGGTGGGTGACCAGTTAACGATCGGGCATGCCATTCTGGAAGACCCAGGTTCGAATACCGATCACGTCATCCAGATTTTGGATTTCCGAAATATGGTAAAAATTGTTTGAATGATCTGAATTTGTATCGGAAAGAAACAAACATCCATACTTATTTACATACAATGCTAACCGAGGTCCTCAATCCGAAGGTTGATTGGATTCTCCCAAAGGAGACATACTAAACATGATATCAAAGGTAGCACGGTCAGTTCCTTTCCTCCTTACCTAACCTAACAGTAATTTTATCACGTAAAGGTAACTTGAAGTCCCAACGTGGAATCCGAACCACGGAAGCGTCCATGTGTACTTCACATTACACCTGTGCTGGATATGAAGGAGGGTTAAGGGCCTTCGAAAAGCCACACCGAGACAGGGATTCGAACCGGAGACCTTTCCATCTCCAGTCAAACGCCTTAACAACTGAGCCAATGAGACTAACCACATATATAGATTAAAAGGGAAACTGGGGATCGTCATATAATTTGCCTAGATGATAACCAGTATAGCCGATACGTCAGAGCCGAAATTTAAACCTGGGCCCGTTTTATATTCCCGGTTCAGTACAGCACTGCTTTAATGCGCACAGCCAAATTTTGGGCCGTATGTATTGAGCTATATAGGGGAAACAATCTAGCCATAGTGTAGCAATGTGGCATACATAAGTGTTCAAGGAGAAAAATACGTATGCTATGATTTGCTGATGACATTATCCTGTTAGCGGAGCGAGGATGTTCACGAGTTACTGAATGGCATGAACAAAATACTGAAGGAAGATTTTGGATTAAATGTAAATCAAAGCAAGACAAAAATGATGAATTTCAGTAGAAGTGATAACAATAATGGCTCATTAAATATAAAAATAGGATCGGATGCCATAGGAGAAGTAAGTGAATTCTGTTTCTTTGGAAGTAAAATTACAACTCCTGGGTGAAGAAAGGGTGATGTTAAAAGGAGAAAGCACTAGCTAAAAGAGCCTTCTTGAAAAAGAGAAATATTTTATTTTCAAATATTGATCTGGGACTCAGAAATTAAAAAAAAAAAGAACTCTGTGTGTGGAGCACAGCACTTGATGGCAGCGAATCATGGACTTTAGGAACATCAGAAAGAAGGAAATGTGGCGTTGTAGAAAGATGCTGAAAATTAAGTGGACAGATAAAGTACGAAATGAATGTGTTTTGAAGGTGATGGGCGAGGAAAGAAGTTTACGGAAGAATCTTGCACAAAGAAGAGACAGGTTGGTGGGTCACATTTGAAAACAAGCGGGATTGGTTAATTTGTTAGTTGAGGGGACAGTGGGAGGAGAGACCCGTAGAGGAAGACAGAGATTGGAATATATAAAGCAAAAAGTTGTAAAGGGGATGTTGAGATGAAGAAGTCAGCGCAAGGTAGGAAGAAATGGAGTATTGCATCAGACCATTCGAGAGAGTGATGGCAGCAAAAAACAAATCAAAAAAGTGTAGGAGTATATGAAATACTTTAGGGATTAGTCGAACGAGATAAGTAGGACCAGGGTTTTCAACAGTGTAATTACTGGCAGCTATGCAATCCATTCTGATGGTCTACTGTGTGTCTGCAGGTACTTGAGCGTCAGGGGCGTGATTGAAGAGGAGCGGTTGTTGACTCTGTAGCAGGGAAAAGTGGGTAGACAGCGGACTGGCTCCAAGGTCGCCGCGCCAACCGACAAGAACTGCGCGCCGTGTTTCGCTTCGCGAATCTCTTTTTGCGCGCTCGAGTACCCAGCTTCCAAGACTAAAACACCACTCCCGTCGCTACACGGCCAGATGTTGTCTCGGGACGTCCCATTCTGATACGACTGCTCAGCTGGTAAACGAAAACTAAACTCTAGGAATGGGGCAAGTTAGAAACACTTAAATTTTTATTAAAAAAATGTGATAATCTTACAGATTGAATTGATAAAGGCCTCCATCACTGAACTATTGAACTCTTTTCTTCTCCGTTTAGTTGTTCTGGGCCCGGGAGGATGCCGATTCGAATCCCAGACCTGCAATCTATATTTGGGATTACCATGGTTTCCGCAAATCACTACAGACGAACTCCTGGATGGCTTAATTTCTTCCCGTACCTTGCCCTCAGTCCTTTCCCGCATCTAATGACTTAAACGTTGACGAGAATAAAGCCATCAGCAAATAAAAAGTTTTCCTTCCACCATTTTATTTATTTTCCTCTGTTAACAAACTAACCAATCTCGCATGCATTGAAACTTTACCAAACATCCTGTCTCATCTTTTAACTATACTTTTCAACAATTTTATTCTTCATTCATTGTTAAGAGAAGCTTTTAATTACATGTCAACTTAATCTTTATGATCATTCTATAGTGCTTCGCGACCGAGCGTGGTGGTTGTAACGGCTAGCGTTCTGGCCTCGCATTCGGGAGGACGGCGGTTCGAATCCCCATCCGGGAATCCAGATTTGGGTTTTCAAGGTTTCCCAAATCACTCCAGGCAAATGCCGGGATGCTTCCTTCAAAAGGCCATGCCCGAATTCCTTCCCATTCCTTGCCTCCCATCCTTTCCCGTCTCTAAAGACCTCGCTGTTAGAGAGACGTTAAGCAGATAAAATAAATATATATATATATATATAGTGCTTCGTATGGTTCGATTCTACTTCTTCAATTCTTCAATGTGTTATAACCATTTGTTCGCCATAGAAGAAAACCTAATCAGTTCGTTGAAACATAATAACACGACGCGACATCATCCTGGGATCATGGAAATTAATTATTAATTCTTGTTAAAACTAATGCCAAATAAATCCACGGGTCACAAACAAAACACTGCAGGAGCTAATATC
>CM061914.1:90147815-90164559 GCA_031002005.1 Vandiemenella viatica
AACAATAAAAAAATCCTCAAAACCCCAATTGACAGTTTATTTATCAGAACCTAAGGTGAATTAATCACTTCAATGACACCACAAATCATTAATTTATGTAAAATACTTAAGTACAAATTCCGTCTCTAAAGACCTCGCTGTTAAGAGCCGTTAAGCAGTTAAATTTAAAAAAGTACAAATTCAGTAAACCTTTGCAATGCGACGAGTAAGAAAAATCATATACGAGAGCCTTCAAACAGGTGGCTTTACACGAAATACTATCAGCCATATGATAATATGGCTTTTCTTTCCTTGGGCGACTTACAATACACGATTGGAGGGAAAGGTGTCAATCAGGAGTGTCATAACGTGACTCTTTCGTCACCACTTAGACTGCAGAGAGAAATCCACACCAGAAGTTTCAGCGCACGGAAGTAAAAGATACTAACAGCGAAAGTCGTTGGAGCAACCTGGCGGTACAGTTGCATATTTAATTGATCCTATTTATATTACAACGCTTAGAAACTAGCGAGCGTTCATTAATTTGCACGCTCAGTATTAAAGCACAATTATCGCAGCAAAAACTTGAGCAGAACTACTTTCGGTGATTGTGTTCGTGCATCTCAGACAAATACTGTCTTCCGTAAACGACGAGGAAGTGAAATGCAGATATGAACTGGTCTTGCTTACGTCTACATAATTGTATTATGCAACTAACTACAGTCAGCTGTTCTTTTTTCCTTCTGTGATATTAAGTAATACTAATGACTCGCTGCTGTTAGAAACGAGGAGAAGATTCAAAGTTCTACATCTATTATAAGCATGGCAAGGAGTCGAATCAAGGAAGTTAGGATTGCAGGGAGTGTAAATTAGGCCAGATAGATTTGTTTGCGGTAATTACCTTAGATTCAGTAAACGATTCAGTAAATGATAAATAGGATCCTAGCTGGGAGTAATTGGAAAACAGAAGGCAGATGTAGGGAGTACTGCAGGTGTATAAGGCATATCTTAGTGATGAGGTCTGGGTGGATATAAGGAAACCGAAATATGAGTAATACGTGAAAGAGAAGAGATGACCATGGCATAACGGAATTCTAAATTTTTTATTTCTAGGTAATACAATATCAGGAAAATGCTGAACAATTAATAACACACATTTGTTGGGAAATGCAGGTATTTCCAGTTAGAATACATCTTCAAGAATACTCTAAAGGTAATTCTCAGGAAGATTCACCAAAACTCAAAATCCATATATATATATATATATACAGGGTGTCACAAAAAGGTACGGCCAAACTTTCAGGAAACATTCCTCACGCACAAACAAAGAAAATATGTTATGTGGACATGTGTCCGGAAACGCTTACTTTCCATGTTAGAGCTCATTTTAGTTTCGTTAGTATGTGCTGTACTTCCTCGATTCACCGCTCGTATTGTGGACGGCTGTGATACAATACGCCATTCTCCAGGGCTGCATCAGCGCATCAGGGATTCCATGCGACGGAGGGTGGATGCATGTATCCTCGCTAACGGAGGACATTTTGAACATTTCCTGTAACAAAGTGTTTGAAGTCACGCTGGTACGTTCTGTTGCTGTGTGTTTCCATTCCATGTTTAATGTGATTTGAAGAGAAGTAATAAAATGAGCTCTAACATGGAAAGTAAGCGTTTCCGGACACATGTTCACATAACATATTTTCTTTGTTTGTGTGTGAGGAATGTTTCCTGAAAGTTTGGCCGTACCTTTTTGTAACACCCTGTATATAATGCCAACCTCTTCTTAAATAATGTATAGATGAAACTACGGAGATTAAATGAAGGTTGTACCAAAGCCGCAACGTAACAGATTATACCAAATACAGCCGTTTCGTTGCGAACACACATAACTGCAACGCCAGAAACGAATTAATGTTTTCGAAAAAAGAGAAGAAACAAAAAAGAAAACGAAAGAGCTGTTGGTGTAATAACGCAATGTGCAGAAAAAAACGTGAGAACGTTACGGAAGCTTATTGACAACGAATAACGCCATACAGGCCTCAATATTTGTAAGCAATCTTATTATTATCACTAGTGTTTGAAGAAATATGGGACAAACGGGTACCTTCAACGGAGACCGTGTCTCCATTATTGTGGTAGCACGCACAAGGGTACCTGTAGAACTGAAAGTCCATTGTACGGACGGATTCACTCTAACTGCATATCCGATAAGGGCAGTTGCAAATCTGCCGAGATATTGTGATAAAGCAAAATGTCACTTATTTTTAATCTCTTACATGCTGGTTTCGGCTGGGGAAGCATTCTTTCTTGGTCTAGATTCTGGTTTGGCACGCTGTATCATTTATTTACCGGCAATAGCTCCCGGAAATTTTAATTGCCTTGGATCTTCAATAAGACGAAATATTTATCACAAATTTTTTAACTCGTCTATTTAAGCTTGCCTTTCTGTAATGCTCAATTCGTCATCCCCATCTCCGCCAGATTCAAATTAACCCAACGCATATCCTACGAGAATCACTGCTTCTTTTCTTTTTTTTTTTTTTTGCTTATGGTTTTACGCTTCGTCGAGGCCGAGGACATTAAAGGCGAAAAGAACTGGGTGTAAGGGACGGGAAGGAACTTGACCATGCCCTTTTGAAGTAATCATCTCGGCATTCGTATGGATTGATTTCGTAAAACCATGGAAACTGAAATCTAAATGACCGAACGGGTCTGTACCTGCGTCCTCCCAAATGCAAGGCCAGAGCTTTACTGATAGCAGAATCAGTATTGAAACTTTTTTCCCAGTTTCACGTCCTTAGCAGGGTTGTTCTGACACCGAAACAGGTATCTTTGAAGTAATCGTGGAAGGGAAGCACATTTTTACACTGATCGATAGAGAAAAATTCGTAATAAACATGCCATCACACACTTTTGGACTCCAGGCAGCTCAGTCAAACATGGCCTCAGGTAACTTCCTGGTCTCCAGGAATATGGCGGTTTAAGCAGTCGGCTAACATGTATTATCAACTGCCTGTTTTCCCTTGCAAACAAAGCACAGCGTACATAGCACCGCTAGGCTCTTGTCCACCCGTCATTCTAACTCCGTTGTCTTCTGGTTGTCACGGAACGGACTTTCCGCCTGCGCGTTCGCGTGTTTCTTAGTTGTCTGTCGCCGGAGAAAAAGACATGACCGGGAAGCGAGTTACTGTCGTGCAAGTTCCCGCCCGCCTCTGTTCTTCCCGCTGTCTGTACTCTTAGAAACATAACTGTGAGCCTTCAGATAGTCCGTTACTTCCTTGTCGTAGCATTACACTTCGTTTCCATACCCGGAACTATGCAGCTCCTAGCTCAATGATCCAATATACGATTAACCGTTGCTAAACAGCTAGCATTTTCCCGCTGCTTCTCCCTCGAGGACCTTCTAGTAGTAAAGTATAAACGTTTGTAATGTAGCACCTTTGCAACCTTTTAAATTCGATAATGTCGTTACGCTTGTTGGAGTGTTAGTCTTTGATCGAGTGGTTTGATTAACGTTTCCCGTGTACTGTAAACTGAAGAACTAAATAACCAAAGTTTCGTAGTTAAAAATATATATATATACTAACAGAATCCATAAGGTGAGGTGCGTAGCTGTGTTGTAGCGTTATCTTTGGAGGGTATATCGCAAAGGAGTGTTTATCTAAAAGTAAGTTGCAGTGGGATCTGCGGTGCCTGTCTTTTCTCGGTTTCCCGGTTACGTTGAGACGTAAGATAAAACGCGGATTTTGAGCTAGACCATAAGAATTCCAACGGTGAAAACCACATCCAAATTGTTCGTTAGTTCTTGCGTGATGTCTGGATAAAGGGACAGACAGACGCAATTCGCTTACAGAGTCAATAGTGCAGATATATGTCGTCTTCTTATTCAGCGTTGCACTTCCTGGCTTACGTTTCCATGCCCATAACTATGACTTAGCTAGTAGTATATGACATAATATTCAGTTAACCTAACATAGTTAACCATTGTTAAATAACACACTAATGCTCCACCACACCCAGCAGTTTAGCCAAGTGAGTCAGCACTCCACAAAGAAACCGGGCACGTGCGAGTGAAGCGTGGCGCAATTACAGCTCTGTACTCTAATGACACTAACGATGAGCTATCTTTGGATGCGATTGTACTATCTTTGGCGCATAGCATAATGTCTTTACAACTGATGTCATATGTTTTGTGTATTCTGTAACTGCTGAACTGAGAAAAATAAAATGTATAATTGGTAACCATCTCTAACATGATAGCTCTGAAAGCAGTTACTTGGCACAAATATCTCATTACTACACGCATACCACAGGTTCCCGTAGTTTTTATATTACGACTGTATGTCCGATTTAAGATCGTGATAATGCGAATGTGGCAAAGCGCGTGCGATAGATGATTATATTTTCGAGCAGCAATATCAGCGCAAATTCTGGTTGGACTGAAATGCAGCCTGGCCCAGAATGACACCTGACATTCTGAAGTACAGATAAAGGCACTACGAATTTAGTTTTTAATATTAATTTATTTTCATGAACCGAGCGTGGTGCGTGGGCGGTAATGTTCTGGCCTGACATTCACTAGAAAACGGATTCGAATCTCCATCCGGTAATATAGCTTCCAATTTTTCCGAACTCACTTTAGGTGATCGTCAAAATGGTCCATTTAATTTTTTATTTTTTTTTACTTATGGCTTTACGCCTCGTCGACGTCGATGTCATTAGAGGCGGGATAGGACTAGGGACAAGGAAGGGAAGAAATTCGGCCATGGCCTTTTTGTAGGAAGAATCCCGGTATTCACCTGGAGTGATTTGGGGAAACTAAGGAAAACCCAAATCTGGATGCCCGGATGGGGATTCGAACCGCCGTCCTCCCGAATGCGAGGCCAGAGCTTTAACCACTCACCCACCACGTTCGGTGCGGTTCTTTCAAAATGTGTCCCTGTCTGTAATTCTCTCCCAATTTCAATGACAGACACCGGTGAGCCGCAAAATAAAAAGACGGGGATACACTTATCAAATTCCTTTATACATTAAAAAGGTATGTTCGATGTTTGTAGAATATGAAGAAGGTCTCCGAAATATTCGCGCTTTCAACGCCGGGTAGTTGAGTGATTACAACACTCTCGTAACAGGTTTTGAAAAAGGAAAAATTCCAACTCCGTATAATAGCTTTCGCAGGAATAAATCTTTGCGTGCTTACATTTCGATATATGTGAGATAAATTACTGAGAAGTCAAGTAACAGTTGCTTAATTTCTTGAAATTTTCGCGTTAGGTGCTCATTTTGAATGATTTGAATATAATTATTTACATGATTTTATTGTTAAGAACTTGCCAACTTCTGATTATGTCAGAGTGAAAAAAATTAAAGCTGTAACTGGGTGGTAGGACAGGCGTTGTTTGAGTCCTCGACGTTTCTCACAAGTCACGGATGACAAGAAGTGCCTCACCGCTACGCTTGGCCCCTCACTGGTTACTAAATGCCAACACTGGGCTCGCTTGGCGCTAAGTTCAGTTGGCTATAGGATGACAACTCACTCACCACATGGATCCATTTGCTCTAGTACAAAGGGAGGAGACCTGTTGGAAGACCACGGGAAACGTACAGGAAGACACAGAGGCTGAGAGAGATGACTAGAGACAAGTAGTGAACCGTGGTTTTTAGGCAAATTCCTGCAATCATCTAGGCCAACGCTGGGGCGGACTTCAATCCCCGCCTGATAAACAACACATGTCTCAAACAAAAAATATACTTATCATACACTACAAACAGAGTAACACATTTCGCAGACAGGTGCGCCAGGTCTAGCAGGGATGTTTAGAAGTGGGGCAGGAACTCAATTCATCCCCTCCTCCATTTTTTTCTTTCATGATCCTTAGTGGCGGGATCGGAGAAAAATAAATATGGAGACAAAACACGACAGTGTCTTTATAACTTGGCGAACTGAAACTTACTTTTTACACGCGGGTTGAGTATATAGTGTATCAGTTACGTCATCATCGTCATCATAATCAACAGATTCCAGTCACCGGCAGGGTAAGCCTTGTGTCCAAACTTCTACATCTTCTTCTTTCTTCCCACCACCTCTCTGTCACCACTTCGATCTAGTTTTCTCTTCTCTTCAGTACACACTCTCCACTCCTTTCAGACACCCATCCTTTGGTCTAACTCTGGGTTCTTTAACATGCATCTTAGTTTGGTGTGGATTTTTCTTGGTACATTCTGCTCCTCCATTATCTTTACATGTCCGTAACATCTTAGTCTGGCCTTCTCTATTTTATCCTGTTTCGCTCTTTTATGGTATGTCTAATCGTTTCATTCTTTATCCTGTTCATTCTACCTCTAAAAATTGTTTTTCACTTGCTTGTATCCTGCTGATGTCTCGCTTGTTAATTGTCCAGGTTTCTTGCTTCTCTGCTTCTCTTGCTTCTCTGTGGCACATCCCTGTGGCATATCAGACTTCTGATGCTCCTTAAGAATGCCTCTGCCTGTCTTCCTCTTCCACTTATCTCGCTATCAATTCCCTCCACTTTCCTCTAAAACACTCCTCCTTTTTACTTATGGCTTTACGCCTCGACGACGTCGAGGTCATTAGAGGCGGGATGGGACTGGAAACAAGGAACGGAAGGAATTCGGCCATGGCCTTTTGAAGGAAGCATCCCGGCATTCGTCTGGAGTGATTTGGGGAAACCATGGAAAACCCAAATCTGGATTCGAAACGGCGTCCTCGCGATTGCGAGGCCAGAGCATTAACCGCTCACCAACCAGGCTCGGTAAAACACTCCTCAAGTACTTGAAACTATTTACCTTCTTCAACTGTTCACCTGCCATTACAATTCCCCTGGTCATCGCCTCTCCAACGTATCAGTTACGTATCAGAATCAATTTGATGATGTTGACTGGTCGCATAACATGCTCTACTTGGTGTAATGACCGGCCACCTGTTGTAAGAGGGAACGTTTTGCTGGTAGTGCCATGTCATATAATTTAAAGACTAATTTGTCAGCTGGTGAACAGCTGTCAGGGAGAAGAGTAGGTAGGTATTGAAAAAAAATAAAAAAAATGCGGAACTGTAAGCCAATTTGGAAGTTGCCATCTGGCGCTCATTAAACACATTCATAAATTACTGTGTTAAGAAATGCAAACTGATTCTCTTTGCAATTCTTTACGTGTATGAACAGAGGAAAATTAAATGTTTCATCGGTACCGCAGTTACTGAAGCGTACAATATAAATACAGTGGGGTTCACCATTTGAATTATTAGCGTACAGTTCTTTCTTCTTACTTGTGATTAATGCAGTGAAAAGTAGACAGCTAGCAATTCTGGAGAACACCGGTTCTGATCCCAATCCAGCCATCTAGATTTTGGTTTTTCATAGTTTCCCCAACTCACTGCAGGCGATTGCCGGGGTAGTTCCTTCAAAAGGCCATGGCCGAATTCCTTCCCGTTTCTTTCCGTCAGTCGTTTCCCACCTCGAACTTGACGTTGATGATGCGTAACGCCAGAAGCAAAAATAAGTAAAAGAAAAACTGTTGCTCCAAAGTGTTCACTTTCACCTCGCTCGATATCCTCTTATTCGGGAGGCGTCGGGTAATAGCAGACAGTCAGGATTTTACTTCTTCAAAATATTTAAAACTTTTCAATTTGTTACCACCCATTAAAAATGTTTATTTTGCATGGCAATAATCAGAGTTTAATAATGGTTTTCATTAAAAGATCTCTGAAGGTTGGTGCAAATTCCCCATTATATCCTATCTTCCTTGCAAAAGATCCAACAAACCTTCAGATTGTACACTAAGTTACTAATCTTTAGATGCACGTTCTCATAAATATAAATATTTTTCAACACTAGACATATATCTCGATAATCGTTTAAGAAATGCGTTTCCCTTGTCCATAAATACAATTTTTAATCAAAATAAAATTCAAGGCTGAGATTCCGATTTTTCTCAGATCGATTCGAGTATCCTTGCAACACAATATTCAAATATCTCAGTAAAAAACTGTAGGATGAACTTAGAACCATATGAGATATACATTTTTTCACAATCTGTAGCAAGATTAGCAATAACTTTGTCTCATTTTATTAATAAAAAACTTCTATTCACAGAAAATTAATACCTAAAAGGGAACTAAGTGTTTTTTATGGCAGTAAGTCTGCGAGTCGAAAATAACAATAATAATATTACAAGTACCAGGATTTGCTGCAGGAAACCACTTGCTGGTCGGGAATAACATGAAATTATTAAGCAAGTAAAAAAATTGAAAAATGGTTTATCTTCAAACCCCGATACGTAAGCTAGGTAAATGTGCATAGGAAACCTGTGACTCCATAGAAAAACACTTCGATAAATGTCCATGCTCTATCACGTTAACTCCCAAGGCAGCCGAAGCGAATGATATGAAGTGTTTCAGTTCTGCAGAAAGCGAACTTTATCGCAGAGGTCATCTTGTCGCTGTTATCGCGGACATCCTCCCGTCTGGAGACAAACGCCATTACTTTCGCCTCTCGAGCAGATGGTATCCTTCGGTTCGCACCTGTTGCGTGCACCACGCCGTGACGCATTCATCGCCTCACCTACTGCAGGTTAATGGTCTCTCCACGTCCACATTCATCTTGCTTCACGTGTATGCAATAGTTCTCTGTTACTCAAGACACAATGTAACCACTTGCTACGCTTTACTACCCCGCCTTCTGGAAACTCCGTAACATCGAGAAACCAGCCTTGAAGCTGGAGAGAAATATCACTTTGCTGTCAGCGCAGAAGAATGGATGAGAGCGTTAAAAAAGCTACTGAGCTAAAGGGAACTTATACTGGTGGGTGAGCGGTGAGGTTCTATCCTGGCATTCGGGAGGATGTAAGTTCGATCCCAGGTACGGTCATTCAGATTTCCATTGCTTACATAAATTACTAGAAGCCATAGCCAAATTACTTCCCGTTACGCCTCCAAAATACTCTACCAACACTAATGACATAGCCGTCGACCAGTCATATTGCTCAAACGAGACTATGTTGATAAATAAGAACATATTTGTCCCGAGAAAATTGTTTCTTTCATTTTAGTATCTACCCTTAAGGCGCATTCCCAAGATCCCTTGTAACGAAGGCGAGACGGGACGGGACGGGACGAATACTCAACCACACGCCATGGGAACAGGGCCGCCTCTGCTAGCGGATACGAGACGCAGCTACCCACTCTGAGTCGGTAAACATCACAGGCGTGTGTAGCGGTGCGCTGTTGCAATCGGTTTGCAGCAGCGGTGCGCACCCCTTCTGTTGCTGTAAAGTGCTCTGTGCCAAACGACACTAGGCAACGTGGTGCGGAGGTGGCGGCGAGGTAAGCTAGGACTAACCTGCGGCCCGCGGTCGTCCCTACACTTCGGCTAATGAGGTCCCGTCCTGTCTCGCCTTCGTTACAATGGATCGTGGGAATGCGCCTTTAGACTGTCACTGCACTGTCAGCAAAAGATGTAATTAGTTGTTCTATCTAATGGCTGAAAGCAAATAACAATATAAATAAAAAGGGCAGCGTGGTCATTGTGTCGTTGTGTCTGTAAAGTTGTGACGTCATATGCCCAGCCAGTTACGGACAGAGATGTTCCTGCTCTTTATCCATAGATATCTATATAGCAATCTACAAATCAAGGTTACTTCCTTTCGTTTCTATAGTGGTTGTGTATGTTTCAAAGTGCAAACCAACCATAAATAAAAGTATGTATTTCGTTTAAATTATTAGTTGCTTTTTGTTTGTTAATATTCATTCGATATAGATGTTTTCGTTACGTTCTCTGTCCACAGATGTGGATATTGTAGCAAGCAAATAATTTAGGTTTCCAGTTTGTTATGTACACGACCTCACTAATTGTGAAATTCATTATTATAAGCATATTTTGTTATTAAATAATTATTATTATATGGAGTAACTTTGGTTTTTAAGTTTTCAAGGTCAGGGAACGTCAAGCCTAAGGGAAGGAAGATCTCTGGTTTGCAGTTGGTTGTTGACAAAAAAGATGGCTTGAAAGGCAGAAATGTGAATGAATACGTTCTACATCCCGGAGGGATGAACGCGAAGTTGTAACTTGATATTTGAGAAAATAAGCGCGAGGGCACAGAAGAATCATAATTATAGTACCAATGAATCGTAACCATTGCGTTTAAATAGAATAATGTGCATTAAAAGGATAGAAAAAGATAATTCAATAGTAATTGTTGCTTGTGAAAGTTTAATAAATCATTTGAGTTGGTATTTGCAAAGTAATCGCTATTCATTTTAAAAGATAATTTATTTTCAGCTGTGGTAAGAAACTCAGTATGGGATGCAGAGGATAAATAAAATTCCTATAATACTGATCCGATACTTGAAATTGGAGAATAAATATAATTATTTTTAATATTTAATTGTAAGTGTGAAAGTCACAGTTACGGATAAATATATGCCGATAAGAAGAGAAGATTAACCCGTTACACGTTTATGACTCGGAACGATTCAATATTTTTATCTTTAAACTAAAATTTGAAACAAACCGTATCGAAAAGTATGTATTTCGTTTAAATCTACACGTTAGTTATGACTATGATTGTGCTATTGAACGAGGTAGGACCGAAATATGTGCAACACTACATCATTACGAAATATCAATTCAGTTTAGTTAAGCAACCTGTAATGAATTGCCACAACACTCCTTTAAACCCGCATAGTGGCTAAATAAAATTATCACATCTATTACGGGTCTGTTTCGACCACTATTTTGAAACAGCCTGTACATCTGCACGGTGCTGATACTGACAAGTGTACGGAAACACTGTGTAACAGGCGGGAAAGTTATATAATGCCGCGACGAATAAAGGGCACCAAAGACTGTGAGTTTCCCAGGTTTTACGGCACCATTAGCGTCGATCAGTGTCGTAACTGAAATTATGTAAGTGCCTAAGAGATCGGAGTGTAATAAGCCATGGCTGAGCTTTCTCGAGACTCCCCGATGCAGATCCGTATCACATAACTTCTATCGCCCGGCGCTCAACTCGGGTCGTGAAATGCACGACACAGTCTTTGGTTTCAGTAAATAAACTTCGGGAGAAAGCTCTGGGCTCTCACATGAGACACGAACTAGAATGTCGCTGGGAGTGTCTTTTATCAACACCGCAACGCTCTTACTTGAAAATGTACCAGCCATAACACAATTTTTACTTGTAATATTAGCAATGAAAGTTTTAAAAAAATAATAACAAGAAGAAGAAATGTTTTATTTATTTCAGTACATGTTTCCGAAGATATTTGCTATTTTATAGAAATCATCGGGAATTTTGTGACTTCTTGAGATTATAGCGAAAATTAAATTACAAGATTCTTAAATTTTGTTATTTTAATCTATATGAGAGGTTCTATATACATTTTTTAAATTTTTTGCTGGTAAACCAAGAAAAATGAAACTAATCATCACTTCCATCTTGTCGAATGCTCAATAATGAGGTTATTTCCTCGGTCCTTTAACACTTTCTTAAAACGGGCAACGTTCAGAAAACTATTGTAATTTTTATGATCTTTCCAATATTTCTGAATACAATGCCCTAAGCAACGTCTAAAAATACTGCATTTTTACTGCTTTCGATTTGCCACCAGCATAGAAATTACTTTTATTTATAATGCACTTAAAAAATTTGTATACTTTTCCATTTACTGGCAGTATAACTGATTAAATAAATTTTTTAAAAAATAAATCCGCTGCAAATTTTGAAATTTGGTTCAAGTACATCAGTATTCCATTTGAAATTCAAATGCCGGGAATGAGTAGTATATCATTATTTGCAAGACCAGTTGTGGCAAGGAAAAGATACAAATTTAATCAAACTGAATTGTTATTAAACTGTCGATTCCAACAGCTATATATCAAACGGCATTACCATCCCGCTAAATTACTGATAACAAAATGATTGGTGGGAAAGGCAGAAACAATCTGCTAGCAAACCTACAAATACCAATGTAAAAAGCAAGAAGAAAGCACACTGTAAATTTTAGAATTAATTTAAATTATTAAAAAAAAAGACTAAACCAAAACTGTAAGCTAACTGTAAATATTTTGTTCTGAATTGTCGCCGATATATCTGGATGAGAGGAGGAATGGGTACGACATTAATACATCCAATAACAATTCAATCGAAAATATAATAACAATACAATTTAGGTACGTAACTGTAGTAAAATGGCCTGCAACAGTTTGCATTCTACAAAACTACTGATAGAAAAATACAATTCCGTATATTAAGTGTTAAAATTCATACGCGGAGGATGCAAGAATAATGTACGACGCTAGATTCCCAGGTAAAGTCATTTGAGACAGGAAGCAATAAACCTCAACCTTATTCACACTGTATCCCTATAAGCATGTCAACACTTCGAAACTGGTTACCTGAAACGCCCGTCGTAAAGAATATTTCAGAGTAGGTGGAGATCAAAGAGCCTGTAGACCCACATGAGCAAAAACCCTATTGTTAGGCGACAAGGTGTAAGGTGGAATCACCATCGTAGTCAGGGATGAAAACCTGCCTGAGAGCCATCCTAGTAGGTTTGAATTCGAATTTCATTCAACAGATATTTGCAATATTCAAAATATTTCGAAATTTCCGAAAGTTACATGACCTGATGGACATCCATAATATGATAAACGCTAACTTGTAATATATATATTGCTACATCTTTGCCAAGGACTGGAAAACAAGCGTGGTGGGTGAGCAGTTAACGATCGAGCATGCCATTCTGGAAGACCCATCCCGTCATCCGGATTTTGGATTCCCGAAATATGGTCAAAATTGGTGAAATGGTATGAATTTGTATCGGAAACCTTGGTCTTAAACCCGAACGTTGATTGGATCCTCCCAAAGGAGGCATACTAAACCTGGTATCAAAGGTAGCACGGTCAGTTCCTTTCCTCCTTACCTAACCTAACAGTAATTTTATCACGTAAAGGTAACTTGAAGTCCAACGTGGAATCCGAACCACGGAAGCGTCCATGTGTACTTCACATTACACCTGTGCTGGATATGAAAGAGGGTTAAGGGCCTTAGAAAATCCCCACCGAGACAGGGATTCGAACCGGAGACCTTTCGATCTCCAGTCAAACGACTTAACCACTGAGCCAAGAGACTAACCATTTATATAGATTAAAAGGGAAACTGGGGATCGTCATATAATTTGCCTAGATGATAATGGTAATGTATAGCCGGTACGTCAGAGCCGAAATTTAAACCTGGGCCCGTTTTATATTCCCGGTTCAGTACAGCAGTGCTTTAATGCGCACGGCCAAATTTTGGGCCGTATGTATTGAGCTATATAGGGGAAACAATCTAGCCATAGTGTAGCAATGTGGCATAAGTGTTCAAGGAGAAAAATACGTAATGCTATGATTTGCTGATGACATTATCCTGTTAGCGGAGCGAGGATGTTCACGAGTTACTGAATGTCATGAACAAAATACGGCTCACTGAATATAAAAATACGATCGGATGCCATAGGAGACGTAAGTGAATTCTGTTTCTTTGGAAGTAAAATTACAACTCCTGGGTGAAGAAAGAATGATGTTAAAAGGAGAAAGCACTAGCTAAAAGAGCCTTCTTGAAAAAGAGAAATATTTTATTTTCAAAGGTTGATCTGGGACTCAGAAAGTATTTTTAAAAACTCTGTGTGTGTAGCACAGCACTTTATGGCAGTGAATCATGGACTTTTAGAAATACCAGAAAGAAGGAAATGTGGTGGTATAGAAGGATGCTGAAAATTAAGAGGACAGATGAAGTACGAAATGAACTTGTTTTAAAGATGATGGATGAGGAGAGAAGTTTATGGAAGAATCTTGCAGAAAGAAGTGCCAGGTTGGTGGGTCACGTTTTAAAACAAGCGGGATTGATTGATTTGTTAGTGGAGGGGATAGTCGAAGGAGAGACCCGTAGAGGAAGACAGAGATTGGAATATATAAAGCAGAAAGTTGTAAAGGGGATGTTAAGATGAAGAAGTCAGCGCAAGGTAGGAAGAAATGGAGCATTGCATCAAACCATTCGAGAGAGTAATGGCAGCAAAAAAAAAAAAAAGTGTGTAGTAGTATATGAAATACTTTAGGGATTAATCGAACCAGGGTTTTCAACAGGGTAATTAAGTAGCAGCTGGGCACACAAGCAACCCATTCAGATGGTCTACTGTGTGTCTGCAGGTACTTGAGCGTCAGGGGCGTGATTGAAGAGGAGCGGTTATTGACTCTGCAGCAGGGAAAAGTGGGTAGACAGCGGGCTGGCTCCAAGGTCGCCGCGCCAACAACCGACAAGAACTGCGCGCCGTGTTTCGCTTCGCGAATCTCTTTTTGCGCGCTCGAGTACCCAGCTTCCAACACTAAAACACCACTCCCGTCGCTACACGGCCAGATGTTGTCTGGGAACGTCCCATTCTGACACGACTGCTCAGTTGGTAAACGAAAACTAAACTCTATGAATGGGGCATGTTTGTAACACTTAAATTTTTCTTAAAAAAATGTGATAATCTTACAGATTGAATTGATAAAGGTCTCCATCACTGAACTATTGTTTTCAACGCACCCATTACAACCTATATCCTCAATTATCTGCATAATCTACTCTTTTCTTCTCCGTTTGGTTTTTCTGGGCTGGAGAGGATGCCGTATCGAATCCCAGCCCTGCAATCTATAATTGGGTTTACCACGGTTTCCACAAATCGCTCCAGACGAACTCCTGGATGGCTAAGTTTCTTCCCGTTCCTAGCCCTCAGTCCTTTCCCGCATCTAATGACTTCAACGTTGACGAGAATAAAGCCATCAGCAAATAAAAAGTTTTCCTTCCACCATTTTATTTAATTTTTCCTCTGTTAACAAACTAACCAATCTCGCAGGCATTGAAACTTTACCAAACATCCTGTCTCATCTTTTAACTATACTTTTCAACAATTTTATTCTTCATTCATTGTTAAGAGAAGCTTTTAATTACATGTCAACTTAATCTTTATGATCATTCTGTAGTGCTTCGCGACCGAGCGTGGTGGTGTAACGGCTAGCGTTCTGGCCTCGCATTCGGGAGGACGGCGGTTCGAATCCCCATCCGGGCATCCAGATTTGGGTTTTACAAGGTTTCCCAAATCACTCCAGGCAAATGCCGGGATGCTTCCTTCGAAAGGCCATGCCCGAATTCCTTCCCATTCCTTGCCGCCCATCCTTTCCCGTCTCTAAAGACCTCGCTGTTAGAGAGACGTTAAGCAGATAAAAAAAATATATATAGATATATATAGTGCTTCGTATGGTTCGATTCTACTTCTTCAATTCTTCAATGTGTTATAACCATTTGTTCGCCATAGAAGAAAACCTAATCAGTTCGTTGAAACATAATAACACGACGCGACATCATCCTGGGATCATGGAAATTAATTATTAATTCTTGTTAAAACTAATGCCAAATAAATCCACGGGTCACAAACAAAACACTGCATGAGCTAATATCTCAGCCATTTCTGTGTTTGCAAGACTGTAACAACAATAACGGATGTTTTTCTGGCAGCTGAATCATGTTCGCATATTCCGTTGCTACCCACCTGTCAGTCGTCTTGGCTGACCAATCAGCCGATAACCAACTCAGGAGACCACTAATGCTGATGGAACCCTAGGAGATGACAAACCTAACGCGAAGCTGTGTGACTCCACAATGAGTGAGAGAGATGAGTTTTAGGACCATAACCTCCACCCGATTTGCTTTCTAGCAGCGCTAGGCGGCGATAATGTCCCATTTCGATGTCCGATGATTGCCCTCGTTTCGAGGGGGTAGTGACCTAAAATGTTAATTATACATGTTGAAATGCTATGACGGGATGACTTCTGCCATAACAGTGACCTGCATACCATACCATGGCAGTACTGCGTCTAGATTTACATATTGGCAGAAGCACTCTTCTAGCAAGAAAATTCCGTTCACAAATTGCCCGAGCAGTGTAGTAATTTCTATAGAATGCTCATAAACATCACGGATCAACACAGTTAGTGAATTATTCTGCAACAAAGCATGGAAAATTGTGGATTGTTCACTATTGTCCCATAAGCTTGAACAGTACATGACTGATTAGGAGGTTACAGCTTGCTAATGCTGTAACGACATTCCACCACTCTCTTTTTTCTTTCTTAAATCTGTGCTAACGATGAAAGCACCGGATGAGAAGAAGGTATTAGTGACTCGACTTTGTCACATCGTGGAATAACTGTGATCATTGATTACAAACACCCACATCGTTGTTTGAATGCAGTTCCAGTCGTATGCGGGCACAATTTATCGCTGACCTCTTTTAATGTTAACCATTGTATTTGTCTCGAACTTGAATTTTTGCTCTTTCCTTACGACTTAATAAGTGTTGAAACAATCTAATGGTTAAGATTTCTGTTCAGTCTGCCAGTAAAGGCCCCTGCCAGGCAGACCTCACACACCAACGCGCCTGCACGCCGGGATACATATACGACTCCAAACAGGCGCAGAGGCATCAAAACAAACCAGGAAAACAAATAGAATCATCTAGAAGCTAAGTGGGACTATTTCTTACAGAGGTCGCCGTACTACCACACAACGGAATTCCTGCGCCAGGCCGCCTATATAAGCGTAGCCGGCCCGCTCCACCGCCAGTTCCAGCCTGACCGCTGAACCAGCGTCAACTACAGAAGACCACCGGAAGTTCGCGAGAAGTAGAAGCCGTCACTCTACCCCGGATCAGGACCAGGCTGAAATTCTCGACGGT
>CM061914.1:90165559-90184571 GCA_031002005.1 Vandiemenella viatica
TCAATATTGATTCCAGAAGACATTTCTCTTGTCATACTATCGTAAATTACATACGGGGATAATAAAATGACGGAAATAAATATTTACATGCTTCTGTGTGTTCTGTACCTCATTTTAACTGCGACAAATAATATGAAAGAAAAGCTACGTGGCCTGGCTCGGAACCCCCCCCCCCCCCCCCACGTAGCCCAGCGTTGCTTTCCAACCAACCCCTCCCCCTCCCCCCCCCCTAGAACTAGCCACCTAGTTTATGCAGAATCCCTATGTCCCTATGTTAGTGGTAGGCTTGTGATTAGAAGAGTAAGAACGGTGTAGACATATTTACGGTAGATATTGCGTTTGGTATAAATTCTCGTGGTAGAGATGTATATGGCAGAGTCTTCATGTGGTTGGTTCGTAAATGATAGAGATGTTACTAAGTAGAAATAACAATTGGTAGATTGGTTTACTGATATAATTATTTTTGGTAGGATTTTGTTTTGATAGAAGTGTTGAATTGTAGTGATGGTGATGGTAAGACTTGTTAATGGTAGAGTTTATTTTGGGTAGATATTTTTCTGGTAAGCATGTTAATGCAACCTTTAATTTTGTTTGCATTTTTTTTAGCATTTCCGGAATACTTTTAACATATTTTTCTAAACGTTGATTTGGCATAAAATATTTCTTAGAGTTGGCAACACTGCGGCTGGAAAAACGACGGAAAACCGAGAACTGAATAGCCTGACTGTGATTGGAACCCAGAATTTTTTTATTTTTTTTTATCTGCTTAACATCTCTCTAACAGCGAGGAAAGGATGGGGGACAAGGAATGGGAAGGAATTCGGGCATGGCCTTTTTAAGGAAGTATCCCGGCAGTTGCCTGGAGTGATTTGGGAAACCATGGAAAACCCAAATCTGGATGCCCGGACGGGGATTCGAACCGCCATCCTCCCAAATGCGAGGCCAGAACGCTATCCGTTACACCATCACGCTCGGTGGAACCCACGTGCTCCAGAATGCGAGGCCAGAGCGTTACCGCTCACCCACAACGCTCGGTGTAAGACAGGACGAGACTGTAATAAAACAGAGACCGTAAGTTTGATAGCTGCACAATCGTTCATGTTACAGAAAGAAAGCCGAAACGGTGATGGGAGGCGGAGCTGGTGGATGTCAGGTCCAGGTGACCTGCCCTCGTGTCGTTCCCACAACAAACAGCCGTCGCAGGTCACGACGTCGTCTTCGCACGGAGAAAGCCTGAGAAACAGACCCGAGACAGCGGTGCGGCGGGCGGCACACTTTGCGGACGGACAACACACCTGGGCGACACCCGCTTCCGGTCAGTGTCGCTACGTCTCTACCTTTTGGTTTCACTACTGTGCACAGGTCGCTTTCTACCCTGAGTGTGATGTCACGCAACCAAACAAAGTTAAAGAGAACTCCCGAAGCAGGCGCTGGAAATTGCTTGGACAATGTAGTATATGCTGAGATAGTCAGCTGAGAACAACCACGAGATAGCTGATGAAGACAGCAGAGTCAGCTGCCGAAACGTCGTGTTTTTACACCACCATCCGGCTGGACACCCGAGAAGATTTTGTTGCATCGATACGCCGGGAAAGTCTCCACTCACACATCAGGTTACTATTACTTCGCGATTCACCAAAAGTGGAGTGCTCGTTACACCTATCTTAATGTTTAATCGTTTAGGCATCGGAAGTGAATAACGGGATATGGCAGGAGGCGCCCATGGGCTATTTTGAGGAACCATCTCGACATCCACCTGGAAAGATCCAGTAAATTCATAGAAAATCCAGATCAGGATGGCCGGGGCGGGTTCTCGACATCACTCCTGTCGGATTCTAAGTTTTCTGGATCGATAAATCCTACCTATTCCATTCCCTAAACACCCGTGGAACAAAATGAGTACAGAAAAGAATTGGTCCTGGACCTGATTTCTCTTATCTTATTTTTTTTTTATCATTCTTAGAGAGGAACGTTACAAGTAGTAAAATGAGTTTTCCGTCATTCTGAAATGATCTGTCATGAACTTTTCAATTAACACCTGACGAAAGCAACGCCAACGGTATTTTAGATCTTCTCAACACAACTCGTTCAACATCGCACTTACGCTTTCCCTCGAGGAACATATACATATCACGAAACGAGCGACTCATCTTTGGACCTTCTCTATACCTCTATTAACCTGGTGAGAGGGTTTTCACTGGCTGCGCATTCCGCCTTAACCTAACCCGGATATTGGAGACCTACAGTTTAACGTGGAATTCGAACCGCGGAAGTGTTATGTCGTATTTCACATTACACAACAAACTGTGCCAGAGGTGAAGGTCATGTTAAGGGCCGCCGAGTAAGGGAGACCTTTCTATTTGAAGTCAGACGCCTTAACCACTGAATCACCAGACCGCTCTGCAACATTACCATTCCGTAGCAATGCCTGTACCCATAAAGTTCCGCTACCAAGGCACTTACTGTGCGCGGCGGACTGCGTTTCTCCCGCTCAGGCGTCGTTTTGAGGTAAACTGTGTCCCTGCAGCCCGATACTTACTTTTAACTTAAATTTTGAACAACGTGTCTTAACTAAAATGAGTATGCTACGTAAGAATCAGATAAAAATCACATCCACTGATACTTTAATAATCGCTGTAGACTTTGCACTAGTTGAGAAAAAGGGACGTTGACGACAGAACAGATTCTGAGAAGGTTTCCGCAGTTTGAATGTTCACGGTCTGATTTAAAAGCTATATCTCATCTCGTTACACCCTCTGAAATTAAAATCTTTTTCTGTATATTTAATTTTTTTAGCATAATCTGGCATCATTTAAAAAGTGCTTAACTGATTTTAATGTGATTTTCACAATTTTAAGGTCGGGAATTTTAATGCTGGCCAATCTGGAAGGAGAAAAAACGAAATACTTAAGTTTTATTTCTGTGAAGCTATTTGTAACTGCCAAGCGGTAAGGCGTTCCCTGTCATAAAGGTCATGCACAGTGTATACGGCTCCGTGAAAGCGGTTTGACATGCTGAATGAAGGTGGTGCCCACAACTCGTACTTGGTTCTCAGAAGTTATGAGGCATCGCCAGGCCGGATGACGTCACACAGGTGCGGCAGTAAGCAGAATTTGAACCTAATTTTGGCTGTGTAGAACGACCATTGTGAAAACATCTACATAATTGTAAATAAATAGGGGTAAAATATTTTCTTTCCGTATTTTTTCTTCAATTTTTGCTGCTGTAAGCGATTTTTGTTTACTAGCAATATATTTCGTATATAATGGATTTATGATTATTGCAGTCATTTTGATCTGCAGTTTTTAAAATCTGATGGACGTGGATTTAAGGTCCGTCGTGGCGTCTATGAACGAAGTATCTTATAACTGACCTGGATTACTTTTTACATACAATTAGAACTTGAAATTCTAATGGTTGAAAACATCTCCATCACAAGCGATGGTAGAGCTATACCCAACCAGCAACAATAATGTTATCCTGCATGAATTCTCACTGGCCGCTTTATTGCGCTCAAGTTTTTTTTTATTTTTTTTAATAATATAATATTTTTTTGATTCTGGCATCACACCTCGTCATCAGAGGTGTAAAAGAACTGAGGGCAGCGAACCGGTAGGAACTCGGCCATGGCCTTTCTTTTTTTCCTCAATACCATCCAGAATGATTTAGGGAAACCATGGAAAACCAAAACCTGAATGGCCGGACTGGAATTCCAACTAGTATCTTTTCGATTTCGAGGCCAGAACGTTACCGCTCACCAACTATGGCCGGTGAAAACAAGACAATGGAGACTGCTGTCGAAACATAGACACCCATGAAGACTAGTGTGCAATAGCACGTCGGGAAAACTCCATTGTAAACAAAACTGAAGTGCTGCAAATCTATGCGTGATACTTGCAAGAAAAGAATATCTGCAAATATCTGGAGATGGGTGCGTGATTTAAATAAACTTACCTTTCAGCTCACAATCACTGTACTAAGTATACGTCAGCTGGCAAATTTTTGGAGACAGGAAATTACGTACCTACAAAAAAGAAAAAAAAGATATGAGTATCAGTCTTCATTGATTACCTGGATAGGCTATAACAGTACACATATGAAACATACAATAACATATATCATAACCTTTGATGTTTACCGTCATTGTCCTTTAGTTAAGCACATTATCAGCATTATTACTTTGCTTCGGGTTTTACGACGCCCAAGTAATTAGAGGTGGGAGAAGAGGGGGAATAGAAGTGGGAAGAGATTTTAACATGGATTTTTGAAGGAAACATCCCGGGATTCAGCTGGATTGATTTCCGGAAACTAGGGAAAACCAAAATCTGGATGGCCGACAGGGATTTGAACCCGCTACCTCCAAAGTGCGAGTACCAAGCTCGGTATAAATATTAGTTAAAGCTCTGTACAAAGGAAATTGGAGGCAGTGTATTTAAATAATGGATGAAGAAAGGATTCCAGTACTAGCAATGCAGCACAAACCAGGGGATACAGAAACGTTGTTAGACCTAGGAATACAGAGTGTAAAAGTACAAAGTGGACCAAGTGATGGAGGAGCTACGGCCATGCATTAACGCGTAATCCTTGAAGTGAGAAGAAGAAGAAAAATCTCTGTCCAATACACAGTCTTCCAGGAGTAGAAAGTCACAACAGGTGTCCCTCCCTTCCACCTCCGCAATAGCAATTTCTGGACCCAATTTGAAGGGGGTGGTTTTTAGTACCCTTGCCCTGTATTTTAGCGTTTATATACAACTGTAATTAGCGTGTGTTTACTGTAATATGTTGTTCCTGTTGCGCATGAGATATGGAGAAAACAGAGATGTGGCGGTCATTTGAACCCATTTAGTCGAGGAGGACGAAAAGAATGACTAAGTTGCACTTCCCTTACCGGCCGACGAACCAGCATCAACATATGCCTAGACTCCATATGCTCTAAAGAATGGTTTCCAATATTTCTCACAAAAAAAAAAAACCTAGGACACACAGTACTTGCTACTGCGTGAAGCTAGGATATCGTCCACACGGACGGTGAAGCTACTTCGCACTTCGCACCTCTCTCCCCTCCCAGACATGTCTTCGCAGGTTTGGAACCCATACTCAATTGAGAAGTTTGAAGCACTTTTGCACTGTCTACTGACGAAAATTCCTTTCCACACCGTTTTGGAGCGCCACGCGCCGTCACGATGTCTTAGCGAGGCAGATGTTAAGTTGAATATTGACTTTTAAAGGGAATACTGAGCTAATATTAATCGATTACATAACAATAAATGGTAGGTGACGGTAAGTGAGACATATTCCGTCGAGCAGGTAGGTAGCTACCTCTGAATGATTTTGTCACCATAGCTCACCTCAAAGTTCAACGTCCGCAGTAACGGTAAAAGCCCTCAGCTCATTTGAATGAGACCCTCACGACCCGGCAGGCGTTTCTACAAGACGTCTGCCAGCCGACAAACCATCTTGCAGAGTCAGCGGCGTCAACTCCCTCATCTTGCCGTTCTAACTACTTCCACAGAAACTTATATGGTACAGTGCTCAGTATATTAATGATAATTTCGTATGGAATCAGAGACCTGGTGACAGAGTTTCTGACTGGCTGCGTTATGCCCCTCTATTGTAGCCGTTCGAACTCGGTAATCCTATCAGGTAAAGGAAACCTGCAGTTTAACCCCTTGCGTGCCATTTCGCTCTACGAAATCCGTGCCCAAGTGGTTGGGGACGTGTGCTAAACGGGCAGCGTGATGCGCGAGACAATCGCAATAGAAGCCGACGTGCGGCTACCTGTTATATAGCAAAACGCTTGCTTGTTCCACGCGATACTGTTCTTGTGGATGTCAACACTAATTTAATCCTTGTTCCTTTTTTATACACATATTTTTATACAATATCTCAATCGATACTTCAAAACATTATTACTATAAATCCCGCATAATAGAAATAACGGTTTATAAACTAATTTATACACGAACAATGCTTTAATAGACATCTTCAGGTATGACTTTTTCAGAAGGAATGTAATAACAAGACGCCTAAAAGTAAATATTGTCAATAATAAAATTAATTACAAGAATAAACGCTCCCCTTGGGCGAATATCTAATAGGAAAATTGGTCCGCACTTGGTTCCACGAGTCTCACTCGTGCTGTTTACTCCGCTGTTTGGCCAGCATTTGTTTCCAAGAGTCTGACTCGTGATATTCCGTGTTTGGTCCAAAATTGTTATCACGAATCAGACTCGTCAAAGTACGGCAAAGGGTTAACGTGAATTCCAAACCACGGGGCGTCCTAGCTTCTACACATAAACAAAGCAAAGGTTTGTCAGAGGTGAACGTCAGTTTTAACGCCCATAAAGGTTCCAGAAGGAATTACGACCCGGGCAACCCAGGACAATAGCTAATCTATGTGATACAGGGACCTTATTTGTCCGCACAAAGTATTTAATGCTAACTCCCGTCAAACTCAACAGCTGTTAGTCTCGTATCGATGGCCTGGTTTTATCGAGGTGTCTCAACGACCTTACCCATAGGATGGATGGATGGAAAATAACAACAACAAAAAATCATTAACAGGTGTTCAAAAAACTAAAAAACCGTCATCCGATTTTTGGCTCTGACTATCGTCTGGTAATGAGTAGGGTTCGGAACTTTATGACCAAAAAAATAGAGAAACATGCAGGCAAATATAACCTTAAAAATGGGTAAATATGACCTAAAAATTACAAAATATGACCAACATTTAAATTTACTATACATCAAAACATGCTCAATTATACATCATTTATGTTATCTATAGTCGGCGTCATGAAATTAGACCTGCCAAGGTCACGTAGTCTCCACTGCCTCCCCTGCCCGCACCAACCCTCTGTCCCTTGGTTGGGCTGGCGACATTGCCACATTAGCTTTTGCCGGTCGTCCATGCGTATCTTTGCACGCGGTCGCTTTATTTCCTTAGTTTAAGGCCTATTCGAGTAATATTAACGGTGGTGATGTTCAGGAACATAATCATGCAATTAGTGTATTAACAGACAGAAGTAATATTCGCGAACCTGCAGGCCACCTGGGCATTGGAAATCTAATTAAAATCATTGTAGCAGATATTTTATAGTATTTTTTAAGGAATATTACCAATAACTAACACGCAAAAAAAATACTTCGATAAATTACAAACACTGACATGGAGGTATTTGTGGCAGTCATTTCTATGTATAATCGGTGCCTTATATTTGATAAATTATTTTTCGTTTTGCGTTTATTTTTGAAGTTTTCTCGCGAAATCTGTCATATATGGTCCATTGTGTACAATGATAATAATAATTCTTACAGAAGCTGAAAATAGCTTTTCTGTGGAGGACAGGAAATATGTTTCTCAGTCGTAAACGAACCTACCGACCAGCCGGCACTGGAGCATGCGCTGCACGCAATCATTAGCGCAAATATAAACTTTGAAACAATCCAAAAGAAGTTGTCTGAAGAGGCTTTGCCTGCTACCAGAATTAATTTCAGTATTTTCTTAGAAACTTTCTCACTGGGAGTTTTTACGTAAACAAATATAACGGAAGTTAGTCAGCAACAACATTTTACATTACACAGCCGAAACAACTAAGCGCTTCGTGTAACATTTTTTTTTTATTCACATGGTTCCCTATTTAATGAATAGAATGTATTCGGTATAAGTCTGTTAACTTTCAGGAAGGCGCATAATTTTTTTGAATAATTTCTTATTATTTTTATTTCTTTTTCTGTCGGTTGAAGTGAAAAAGTAATTTCATTTCTAATTTTCATGGGAAAAAATTACTATTTTTATAAAAACAGTCACACAAATGTTTGGAATTATAAAGCACATCACCTTGTTCCGCATGTTGAGTATTGTGTTTTAGAAATTTTTTCGCACTCATTACTGAAAGTTGATTTTTTTGCTGATTTGCAACACTGTTAGGATACTCCGTGACCTTCACAGGACTAATTTCGTGACTGCCACTATAATAGCGTCGCTTTCATGTAGACAGCATAATTTGCTTTCGTGCACTCGCTGCACTATGGGTAAAATAAATTTTAAATCGTTTGGTTGAAGTCACTTTAATTTCAGATAACTTACAGAACAGAACTCTTTCATCTGTACTAAAATACTACTCTCTAAATTTCCTTACGTAACTTCACACATTCAGTAAATTTTACTTTCGGCATGGCTGTAGGTCTACTCACTGATCTACTGTAGATTTAAAGATGACTGAGGATATTTCATTAAGATATTGATTGAGAGGGATCGACACAGGCATGCTTCTGCTGCATTATTGAGATTCAAAGGCGGGCGGAACATTATGTTTAAAGAGTGACAGTAATACATAACTTTAATTCTTGACTGGTCAATTCTGATCACAGAGAATATCAGTTTTTTCCCCCGCCTGTATAGTAGAAGTACAGTTCTGTGAATAATTATCTTAATTTCTTTTCATCTAAATCTAGTGAATTCCCGGTACTATTAAAAAACTACCAGATTTTTCTTGAAAATATGACCATAAATGTTATCGAAATATCACCATAACTATGAAAATGGTCTGAATATGCATTTATATACTATATAAAATACAATCATAAACGTTGAACCTGTGTTTAATTCAGCATTTCAAAAAGAAGGCATATATGAATATATGACTTGTCCTACAGATCCGAGCCCTAGTGATGTGTATAGTTGTCGCTTTTTGCTGCAGCTCGTTTGAAAGTGACACGGTCGTAACAGAGAGACGCCGCTAATCGAATCAGCTATTTAGAGATGGGAGCGGTGTCGCTAGTGAGCAGGCGACTGTGGCGTGATGACTGTTATTAGGAGACAGTGGTAACGAGGGGCGCGGCATCCAAGTGGGCCGGCCGGCGCGTGCTGGAAAGTGAGCAGTGTTTACTAGAGCGTGCAGTACCCGCCCGAACACAGTCACAGGTGTAAGCCATCCCACACCTACAGTGCGACAAGACACGGCGAGGTGATCTGAACTGGTCAATGAAGTGCGGACAGCTCAGATCAGCTGCCTTCGGTAAGGGGGCATCCATTAATAACGTGAGGTGTTTTTCCGGAACCCCCCCCCCCTCTCCTCTGGTGAGACCTGGTTCGTGAGATCCCACCCTAGAAATCGCCCTCACAACTTTTTGAGACCTTTTGTTTTAGGTCTCACCCTTCCAAGGGCCGTTACACCCCCACTTCTCAACGATGAAATACCCTCCCCCCCTAAAATTGACTTTCGCGTCATTTGTAGACCTTTTAAGAATTTCGAAACCTCATGTGAGATTTCCGTTGACTCCCCCCCTTCTCTCTTGGTGAGATTTCGTGAGATTCCGCTGGACCCCTCCTGGCATCGTCAGATTTGGAGCTATGGTTTTACAAGACCATCACCCACAACATTCAAAATTATTAAAAAGTTAAACAGAGAAGTAAGATGTGACTCATACATTCAAGTAATAAACAAAGAGGCATGGCTAAAATATTTTCAACAGTTGTGGACCCAAAATCGAGTAGACAATGAACCGGAGGTAATATCACAAAAGAACAAAAATCTCAATAAACGACACGCCCATAGAACAAGAAGTATAATTTAAATACCTAGGTTACAACCTCAGCTATACCCTAGAAACTGATAAATAAACAAAATATCACAAATTCCACAAAAGTTACGGGAATAATAAATAACACCTTCGGACCATCTCTTGTTCTGAGTCACACAAGAATCGGGAGATATAACATCCTGGCTAAACCTACACTATTGTAAGGCAGCGAGGCCTGGACACTACGTAAAGGTGATGAACGGAGACTAACGGCGGCTGAGATGCGATCCATGAGGAGAACAGCTGGCTACACGTTACGAGACAGAAAGGGATCCGAAGAAATTCTTAAAGTACTCAAAGTCAAACCAGTTCCCCAAACTATGCAAACCTACAGAACATCTTGGACAGAACATGTACTGAGGATGAAGACGGACCGGATCCCACGAAAATTCTCAAATATCATCCCAGAGGCAGGAGAAATGTAGGAAGACCACCAAGGAGATGGATTGAGACCGTAACAGACCACCAGGCCTAACACTGGACAGGAAGAAGAAGAATAAGGTCTTACGGACGCATGTCCTTGCTGACGCCAAGCATATTATACCTACTGCCAGGTGGCAATAACAAGGGATACCTTTGACCTCGAACGGTCGTAACCGCACGAAAACAAGCTTAGAATAACAAGCGATCGTAAACAAAACAGTGGTGTGTGTCATTGCAATACAAAATGTTGCATTCTACCTCAAGTAACATTTTAATAGACAGAAACAAAGTAACAAGATATCAGTACCATATGAAGGAAATCATACGTAATTCAATGACGTCAGTGTATCATTACATTTTCAATCAACAGTGCCAAAAATTATCTGCTTAAAATACTTAATATAGTGCAAAAAATGCATATACAGCAGTACCACACACACCTGATAAGTGCTTATATTAGTCCTCAAAGTGCAGATGCGGGATTTCGATGAATTGGTTAAAACAAAGTGGAAGAGAACAATGTGAACACCTCACTAAAGCCACGTTATCACATTCCAAATCACTTTCGCATTCACGCAGTCCAATATCAAAAGCCACCGTAATCAAATTTTCAAATGATGATGCTGGTATGTCAGTGTCATAATCTGGCTTTCGCCAAGCATATTGCGACATAGGCTTATACGTAGTTGCAGCAAATTGATTGTAAATCACAGAGTGAAGTTTCATGACAAAATAACGATCATGTATCTTCATTTGTGGTTTGTCACATTGCCGTCTTATAAAATCACTATGTTACTTGAGGTAGAATGCAACTTTTTGCATGGAAATGCCACACTTTTATGATCGCTTGTTATTTTAAGCATGTTTTCATGCGGTTCCGAGCTTTCGAGGTCAAGGGCGTCCCTTGTAAGGGAGCGTCCATAAACCATGTAGCTCCATTTTCGCCTCCTGAGAACTCCCTCTCCCGCCACGTAGCGCAGCGTAGACTTCTGGCGAACCCCTCCCCCTCCCCTAGACCGAGCCACGTGGTTTATGTACGCCCCCTAAGTACTATGGGGAAGTGAAGTGTTGTCATCTGTCTGCGAAATGTGGAACTATGTTCAGCGTGTGATAAGTGTATTTTTTTGTCTGTGAAATGTGTAGTTTACCAGGCGGAGGTTGGGAACCGTTCAACCGAGCGTGGTGGGTGAGCGGTTAACGCTCTGGTCTCGCATTCTGGAGGACGCGAGTTCGAATACCGGTCCGGGCATCCAGATTTGGGTTTTCCATGGTTTCCCCAAATCACTCCAGGAGAATTCCGCGATGCTTCCTTTAAAATGCCATGGCCGAATTCTTTCCCGCTTCTTGGCCTCATCCTTTCCCGCCTCTAATGGCCGTAAAGCTATAAGTAAGCAAAAAAAAAAAAAAAAAAAAAAAACTGTTCCAACATTCGTTTTGTTGGCTGCTGAAAACCTCTTAAAGACCACAGGCTGGACGCCCCATAGTGGGCCAAAATATAAAAAGTTGTTCAATTTGTATCAAAGTTAGTATGTAAAGGTTAGAGAAGTTGCTGATTAAGAATATAATATCAAAAAGTGAAAAAAGAAAATGGCGGATCCAAGATGGCGGACAAATATTGCTAAAAGTCGTTTTATTCATATAAAAGTATTTTTTTTTTTTTTTTTTTATCGAGGTAGCTAAAGTTGTTCAATTTGTACCAAAGTTTGTTCGTAAAGGTTATCGAAGTTGGTGATTAAGAATATGGTATCAAAAAGTGAAAAAAGAAAATGGCGGATCCAAGATGACGGACAAATATTGCTAAAAGTCTTTTGATTCATACAAAAGTAATTTTTTGGGTTTTATCGAGATTGAAGATGAAGATTATGACTTCAAATATTTAAAAAAAAATGATGGATCCAAGATGGCGGACAAAAATTGGTAAAATTCTTTTTATTTATATAAAAGTCAATATTTAGAGGTTGTAGTAGTTAATGCTTAAAAATATAAGCTCAAAAAAATGGAAATCTCGAAAAAAGTACCAAATAGAGGATAAAAGATAGTATAAAATATTAAAAAAAGAATTTTATATCAATTACAGTTATTCAGTTAGTAAATTGTTTGTGACTGTAATTAAAAGTTGTCGTTTTCTTCTTCTTTTTTATATTCATATCTTCTTCTTCTGCATCTTCACCTGAATCGTCATCATCTTCACAGACTCTTTCCTCATCATCTACATCGGAATCTTCACAATCTTCCGGCACAGGAACTAAGAGGGCAACGGCTTCTGACGACAAACTCTTCAGTTTGTTTGATGATTTGCGCAGAGAAGAAATATGGAAGTCTGTGGTTGCCAACAATCTCCTGAACACGTCTTACATACTCTTAAGTCCGGAAAACTTTCGAGAAAAACTTATGCGATATTGCTTTATCAACTTATTGGTTGAGTCTTGAGAATCCTCCGACAGTTCATATTATTATTAATTTATTTAATATTTATTTCTTAACACGTGTTTGAAAGCATTAAAAAGTAACTCCACAAAGTATGTAGAATATTTTTGTTTAAAAAAATGTACTTTTTCATAATTATAAATGAAAAATTAACTTAATATGAATAATTTCATTTATAAAAATAACCAAACATTTTGCAAGCGTCGCTTAAAACGTGGTCGGAGTTGGTACTAGTAGGTGGATTTGAAGATTAATTTACTAAGGTAATAATACATACTTGCAGACACAGTGCAAAAGAAAGCGGAATATCGTGGAATTCGTAACTTATCTCTATTTTTTTAAGCACATTTTAAAATTTTCTTCGGCATTTTCCGGTATTAAGTTAATTAAAAAAATATGTGTAATTAATGATTTAATAATGACATAAATGTATGTTAATTAATACATACTGCCTGGAACACCGTCCATATTTAAAATATTCGTTTCACTTACATAGAACATAAATATTTATCTTTAACGACAAGAGTATTTTGTAGACTGGTCGGCTGCATGCACCTCTAGCAATGAAATGCCGACTTTGACATGAAATATAAAGGTGGAAATGAACAATTGATCGTCCAAACAATCGGTATTTAGTAGTTCCAACATTACTGTAGCCAACCTGATAGTCGAAAATTCCCATCCAGAAATTTTATTTTTTCCTTTTTGGCCACGTTTTCATGATTCTGGCCCACTGTGCGCCCGGTAAGCAGAGATATGGGGTCTTAAGCAACTTTGTTACAATTTCATGTTGAACAGATCGGTTCTAGGATAATAAGAAGAGTTGTACTACCGATGATTATATACACATACTATAAAATCAGGAGTTGGAGTTGGTACAAAGGAGAGCAGCCAGATTTATGTGCGGAAATTACTACAGAATGCAATAAGTAACTGATATGAAGGACGAGCTGCTTTTGGAGTTATGGAAGACAGAAGACGGATGAACTGTGTTAAGACTGTTCAGTGCTTATAACCTCGATAGTTCGATGGATATTAGTAGAAGGAATAGCAGTTGTACATGAAAGGGAAGAGATGACCATAGTATAAGCTGGCACTTGAATTCGAGCATAAGGGAGTAGAAAAATTATCTTTTCCAGGTAAGGGAATCAGGTACAGGAATAAATTCCGAAGGGAATTAATGGACAGTTTATCAAAAATAATCCAAGGGTGGGTGGTGAAAAATCATGATATGGGAAGGTGGGGGTTTAGGGACATTGTTACCAGAGCGTATGTACTCCGTCGCAATCGAAATTAAATTAAATCGTTTTTCTCAGCCTTGTTGGTCATATTCAGCGTGTTTATGGACAAGGAGAACGGGAATAAGTTAATTAAATCTCTGGCGTCACTGTTTGTGTGCTTAAACTGCAGATAACCTGAAGTAATCGTAAAAATCTCATGAAGTCGCATTAAGGCTAACTACTGCGTTAGAGATAACGTTCATGATAAGCTTTTTATTGGTCTCCACCTGCACTAATATTATAAATGCGAAAGTAGCTCAGTCTCTCTTTCTTTTTGTTACGTTTTCACGACAAAACAGCTAAACCGATCTTGAAGAAAATTGACAAGGAAATGCTATGTATTATTGGAAGTAACGTAGGATATTTTTTTCGGGATAAGTAACACATTTTGTCATTAAATTTTTAAAACCAGTAGAATGGTTGCAGACAGATGAATAGCGTATGTAACTCTCTTATTGTTCTATAGCTTGCTCAGATTTTGTTTCTCTCGAAGTCAGTGGTTTAAAAAAACTAGAGATTCCGCTAAAATTAATCTTTGAGATTGCTATCAATAAAGCCCAAGGATAGACACTGAAAATAGCCGTGTTTTTTCCCGCACTCAGTCATATGTATCTATCTCACTGGTTTCCAATCCCCAAAGGCTATATACCTTAGCAAAGGACAGCCATACCAAAAACGTTGTGAGCAAAACAGGATCAACATAAGATGTTCCCAAAAAGTGATGTAATTTTAAACCCCAAACGAAATTGTAAAAAGTGCAAGACAATGAGCATAACTAACAAAAAGAATCCAATTGTTCAGAAATACGAGTTAAACAATACAGTTATTGATATGGTCGATTCTATGAAATATTTGGGAGTAACAGTACAAAGGAACATGAAATGGGACATACACATTAATTCGTTAGTAGGTAGAGCAAATTCTAGTTTGCGATTCATAGGTCGAATCTTGAAAAATTGTAATGAATAAACAAAGGAGATAGCGTACAAATCTCTTGTGCGTCCACATTTGGGTTATTGTTGTGCCATTTTGGACCCGTTTCGTAAGGGGTTGATCGAAAGTATAGAGAAAGTACAGAAAAGAGCCGCTCGATTCGTGACCGCTTGCTACAGTCCTTATGAAAGCGTCACAGAACTGATTAGTAGACTAGGTTGGGAGTCTCTGGTAGATAGACGACAAACATTTCGTTTAAACTTATTGGTAAAGATGCGTACTCCCACTTTCACTTTTGAGTGTAGTGAAATACTTCGTCCACTTATCTATTTGAGTCGGAAGGACAGGAAAGATAAAATTAGAGAAATAAGGTGCCGGACTGATTCTTATATGAATTCTTTTTTTCCTCGTACCATTAGGGATTGGAATGCACAGCAAAGAGATTAGCTTTGGTGCTGAGCACCCTCTGCCACCCACAATTTTGTGAATTGCAGAGTATATATGTAGAAAATCTGCCGGACGAGCAGTGGTAGGTAGTCTCCCAAAAATAAACCCTTCTACCCTTAGATTGTTGCTATTTTTGAACATGTTACAAATGGTATCTCTTCTTGAGACAGGTTTAATGGTAAATGGCATCCCCGTCATATTACACCGAATCCGTGTTTTTTGTGAAACCATTCACGAATTACGTGAGGTGTTTTTTCCGGATTTCCGCCCCCCCCCCCTCTGGTGAGATTTCGTGAGATCCTGCCGGACCCCCACCCCCCTGTGGTGAGATCTGGGGTACGTGAGAACCCCCCTCCCCTAGAAATCGCCATCGCAACTTTTGTAGACTTTTTTTTTTAGGTCTCACCCGAAATACCCCCCTAAAATCGACTTTCACGCAATTTGTAGACCTTTTTTTTTTTTACCTCTACAGTCCATCAATTTTTTTCCAAAACTTCACGTGAGATTTCAGTAGACTTCCCCCCCCCCCCCTTGGCGAGATTTCGCCGGATCCTCCCCCCTATTTCACCTCACGTAATTTATGGAGGTACCCTAACGTACAGCGTTTCTATGTCCAATTCTAGCGACAAATTTTATGTTCATGCGTATTAGGTCGCGGTTAATATCTAATTTGTTATATTTCATTCCTGTCTGTAAATCTGTTACTGTCTTCCGTACCAAATCTGCTGTGTTGCTACGGAATTGTCTACTGGGAAACTAGACGATACTTTCTACCCAGGAATACATCGACGGCGTATAGGTCGCCTAGGCGGTAGATCACGGTTCCTGTTCTGCACATTCCTGCGGTGATGGAGGGTGCGCCTCGAGCTGGCCTATCACGACCCAGATCCCATTAAGTGTGGAGGAAGTGTACGGCAGACCATTGCGTCACGGACTGGCGAGCTCCGCTGCTGCAGACACTGCCGGAAATGCGAAACAGGTTTCTGATTGTGCATAGCGAACAAACCAGGTTAATACCTGCGTGGCCCGCCGAATGGCCCCTCAGCTGTTAGTTTTATTTCGCTTACAGAGTGGAAAAGACCTTCCGACAACCTACTTTTTTGCGTGATTAATCTCCCTACATCACACTTTTTCATGTCGTGCCCATCTCTTCATCTCCACACATCCGTTTTAAACTACACCCTCAGTCATCAGCTTTATTGTTCTTATTTTACATTTACTCTAAGTTTTCATTTAACAGTGTCCTCTGTTTTCAAATTAACACACCACTGCGTGTTTATTGGAATTGTCTAGGTCACTAAAGCGCAGCAATATTGCTTGTTGCTCGAACCACAGTTATTCTCGTTCGAATTTTAGCTACAGAATAGTTTTTTGATCACCAGTGAAAGAGAGATGATGGTGCTAATCACCAGATTGACGACCAATGTTGTGGATTAAGTCTCAAGATTCTCTGAAATAGCTTACGTCGTCTTTCGTGTTAACTTTTGCGTTGGATGAGGATATTAAGTCTGGATGTCCTTTTGGTGCCTTTGCAAAGTCAGACTTAAAGTATAGGACCAATTCTTTGATCCTCACAAACTTAACAACTATTATATTACACTTAACACGCGCTTGTTACATTCGTCTCCACAAGTAAAATATCACCAGATCTCTAAACAGTTCATCCCACCACCAAACCAGTAACTTCATACGATTACTGAAATGGTTAGGAACTTTCTTAAGAGTGTTACTTGTTATCAATCGGCTATTTGTGTTCTGATAATTCTGTTAAGAATCTCCGTATTTTTTCGAGCCACTTTTCAAGCAGGAATCCACAATTCTTTTAGATTTTCTACATTTTCTCTTGAATTGATATTAAATTGCTGTACTGATCATTCAGATTAACAGTGCGTCTATGGAAACACGTATTTAAGCAATGGCCTCTTCTCGATCTATATATTCAGAAGATATTAGAACAAATATACTCCTAAAACAACTCTGCAGCTCTTTCAACATTATAATTGGAAGACATCATCAAGGAAATACCTGGTAAGACGCAGAAACGCAGAAAAAAAAGGCTTATGCAGTGTTGTAATAAACCATCAATCCAAAAATGTATTTCAGATTAAACCACAGTAAATAAACATTAATAAACTGTAAGAATTGAGTCTTTTTCAGAGTACAGCTGTTAAACATTCTTCTCGGTTGTTCTGCCGTTCACGATGTTGCGACGGCTATCTTCGCCGTCTTCATCAGGTAAAATGGTAGATTGGAATAGTTACTGCGAAAACACGTGTTTGCAATCACAGTCAGTGACCATTTCGATCTACCATTTCACCTGATAAGACTGTGGAGATAACTGTCGGAACGTCGTGTATGGCAGAACTTACCCTGCTGATCAACCGAGAAGAATTTTAACATTATTTAAATGGCTGGGGACAATCTTAATAAACACATTTCATAGTATCTCTAGTTTAAAAGCACGTAAAAAAATGTTGTACACAAGAGTGGACAGGTAACAGAGGGATGACATCTGCGGGCGCTATCTGCTAGCTGAGCAGTGTACAAGTATGAGCAAACTAGACTTAGAAACAAGTAACGAATAATTATTTTAATATTGAATAACATTTTCGTCACACACTTGTTTATATGTTTCGGATAAACTTTCTGTGGTTAATTACAGTGACATCTACGGTCAAAGAATACACCGAAAACATCTTCAGGCATCGTCAACTAATCGAACACGGCCGAGCAGCATAACGGACATCATGACCAAGCTGTTTTTTATTATTAAATTAGATATTAATTTCAAATTCCCTTTCACTGGAGTATTTCATTTTTTATCACTTTCCGCTTTTTATCTGAGATGAGGGAAGTAATATATGGAGCTGGGAATATCAATAATGGAATACTGCAGCGGAGATACACCGTAATAAGGCAAGCAGTTAATAAAGAGACTATTTCGTCAATTGTTGACGCAGCTTTGGGGCCATCCACAAATTACGTCACACGAATTTCATTATTTTTGAACCCCTCCCTCCCTACATGTCACAGGTTGTCACATTTGTGGGACCCCCCTCACCTGGTGTGACGTCACATAGTTTTCAATTTTAAATTTATAAATTAAAACAGCATTTCCAAAATGATTTGTGTATTTCTATTTAAAAAATCATATCAACAATAAATCAAACATTTAAGAAAATATATTAAAAAAACATAAAAATCGAATTAATGATACAAAATTGAGTCATCATGTGTCCATGGATTTTGAACCCATTCCTTGATACTGTTTATTATTGGCGTAATAGTCACTTCATTCGTGATTTCGATAGTGTTGGGGACATTCGATGTGTCAACACCATCTTTTTCTTCATCTTCCGCCACTAGCCAAGAAGTGATACAAATTATGCATGTGATGTCATAAAGTTTATGACACGTCCCCCCCCCCCACCTTGTCACACGATGTCACACTTTGTTGACCCCCTCCCCCCCCCTCAAGGTGTGACGTAATTTATGGATGGCCCCTTGTGACCCACTACTGTTTGAGAAGTAGGGTAGAGATTTGTTTGCCTGTGTATTGCGGGGTATCTGACTGTTGAGTGTTGTGGTGCCAGTGCCTTGCAGAATCTCAGACTGCGGAAGCCGTGGCCGGTGTAAGACAGTTACGTAAGTGGACGCAGTGCAGAGCTGGTGCACTCGGGAAGTGAGTGGGTGGTAGAACAGCTAGCTTACGCAGCAAGGCACCTGTTGCAATTAGGGCCACACCCCACCGCACAACTCGTAATATTTCTCCGTATGTCGAAGTTAAAACTCAGGTACATTAACCTAGGGACCTCCAGACACACGTTATATGAGTCAGTGAGTGTTGCGTTCATTCTATATTATCTCACTGCTGACCAGTCTTGTGGCTCAGTGGTTAAGGTGTCTGACTGGAGATC
>CM061914.1:90185571-90303249 GCA_031002005.1 Vandiemenella viatica
CTCCGTGGAAGATCCCAAGAGGATGAAACTATAAAATAATGGGCAATTAACCACTCATTAAAGTAATCACCTGATATTTTGAGGCTATTCTTATGCTGAGAGATACTTGTAGTGATAGTCGTTTGAAAATTTCATGTGGTAAGGTTTCAGATTCATAGGCGGCTTATAGTTGCAGTGATATAGTGGCTTTTAAACGGGGGCCATCTGTTTGGCATAGTGAAGTAGAGATCGCCAAGACAAATGTATTGTCACCCAGCGGTGTCGATGGGTGCTGGTTGGCGTTTCAACCGCCGTGCGGCTGGTCGACGTAATAATGTTTAGTGCTGTTAACCGATCTCAGATTTTTATGGGATGAGTATGATGGTATTTAAGCCACAGTACTATAAAATACATAAAACTGCATTTTTTGTTCATATTCCATTGAATATGTCCAGCTTTGTATAAATCTAACAAATTAAGATCAAAGTACGTAATTAATAAGTTAGCGTTTTCTATTTCCCGGTGAAGGAAGAAGACTCCTTTTTGCTTTTACGGAATATTACATTATGCAAACAAGCATTACTTAACTCTATCATGAATTAGTCAGGAAGAATTCTTGTTACTGACTGAAATCTAAGGTTTTTATGTTCTCAAACTCTAAGGTTTTTATGTTATCAAAATTGAAATGAGGAACGTTCATGAAGAGCCATTGTTTTTACTACTTCCAGGAAGGTTCCGGATAAATATTCTGTCATAATGATATCACTCGTTCTTGAGGAAGCATTTACCTATCTGGCTTATAATATTAAAAAATCCACGTTACAACTGCGGAATTCAGTATGGAGTAAACTAATAGAACCATTCGCGCTATCGAGAAAAGTCAAACTGGGAACAATTTCAACACTAGGAAACTGTTCCAAGCTTGGCGTTGATTTATACACACAAAAAAATACAAAAAAAAAACTACACAGTTTTTTTTCCAAATAAGCAACCAAGCTTTAGTTTGGAGTATAATTCCGATCACGTAACATAAAGAAACTTCTTTGCTGAAAGCATTTCTGAAAGGCTTCTATCCTAATGAATTGGCTTCGAGCCTGCGTTGTGCAAGATGTCTTCTCGGAAAACCTGTAATACTATACGAGTCTTTTTTTTTACTAAACGGGGAATACAATTAAAAAATGACTATTGTGATGTAATTTTTAAGTCATCTCGTGGATGGCGATCTTGCGCCACAGGTGGAAAGACGCGGCGTGTAGGCGGTAGAGCTTGCGACAATGTTGCTCAATGAAGATGAATCCCTTCAAAGATCATGGAATCATACATACATGGTGGACCTGTCGGTGTGTTTAGATTCTGAAGCACAACTACTAGTAACTAGTTTTGATTTAACGTAGGCGAGTATTATCTGATGCGGCAGCCCTGTATTAATTTTTGTAATAATTTGTAATAATTTTTGTTCGAGCACTCAATAGAAATTTTGGGTGTGGTGCTAACTTTTTTTAGACCGCCGACGATTTTGTTAGTTAGCTAGACATACCCTATTAAAATTTAATTAGATTCAGTGGTTTCGCAAGCTGCACAGAGTTGCATTTGCTGTTTAATGAATGTTTTTTTTCTTAATTTCACTTGCAAGTGATTAAAGTGTTAATTGTAGCCCAGAACTGGAAGTTCTTTTCTATAATTACGAGTTGAAATATAGTTTTACATGGTTCTGTAATAGTAGTATGCTAATGTCTGAAACTATGAAATTTCTCCTCATCGAGAAGGATCTTTTCGCAGCGCAACTATGACATCATTCTTGCTTCTGCGACTGGTTGTAATTTTACTTTCTAAATAACATAAGTCTCTCTCTCTCTCCTTTCTTTTCTTTTTACTTATGGCTTTACGCCTAGTCACCGTCGAGGTCATTAGAGGCGGATGGGATTTTGGACACCGAATGGGAAGGAATTCGACCATAGCCTTTTGAAGGAAGCATCCCGGCATTTGCCTGGTGTGATTTTGGGAACCATGGAAAACCCAGATTTGAATGCCCGGACGGGGTTTCGAACCGGCGTCATTCCGAATGCGCACATAGGTTTCTTACTTCCTCTATTACTTCTGATCATATTTTTGATCTACTGATATAGCTACCATTTATGCTTCTCTTCGTGACCGTTCTCTTACTTTGGTTTTGTCCCAAATATTCTCCAAGTAATTTGTCAATGCCATTCAGTGATTTCCTGACATCCCCACTCATGTCTGATTGCAGAATAAATTCATCAGCAAATAGCAGCATGAAGTCTCCACGGGTGTACCGCCGGATTGAGTTTTTAAAACACGATGTTTCGACAACTAGTTCCGCCGCCTTCCTCAGGTGTGGAGACATCCGCACAGGTCGGCTGACCGAGAGATACTTAGCTGTCTGAGTATCTGCCAGTCAACCGACATGTACAGATGTCTCCACACATGAGGAAGACGGCGGAGCTAGTCGTCGAAAAATCTAATTTTCAAAACACAATCCATGAAGACTTCATTGGCATCGTACGCCGGAAAAGTCTTCCTTCTTACATCAAACAGCAGCATATTATTTCTCCTCCGAAATATACTAACTAATTACACCAGCATACTGGAAAGTGGAATCCGGTATCCTGCACTCAAGGCCTGCCGATTGCTTCTGAGTGCAGCAGGCTGCCAGGTGGCAGACGTGTTATTTGGTGGAGGATCCTTGACCCCTCGCCGCCTTGACACGCTCTCGCCTTACGAGCGCCTTCTTCTCAGATGCAACACATGCTCGCAAACCGGCTTCCTCTCGTCTTAGCACAGTAGTCCAACTAGTTACATCACCTGACACACTCATGACTACTTCTAACAAACCCTATTGCAGGGATGAAATGTTACGAAAAACAATTACCCCCCGTTTGTATGAGATGTTACTTTGGTTGTTGATTTAAGAAGCGCGCCACCCCTTGGTAAAGGGGCATTCATAAATTACGTGAGGGGTTTTTCCGGATTTCCGGAACCCACCCACCTCTGGTGAGATCGGGTCCGTGAGACCCCCCCCCTCCCCCCCTACAAATCACCCTCGCAACTTTTTGAGACCATTTTTTTTTTAGGTCTCACCCCTTCCGAAGCCGATTATACCCTCACTTTTCAACGAAATACTCCCCTGAAATATCGACTTTCGCGCCATTTGTAGACTGTTTTTTTTTTAGCTGTACAATCCAAAAAAAATAATCAAAACCTCACGTGAGATTTCCGTTGACCCCCCCTCCCCCCTCGGTGAGATTTCGCTGGACCCCTCCCCCCTATTTCACCTCACTTAATTTATGGACGCCCCCTAACGCGGTTTTAGCGAGCTAGCTTGGCGTTACAGGGGTCACCGGTTCGAGTCCGGCCCAGGGCATAGGGGGTTTTAATTAAGTGTTATGTCCGTCCTGTTTCGTCCTGACAGTTGTGATCATCTATAACACTACAAAAGTATAATACAATTAAGGAAGAAGAAACACAGATACTGGCTGAATGGATGTCATTAAAAACCACCACTTGCTGTGCGCGTCTCCCCCTAGGCTCAGTTGGTTGCGGCACCGTGATGGTGGTTGCCACTGACACATTGTTAGCTGGTTCGAGTCCTGGTGGCGGCAGAAATTTTCATATCAGGACTTGGCCGTCAGAGATGGTGGTGCACAATTCATAATCACCAGATTGTGCATCGAAGTCTTGGGTTAAATCCCAAACCTCTCCGCAGTGCGTGTGATACGACAGTGTTGATCATGAGTCGTCCGTCGGATGGGGTCGTTAAGCCTGGCGGTCGATTTGGTGTCGTTCGCAATGAGCCGGGAGCGGGTTTCCACCCTCTCTCCCTTCTTTCATCTCTGTCGCACAGATCGAAGAACACTCTGCACTGAACACACACGCTGTTACAGTCACCCACACTACAATAACACTTACGAGAGCTGTTAAAGCGCGTTCCCACGGCGCGTGGTGGGCACTACGCGCCTTTCATCTTTTACCGCCAGGCGGTGGGTTGAGGCGCGCCGTCCCTGCTAGCAAATGCGGCAAAGATGAATGGCGTTCCCTACCACGCGCTGAGGGACGCGGCGTGGGAACGGAGCTTCACACTGGGGGAGACAACGGAAAACCACCCCAGACGTTCCGATGTGGGGGTGAACGTGCCCCACTGTAAATGCCTACGGTTATACCCAATTAAGGGTTTCAGAAGCTTTTGCCGGCAACTTGCTTCGCGTGGACTACGAAATATACCGACCGGATTCGTAAATCTTTTTTGTAGAGACTCGAGAACTGCTGATATGTAGTTGATTTGTTTTCTGTTTATTTGGTAATTGTGTTCACATTTCCTTCCGATTGACAAAGAAATTATTCGGCTCCCGAGATTAAAAAGTATACTATATTCTGATCCAGACTACATTCAATATCCGTGCCAAATTTTATGGTGTGATTGGGTAACAAACATACATCCATCCATTCAAATTTTCGAGTTTATAATATTACTGGGATAAAAGGTTAAGTTGAAATGTTGTTAATTTACTGTGTGATTAGAATAAATATTAACAAATTAAAGGCAGGTCATAAGAGAAATGTAGCTGATAACAGAAAAATAAATACCAAAGTAAGAAAAGATACAATGTAAGAGACACAATATTCATTCGTTGGATGAAATAAGGATTATGTCGAATGCAGATTAGTACCACAGGAAAATGTTTCTTTACATGGATAAAACTTTAACATAGTTGACCAATGACTCGTAAAAGCATCTGAAATTCTGTACGCTTGCAGTAATTCGTATACTGATTCACAGATTTTCTGGCGAACAGATGACGTAAGTTTCGTTTGAACTTGATGGTAAATATGCGAACGGCTGCTTTCATTTACGAGTGCGATGAAATACTTCGTCCACCGACCTATTTGGGTCGCAATGACAGGAGATATAAGATAGAGATAAAAGATTTCCTACTGATGCTTAAATAAATTCTTTCTTCCGTTGTGCAATTCGGGATTGTAAAATACAGGGCAGAGACTAATTTCTGTGCAAAGCACGCTCTCTTATTGACAAACGTGTGAACTGCAGAGTATAGATGTTGACGTCGGCCTCAGTAACGTACTTGCTCCGCATGTCTAAGGTCGCTGGTTGGAGTCCAGCCGCGGGCATAAGTGTTTAAATGTTGTGTATGTGTGTGAATGTCGTGTCCGTCCTTAGTGTCCATACTTAGTACCAATAATATATTTGAGAAACTGATAAATTGGAAGAGTCATGATAACTATGTAGCTGAATGCCGTCTATTAAGTAAAAAAAAGGTATATGTAGAAAGCTGTCGTTACAAAAGATCAGGCTACATTGACTAAAAAAAAAAATTGAAATCTGCTTTATGAACATAAACTAATAAGCTTGAGGATGCTCTCGAATATTATTGGTTTAAAAAAGGTGTAATCATTTTTGCAACTATCCCTATGGAAAGCCACTAGAAGGAGACTGGAAGATAAGCATCGCATCGGAAAGCGAAAGCTTGTTGACAATGCAGGAGGAAATGAAGCACTTGATAATTAGGAAGTGAGAGTTGGGATACCATCTGGCGAGATGCTATCAGCACGCTTGCCTTACCGTCTAGTGCTCTTGGACGGAGGAGTCGGCGAGCCGTTACGCAAAGTGTTCTGAACGTCCTTGCGAAAGGCCGCGGACTTTCCCTCAGCCTTTCCTTCGCGATAATCACCGTCACTTCATCGGACAGACCGGGGGAAAACCTCATATATGACATCTTACCTTACTTGTAACGTGCCACAATTTTATTCCCGATTTATTGGTATATCTTTATCTTCAGCCTACATTCCGATAACATTGGATTTTGGACATGTTTTATTATGCATGTGTTTGGAAAATAAAGAAGACCAATCACTCACCAAAGTTTAAGTGAAGAGCGTGGGCATTAGGTGCAAGCGGACTTTAAATACTTGGATTAACCTTCAGGATCTTTGATAAGCACTTCCAATCCTCTTGCTGTATCTTATTTCAGAGGTGGCTTCTGTCTTGATCTTACGAATCTAAATAATATGTTGTGGGCTATAGAACGATCTTAACTGTCAGAGCTGGTACTTTGGGGAACGTTAGGCAAGAAAAGGCCAGGGCATATTGATGACCTTTAAATGATGCTAGGCGACTATCGGCTTAGTAATCACATTAGTTAATCAATAAGATTGTAGGCAATGCAGTTTATGGCGCGAAGGATAACCCCGACAGCTCCCCTCACCAATTTCTGTTTTTTTGTTTTGTTTTGGCATCTGAGGCCTTAAAGCCAACTCAACAGTGATTATACGTGATCCAGTGCTTTCAGTATCTTCCAGTATGCATTTATTCAACCAGTTATTCAGATCACAGGATGGACATGACATTCACAGACACAACACTTAAACACGCATGTCCGCGGCCGGACTCGAACCGGCGTCCTTCGGCACGCGGAGTTAGCAATATAGTCCCTACGTTACCGAGGTCGGCCCCGATAGCCTTTATAAATGATAATTACTGAACTGGCTGCCTATATGAGAGTAAACTGAATTGTAGAACATGTTAATCTACTGATTGAAAGGTGAACTGTCATAATGGAAGCATGGTGGTGAATCAGAGATAACGAGGCACGGTTTAGTTAACATTGACCCATCTTGTCTGACTGGTATTGATTGAAGAAGTTAGAACCAGTCTTGCTCGCTGTGGCCGTACATCACGTTATGGACCTGGTGTGACATTCAATCGGTAAACAACTCTTGCTAAGGTTTGCGCCTGCAAACAGCTCTGCCTTGAAGCTTAACTAACTTGACAAAATATTACATTCAACCTAAAATCTTAATTCCTTCCCAATAAATATATAGCCCTATGTCCAAACCAAACTTCACAACACAAACACAAAATTTTGGGCCATCCATTTATTCATGAAAATAGAACTTGTGGGTGAGCTCGAACAGGCAAAGGTTTCAATTTTCATGAGTAAAGGCATAAACCGAAATATTGTGTTTTTCTAGTGTTTTTTGTATTTGCGATGAGTTTTATGTCGCTGCAGCCCTCTTCAACTTTGGTGAGTGCAGGTTTTATTTTCCTTTCCATATGAATATTGCTTCTAGGAATTTATCTGCACTCCATTGTTGCTGCCATATATCATATTATTTTTGCCAATGTTTGCGCTTTCTTTCTCTCAGAAATTTATATTTGCAGCCATCCGTTTTTCATTATACCATTATTATCTTGAATTTTGTACAAGATAAAAATTCGCTGGCGTAATTCTTTAATCTCAAGCATGTTAGCAACCATCATCCAGATTCACCGTAATCGTCTTAAACTTGTAAGCCTATCTGATCTAAGCCTAAGAAATAGGAAATGCCAACTCAACTTCACAATGATTAGCAACAGATGTATATGTTTCACTAATTGACATCCAGGGAGGAAGGCGAACTTTCGTTGCCACGCCTTTCCTGCTGGTTGTCCTGGATCTCAGGAGATAAGTATCTCATCGCATCGGGTGTTTGCGGCGGGCGTTCACTTGGGTGAACGTTGGCATTGTGCCTTGAACAAAAGCCGCCGCCGACGCTTTCGTTTGATTCCTAACCGCAGAGACCCAATTAAATCCTTTCAGACCGCTTTCTTCCTCCGCTGCGCTCTTACTGAAAGAGATAATTCCAGCAAGTATGGCTGTGTCCTATGTAATGATAAATATTATTAATAAACTATCGATTTCCTTGGTCATAGAATTCTTAAGACCTATTCATTCGCCAAAGCAGCATTATTATTCTGGTCTTCCAAAACAACACTTTTCTCGCTTTCCATCTATGAGTACTGAAGATAAAGCAGAGCAAAAATACGAGTGGTTCGATAGGTGTTCCGTGAGGGATGTGAGGTTCTACGTGCAGATATCGATTTCAATTTTAGCAGTACAAAAATCTTCTGAAAATTGTTTCTACCACAGTTTTCATCGTCTAAGTGAACAGTGCGTTGCTTGGGGCTTGGCGTTTTGGAGGACGCTGGTTCCGACATCCAGATTTTGGCTTTCCTTGGTTTCTTGTGATAACTCCACGCAATGTGACATGTCCACATTTCTTCCCTTTTATAGACCTCAATTCTCTCCCACTTTTAATAATCTTTATATCGGCGATACGCAAAGCCTTATGCAAAAAGGGGGGGAAAAATCTTGTATGATTCTTATTTACGGCACATAACTTTAAACTGTCATCAGGTCTACAGTCAGCAAGAAAATATCAGTATTATTGCTTTAAAATATTATCATGGGGATCCAAAAACCCAATTTTTTTTTTTAGAAAAAGCTACAGGTTGATTATAATTAAAGTTTAAGTTTCAAAACGCTCTAAAAAACGAATCACTGATTAGAATGACGTCAAAATTGAACGGCGTATTATTGAAGAAAGGAAAAAGAACATGACGCTCCTCCCCACATTGCAAATCGAGTGAAGCAGTTGTTAAGGCGGCATTTCGGAAATTCTAGAATTATCAGTAGTCATTTCCCTACAGCCTGGCCGGCCCGATCACCTGATCTTAATCCGTGTCATTTCTGGCTGTGGGGTTATCTGAAAGATGTGTTCAGTACTCCGATTGCCAACGTAGCTGAATTGAAGACATGCATTGCACAACACATTCTGAACTTGACCCAGGTGACACTTCGATCGGTTGTGGAACATGCTGTTTCCCGATTTAATCTTGTTGCACACAACAGTGGACAGCATACTGAACATGTTTTGCGCCAGTCTCGCGAAACTTAAAAACCGATTGGATGGATGCTTTTTATGCGGTTTTTGGCCTCAGGACAGTTAAAAACCGATTGGATGCATGCTTTTTTGGTTCATGTTCTTTCATCCTTCTTTAATAATACGCCGTTCAATTTTGACGTCATTCTAATCAATGGTTCGTTTTTTAGAGCGTTTTTAAAATTAAACTTTATTATAATCACCCTGTATTTTACCAAGCTAATTTCTGAACACAATCTTTGTGCTTGACGTATAAGCTGAAAACACACATAATTGCTACATTTTGTTGTTGTTGTTGTTTTTTTTTTTTTTTTACTTATGGCTTTACGCGTCGTCGACGTCGAGGTCACTAGAGGCGGGATTGGATTGGGGAAAGGAACGGGAAGCAATTCGGCTATGGCCTTTTGAAGGAAGCATCCTGACATTCGCCCGGAGTGATTTCAGGAAACCATGGAAAACCCAATTCTGGATGCCCGGACGGGGATTCGAAACAGCGTCTTCTCGAATGCGAGGCCAGAGCGTTAACCGCTCATCCACCACACTCGGTGTTACACTGTAGCAGTGTGGTATGATGAAAAGGAAATTTTGTCAGATTATGAGTTTTTGTTGCAAACCGTGTTAGGCTTATAACATGAATTTCTTTTCGTAGTAGTGATCTGAAGTACACGTCCTGCAGCAATTGAATCAAAATTCTAGTCATTAAATAAATTCTGACGCACAAAACTAAAATACTGTATACATACGTAATTCTAAAATGATAGTGTAATTACAAACACTAATGATACTTTTTTACAATACGGTGAATCATATCTGAAAATAAAATTCAGACAGTAAAACAAACACAGTAAGAATTTAATTACATACAATTTCGTAATACACTTTGCCCTACGTGTACAGATGCTGTAATTGGTCTCATTGCGCAAAAAATATGAAAAGATGACTACATTTACAGCTTAAACACCATTAACGACGTAAATTATCTGCTTCTCGTTAAACTGGAAATGTTATATTAAGTAAACCGGCGGCAGAGTTCTGGTTTTTTAGTTCTCTTCATGGCCACCTATAGTGGAAAGGATCAAGGACAGTGTTTTCTGTCATCCTAATTGGCCTTTACCTTTTTTTTCTCACAGTAAGTAAAAGAACAAGAAGCCTTTTGTGGTACCGTTTACGTTTTCTTTATGAAAGGGAAGCTTAGGCATTTGAGCATATCAGAAAGAAGAACTGAGATAAACTGGTATAAAAAGATCCCGAAGATTAAAATCACCAATGAAGTACCTTCATTTCCTTAATGTCATATAATTACATTAATATACCAAAAATATTTATTAAAAGAATACCAAAAATATTTATTAAAAGAATACCAAAAACAGTTATAGAATGTATTTTACTGCTTGTTACAAATGTCATTGCTGCATCTTCTGTGCCCGCTCTATTAAATACATCTCTTTACCATGTACTGTGACAGATAAGACTTATCTTAATTGATAAGAGGTATACATTTCTCAGTGTGAGGCAAAGATTACTAAATCGAGGTATTGATGCTCAGTATTGAAGAGGAGTTGTGAATGAGGAGGAAAATCGTTGGAGGTTGTAGAGAGGGCTTAGCATATTAGTGGAGAGGCATATATTTTTGAAAATAAGTGTGAGAACACAAAATAGTGATAAATGTAGTAATCACTGTACCGTTTGAGCGGTCTAGTGACTCAGTAGTTAAGGCGTCTGACTGGAGATCGAAAGGTCCTCGGCTCGAATCCCTGTCTCAGTTGGGATTTTCATAGACCCTTAACCCGACCCTCATCTCTGGCACAGCTTGCTGTCTAATGTGTAGTACGCTAGAATGCTCAGGTGGTTTGGATTCCGCGTTAAGCTTTAGGTCCCCTGTACCCGGCAGGATTGCCGGGTTAGGTTAAGGCGGCTACAACATGGGCGAAATGTGTGGCCAATAGAAACCCTGTCACCAAGTCATTACGACCACAGGGAATTATCATTATTATACTGTATCGTTTGAGAATTATAAAAGTATTTGCTTCTGTGCAGTACATGTATAGGCCTATCAGAAGACAGTAAATAAAACTGCCGCCAGATTAAGGCTAGCTGTTAGATAAATAAGATGGAAAGTAAAGTAATAAAAAGTGCAAGAAATGCTAATTCACGTACACATTCAGTATTAGTTGTAATAATCCATTATTTAAAATAATATGTTTCTTTAAAATCTCTAACAGCAAAGGAAAGTATTGTGGAAGTAAAAACAGAAAACGTGTGAAGGTACATAAGAAGCTATAGAAAGGATTACAATCGTGCAACCTTCAGCCTAAATTACGGAAATGTTGTTCCAGACAGCAGACTAGGTAATACTGTGACAGATTGTTGCAAAATCCATTCAAGAATTTGAACCTAATAATTAATTGTATTCAATATGACCTTTTACAAAACTCAGTTGTAAAAATTAATGTTTATTTTTATTCTCTTTACTTGTCTTTGTAACATATGATTGTTTTCATTATTATTATGACTCGTATTGTATATATGTGTATTAAAAATGACATGTTTCACATCCCAGAGGTCCTTCCTCAGCAGAGATCCATGAAACAAAACTGATAAATAAATAAAGCGTTTCACAGTCGCTTGCAGCGACAAGTAAGAACCGCCTCATTGCTCACTGCTCAGTTCAGTGACCACTGCGCCTGGAGTCCCACTAAGCAGCGGGTAGCGGAAGCCACTGTCCCGGTTTTCCGTATTAGGCGCCACCCGCCTCCGCATCCATTCCGTCCCATCCATTCGCTTCGACCGTTCAACACTCGTTCATCAACATCGAATCGTCGTACGGCATGACGCTGTAAACAAGATCCTGAAGTTCCTTCAGTCTACACTCTATAGACTGTCAGTACGTCATTCCTGTTCTATTAGTGCACAGTTTTTAGTGTATCGGCCCAAACCTCGATCCGCTAAGAATTCTCAAGTATGCATCCTTTTTACAGATCTTTTATTGAAGGTTGGTAATCTCGTTTCGTTTTTTCAATTTTAAAAATGACCAGCACGCCTAGTTTATAAACACAAAACTGATATAAACGATCACCGCAGATTAACAGAACTAGCCAGGTCGACAACACAGGCGGCACTGAACTGACAATGAGTTGCACTATAAGCGCCTAGCGGCAGAAACGCGTAATAAACGAGCTCAGCACACGGCAATGCTAATCCTGTTATTTTTGGGTACCTCCTCGTAGTATCATATAGTAAATAGTGCGAAAAGTTTGCAAGTGATATACCAGAAATAGCGAGGTTGGTGGTTTGGAGTAGTAGGAATGAAGAATCGGCTCATTTGTGGCAATTGTTTATTTGTCAACTAAATACCTACGTAACAAAACACTTCCGAAACAATTAGAAATTATAAAATGATTTCCTAATAGAATCAGAAATATCCGAAAAAGCTCCTTACTCTAGACAACACACAGAGTTTTATCAATGTATCTGTGGTATGTTGTACTGCTATCTAGTGGTAATGCGATCACTCCTTATCGACGCCAGCGAAACCTGGCAGTTTGGCTTTCAACTAACTTGTTTTTACCTATTGTTCATTTATCAACTGAAATATCTGTTGGTTATGCGATCATGACCGGTGTGAAAATGTTAATATGTAGTGCTGCTATCTAGCGGATGAGATCACGCCTTGTCGACGCCAGCGAATCCTAGCAGCTTGACTCTGAACTATCGCATACCCGTGACCTTCTTTATTAATATTTTTACTATTTACGGGTTGAATTTCTAAAAATTCTTTTATAATTAATGACCATACCAAAGCAGAGGTATTAATATTTAAAATGATGCCCCATTTACCGATTTTGTTTACGTATCAGGAGGAAAAGACGGTTCGTCACAAACTTAAAAACACGTTTTAGTAATAATACAATCCTTTAGTGCAGGGTCCAGATGAAGAGTCTCTTAGGGGACATCCATTAATTACGTAAAGTGAAATGGGGGAGGGGCATCCAGCGAAATATCACGAAACATCACCAAGAGGGATGAGGGGTCAGCGAAAATCTCACGTGGGATTTTGAAATTCTAGTAGGACTGTAGAGCTACAAAACAAAAGTCTACAAATTATGCGAAAGTCGACTTTAGGGGGGGGGGGGGTATTTGGTCAAAAAACCGACTCCTGGGGGGAAAAACCGTCCTTGGAAGCATGAGACCTAAAAAAAAGGTCTCAAAAAGTTACTAGGTCAATTAGTAGGGGGGAAGGGTCTCCGTCAAAATCTCACGTCGTTTTTTAGCGGGAGGGGGGGAGGGTGAATCCCACCAGATCTCACGAAGTCTCACCAGAGGGGAGGGGGGGGAGGTCCACAATTCCGGAAAAACACCTCACGTAATTAATGGACACCCCTTTATTGCCAGCAGACAGTGTAATTTGCTGATAGGCAGCCTTTGAGAGAGTGAATAAACGTTGAACTTTGGTTCACTGTGAAATGAAGAAGCTGGCTGTTATCTTATCTACCAGCGCCTCTCACTGCAGCCTAACCTAACCCAACAATGTGACATTACCGGATAAATACAACAATAGCTTAACGGAAAAGCGGCTGGATGGTTCAGCAGTTAACGTAACGTGTCGGACTGGAGATCGTAAGGTACCCAATTCGAATCCCCACCGAGCGTAGTGGATGAGCGGTTAACGCTCTGATCTGGCATTCGGGAGGGCCGGTTCGAATCCCCGTCCGGGCATCCAGATTTTGGTTTTCCATGGTTTCCCCAAATCACGCCAGGGGAATGCCGGGATACTTCCTTCATAAGGCCATGGCCGAATTCCTTCCCGTTCCTTCTTACCACTTCCATCCCGCCTCTAATAACCTCGACGTCGACGAGGCGTAAAGCCATTAGTATAAAAAAGGTCGAATCCCCGTGTCAGCAGGTTTTTTTTATAGGCCCTTGACCAGATCTTCCCCTCCGGCATAGGTTGTTGTGTGTGAAATACGCCAGAAAGCTTCCATGGTTCAGATTCCACGTTAAACTGTAGGTCCCCATTACTCGGTAGGATGAGAAAAAGAACTGGCCACCCTACCTGCAATACCGGGCTAAGTATTACCTAATGCGTGTAGGTCCCACCAACCTTTGGGTTGAATAGTAAGCTCTTAGTTAAACGGAATCCGTATCACCGAATTATTGTACTGCTTTTGCTATGTTCCACTACTTGCCAGAAGTGAAAAGTGCCTATAAAATCCAACCAAGAAGTGGACTGAAACCAATGGTCTCTCAATATGCAGTATCCACTTTTAGCCATTCAATTCCTAGACCACCGATAAGACAATGGAGTTGAAGGAATGAAACGCTGAGATAGTGGAATGGGAAAAAAAAGTCTATCCGACGTTCAACGTATAGAATGCATACAAACGCAAAAATCTGTTTGCAGCCGCTTTCGGCTGATGCTTTTCGCCTGCTGAATCAAGTGGGTCAAGGACGTGACCTTCAACCTAACCTAACGGGGATCAAAGAGCGAATCTTTACGGTCCACATTAACCTTGCAGAACCCCGCCATCAATTCTGCTGGAAGGTGGCCTCAAACTCGAGAAATACGGCGCCTGAAAGCTACAGGCCCAGTCGGTCTCTTGCAACGTATTGCCTTATCGGGAAGAGTGTCGTACCGGGCAAGGACGCAGATAAAATACACCAAAAACGAGGTTTGAGAAATCCAGCAGTTCCCACGAAATAGTGACCGTGATTCCTACATACTTGGCACTTTCAGGTCAATGTATGTTTTTCCACCTAGTACTCCGATATTAAGTTTTCTTGACATCCGGTGGTTCCCCACGTTACAGAAAAGTTGGTTGGGTCAAAGGTTCTTTGTACTAGGTATTGAGTTTGTAAAAGTCCTCAAACCTAAACTTTAAATGGAATTGTGTTTTATGAAGCATTTGTAGCAAGCTAGAGTGTTACTGAATATGATTTTTGTACGATTGTCTTGTAATTTACTGTAAGTCAGTGTAACTGGATTTAGTTTTGTGAAAAGTCATGGGAGTGTACAGAGCGTATACTGGCGATGAGGCATGGAAAAATATTGGAGCAAGTATGAAAAGTAGTGTATGGAAGGGAAAAGATGACCATGACCACAAGCTGGCACTCGATTTCAGGCACAAGAGTGTGGGAAGGTTTTCTTTTTTAGGTAAGGGTGTCAGGGATTGGAATGAGCTACCAAGGGAAATGATGAATAACTTACCGAAAACGTTAAAAGAATTTAAAGTTGAAATTTGTAGAGGGCAAATGTAGGTGGGTGCAGGATAGGGGGAAGATGGGTGTGTAGGGAAATTGCCACCGGAGCGTGTGCACCATTGCAATTAAATTAAATTAAAGAAATTATGTAAATACCATTTAATATGTTTCAGAACAGAACTATGGCAGAGAATTGCTTAAATGTTTGTAATTGTAAGTATTAAGGCAAGCTACGACGTTTAAAGGACGATTCACTACAGTTAAAAATGATTTATATGGATAATTTTGTGTTTAAGTATCTTTAATTTTCATTTCTAAGCATTTTTGTAATGATTTTAAATGATTTTGTATTAATTCTGATTGTTTTTAATATGTTTTCAATTGTTTAAGTTTGTTAATGTTCGAGAAATATCTGTCGGAAGCCTTTGTAGTGTTCTAGAACTTTCGATACAACTTAAATAATGCGATCAGTAGAGAATAAGAAACAGTTTTTATACACACAGTTTACGTCAGCCAAGTACAGTTTTGGTAGTATTGTCTTTGGAAGAAGTGTCGACTGTAGTGGTTGGAGTGTTGTGTTTATATGTGAACTGTAAGATGGCTTACTAGCGATAAAACAAGTTAAAATTTGTAACTGGGTCGTGGACTAGTTATTTAATATATGTAATTAAAACCACGAACAATCTAATAAGTTGTTCAAGATGATTTCAGTAAATAACACGTTTGAAACAGTATTGCTGTCTTAAATTTATTGGACCGTTCCGTTGCTCAGTGGATAGATATCCCGTTACTAACCCTTCTCTAGAAAATGCTGTAAGTGTTGTGGTAATTTGCATCACATCCATTCTTCTGTCTAAGCAATGGAAGGAGATGTGAGAAACTATCTCCACTATACTTACACTGCGAGAACTGCTAAGGTGAAGGAACGGAAATATTTTTCTTTTATTCTTTTTCAGATAACACTGAAATATATTCCCGGCATTATTGTTATGTACAAGAACGCCAAAAAAAGGTAAAGGCATATTAAAAATCAGGGCAGTCTCGCATACTGTAGAGGTCAGCTAAAGAAAGAATGAATAAAATATTGGGATAAAATTTTTTATCATATTTAATCAAAGTAAAACAAGAGTAGTGAAGAGTAACATAAAGGATACTAACAACAGAATTGGATCGGATGTAGCAGGAGAAACAAGACAATTATTTAGTAAATTTCTAAAACTGTATGTATGGAGTAAAACACCTAACCGAAGAGAAACTTGGAGTTTAACAATTTCAAAAAGAAGAAAAATTGAGAAATTTGTAATGTGGTGCTATACAATGATACTGAAAATTAAGATGATAGATGATATAAGAAATGAACGTGTTTTAGAAGTGAGTAAAGACAGAAGTGACAGGATGGTGTGCCAAATTTCTTTGTTAATCGATGAAACAATGGCAGACAATACATTTATAGGAAAACTAACGTTAGAATATATGAAGCAAATAATTGTGAACGTGGGTGGTAATGGGGGAGTTAATATGAAGAAATTAATTTAGAATAAGATAAGACGGAGGACTGTAATAATTATTGGATGGATTGATGTACCAAAATTCACACACGTTCGCTGTGTCGTGCTTAATAAATATAGATGAGGCCGTATGTAAGTGTACTTTCATTCTTTCTTTTAATGTACTGGCTGGAGTTTAAAGGACGACCCCTATTGTGACTGCGGTGTGGACAGATGGTTGAGCACATCGTGGAAAATTGTGCCATCATAATTGTATAACTTTAATATATTAATGTCGTGCATGATATGAATTGTGTATAGGAACAATAAATGAATAACATATTCCATATGATACGTAATCTGGAATTAACTTCCTATAATGAAAAATACGTAATAACACTGTTTGTAAATTAAAAATTGGGTCCATTATGAAAAAAGTATATCTTTCAGACAGCTTTCTTTTTTTGTGCTAAATTATGTACTGAGTTTCGCTTACTTCTAACGTGGTTAGGAATATGGTGGCAGATATCTCTAAACTATTGTTAGCGACTCCAGTAATTGCCCAATAATTTTCGCTTCTTTGGATTTGCTTAACACAACACACCACAAACAGAAATGCGAACAGATTAGTAACTCACGAAGATGTTAGGAATCTGTTAATACGGAGAGCAAGATAAGTGAAAAATGTTATGTAAGTTGAAAAATATTAAGCAATACGGAAGAAAGACATCAAACCTCTTGGAAGTCATAAATTCTTATTCTGGTGAGGAAGTTCTATAATCATTGTAAAAGAAAAGAGAAGAACCACTGATACTGAAGCTCCGAATAGGATAGGAAAGGATAGAATAGAAAAATAAAAAATAAATAAAAACATACATTCCAATTTCGTTTGACATGGATTACGACAAAAATGAATTAATATGAAAAGAGATTAAATAGGAACACCAGTTAAGTATAAGGAGAGGAAGGCAGTTATTTCACCTTCACTGCGAACGTGTTAATACTGCTTGCAATTTTAGTTGTTTTACGTAAATAATCGAACCTGCATATTTGCTTCTTGAAGCTGTTACATAATTCTTTCATTTGACGTTATTTATGTTCATTGACATTTCCACCAAAAAGTAAAGTATTTTGTTCGTTCTGAGAAATTTTAAAATATTTTGAGGTTATAAGATATAAAACACTTTACAGTTCAGCAACTACGACTAGGCAGGGAGTAAAAGAAACAGAACAAAATTAAATAGTAGAAGTCAGCAATTTCTGGAGCAATATAATTTGTTAGCCATCTTGACAGCCAATGTTTAATTTGTCGGTTTAGTTTTCATTTCTCCAGAGCACTGTCTCTATTCAGATTGTAGGCAGCTGAAATAGCAGCTGCTCTTTGTCAGTTGCAGCAGACAGCTGCAAGAAATATCCCACTTCCGATAGAACCTCTTAGAAAAGTCTTCAGCGACACCGTTCTCGAAGCTGGGTTCTGTGAGCTTTTGTGCGATCAATGGGTTTTAGTTGCCTGTTCCGTTACAGCATGCGTGCTGTGTGATTATGTGTACAAAAGTGATGTTCCAGAAAGTGATTATGCAAATTAAAAAAATTAGTTGGTTGTACTTTGAGCTCAAATTTGTAAAGTAGTGTCTACATATTTCTGTGTTACGTAGTTGCGGCATGACTAAAGTTCTCTGCATCAGCTTTTAATTATTTTATCGAATCAATTACATAATCAGTGGCAAGATTCAGAAGAAATGTCGTACTTAACTGTTCCATTGTTTGATCAAAACATAATTCGATGCTGGCGATGAAAGTTTTAATTAATAAATTCTAGTATTATCAGTTCACGTAACATTTTGTGGCATTACTTGTAAAATGACCTTGAAGTGGTTTTATTGTTTGAAAAGGTTTTTGTTTTGTCCACTGAATTTAATGTTTCTTTTGGACTAATAGCTCCAACAGTCCAACATGAACAACTTGATCAGACTTCACGTATTATTTGAAGATTACAAGTTAATTTCGTTAGGGCTACACTCACGCAAAATATAACAACCATTCAACGTTGTTGTTGTTGGATTTTTTTCCGAGAACAAAATGTTAACTGCCAACATTCTTTTCTGTTTTTCCCCTTTTCTTTCTATCTTCTTTTTTTTCCAACGATTCCAAAATAGCTTTTGGACACAGTTAACCATGCGAAAATTAATCTTTGTATGTATTTTAATTTATACAACATAAATCTGTAAATCCGCTAGCTCAGACTACCAAATATTTAACCGTTTTGTCACAGTATCATTTATAAAACTGAATAACAAACGTTGTGATCTAGAGAGGAAATAACATAGCGAAACACTGAGCGTGGTTAGTAATCGGCAACGCTCGGGCATGGCATTCGGGAAGACCCGGGTTCAAACCCACATCCGACTATACAGATTTTAGTTATCCATGGTTTCCCGATGGTTCCTTCAGAAGGCGCCATGATGTCCAAACGTCGAGCAGCATGGAGAAAAAAGAAAAGGGTGAAACACAGTAGCAACACTTCAGATATGAAATAGAAAAGCTTATCGAAAGAATTACTGTTCCATGTAGAGCGGACTTGCGATTTAACATAATTCATTAGTAGACAGTATGGTTACCGGTAGAGACCGGATTATATGCAACACAAGAAGCTAGAAATATGCATTAAAAATGCTTTAAATATGCACGAAAAGTGTCAAAATATGCAACATAAAAATAGTAGTTTCTAGATTTTATATTTCAAAATCAGTAGCAATTAGTAAGTACTTGAAAAACATTTATAAATTCGATAATTAACAATTATTTACTTTTTTTACATTTGTAAACGTAAACAATCTGGTACTGTTCCAAATATTCAATAGTAAGATCAGTACTTCGATTTCTGAAAATAGTTTTATAAGCTGATATGGACTGTTCTACATTCACTGATGTAACTGGGCGTATTTGAAATTAGGTGCCGTGTTATCAGTCATTGCTTCTGGAAAAAATTCACCCGTCCCATTACTAAAACTATCAATTTGACAAAAAGGTTCAAAACCTGGGTTATTGTTCAAAATATTTTCAAACTTCACAGGAATGCCTCTGGCAATGCAGATTTTATTAATTAACTGAGTAGATTTAGTCAAACATTTTAATACTGGTAAGTATGTAGAAAAAACGAATGCTAATCACAGCTATGGTTTTAATACTGGAATTGTTAAATGCTTCCCTGTACTGACAAACTGACATAGCCTCTCCACTATCAAAGTCGTTTACTACACCATCTGGCCTCGAAATGTTCTTTGTAAAACAGTACAGTTTCAACCCACATCGCCCATAGAGTTACCACTGGTTCCGGAGGTAAAGGAATATTTGGATTTTAAAAAAAGGAATTTATTACAAGAACGTGCCTTGGGAAACGTTTTGTTTGTTGATGAAATCAGTTCATTTACATTCCCAAACGTAGGTCGTAGTTCTTCAGTGAGTCGTCGTAGACTAAGAGCTGCTAATTGGTTTTGCCGGCTACAACGTAAGATTTTACTTATCAACTAAGTACACTACCGAAAAATATTGTAAATATAGCGAAAATATGCATGATCATAAGTTGTTAGGTAAAATATGCAATAAGCGGTGAAAATGGGCTTAATATGCAAATGCATAAAACCCGGTGTCTAGTTACCAGAAATTGTACGCCAGAACATTTCGTATCTGCAGGTCAAGTACATTAAACAAGTAGATTCCTTTCACCAAAAGAATTCGAACCAGCTTTCATCTGAAACCAGTGCAGTTAGTGCATTTTATTAATGTCTTTGACATTGACAGTATAAAGAATCGGGATTGAGACGTAAAAACCATTAATGGAGACACATGCTGGGCACAACGTGAAAGTTGTGTGACAATAACAAATCCATATGGTCTTTATGAGTTTGTACCGACTGCGAAACTCGCCCATGTCGTAACATCACACACTAAAAGGATAATACCCCGTAAAGAGCAACTGCACTTTTACGAACCTCTGAAGCATTCTAGCGCTGTCAAACTCAGAAAGCCAGCTTTCTCGTAGGTGGAAACTGTAATGCGACGAGAGACCCAGACCATATCACCCAGCCATTACGACTGCAGTTGGTCTCGCTGCAAGAAGCTGACGTGTCGGGCGAAAGGGCAAAAACACAATGACTGTAGTAATAGGGGTACAGAAGTCTTTATTTACAAAGCAGTGGGAAAGGAGCCTAAATCTAAAACAAACGACAGCTGAAGGGGGCTAATTGCGTGTATAAAAGCCGCCCATTTAGCAGCAGTCAGGTAGAAAATTGCCGCGCTGGCAAGAAGCTTCGTGGCGCGCGGACCTGCTTGCCTCGTTTAGCCTCGAAGTATGCTATCAGCAAGCTGGGAGCGGCACCTCGAGCTACTGGCCGTCTCGCGAACATCGGCTCCCTCCATAGCTCCCAACTTAAACCATCTGCTGCTGACTCAGTATTCCTCTCGACATGAAATTTATCACCAAGGGATTTAAAACAATCTGCCTGAATACCTTCTTGATAATTTCTGTAGCAACTGTCAGACTAATTAAATATAAAACACTGTGGTCTCTACAAACCCGCAGGATATCTAATGACGTATTCACAGTAATAATGCTCAGAAAATTTCTCCGACTCATACCTAACGCACAATACGAAACTACAACCACACAGCTAAAGCTGCCACAGCTGCTTTACATCATAACATTTGATAATTAACTCAACTGGGAAACTCTCATTGGACTGATGGTAGGAAAAGTTTCCAAAATCCTTCACTTGTTGGAAAGAGTAATGAAGGGATACACCAGAGAAGTGAGGGAATTGGGCTGCGAAATCTTGGTCAGACCACTGCTTGATTATGGTGCTGTAGTATAAAGGAATTGGAGAGTATGCAAAGGAGGGCTGCTAGATTTGTCTCTGGACACTACTGCAAAACACAATCTGTAAATGATATTATAAAGGAGCGTGGATGAAATTCACTGGAAGACTTAACGAGGTGAAGAGAGTGGTGATGGTGTACAAGGCGTATACTGGAATGAGGATTGGAAAGATATTGGTGGATGAGTTAAAAGAGGTGAATGGAAGATAAAAAATGACTAAGACCACAAGCTGGCACTCGATTTCAGGCATAAGGGTGTTGGAAGGGGGGCAGCGATTGGAATAAATTACGAAAGTGAATAATGAATCATTAAAAAAAAAAAAAAAAAAAAAAAAAAAAAAAAAAAAAAAAAAAAAAAAAAAAAAAAAACGCCGAATGTAAGGGGAAACATAGGGAATTTGTCACCGGAGCGTGTACTCCATCGGAATCAAATAAAATAATTAAAAAAAGCAACAGCAAACCAAACCGCAATCTATACAGGCTTTCTTGCTGTCGGCACATACAATCCCAAATATGGTGCAACTACAAAGTAGGGATGATCGATATTCATCGATGGTGAATAAACATCGATGTTTAGCTCGAAAACATCGATGTTTTGACATCGATGTTTTGACTTCGATAACATCGACACATCGATGTTATGAGAATAAAATATCGAAACGTCAATATATTCTTTAGGGCGATCTAGCGTAAATTGGATGTACTACTATTTTGCTCTAGATGACACTGATCAACGTAACCGGAGTAGGTAGTACATCTTCGAATTTTCTAAGGGATTAAAAAAAAAAAATACTGTCAACTTCAACGCTCGCGTGATGCTTGTAAATGCGTGTGTGTTATGAGTGAACTTGTGTAGCGAAGCGAATTTAATTTGCTATTGTTAATAACGAAGTAACAGGTATGGTAAATCTTTATTCTGTATCGTATTATTATTTCTTTGACCAGTAACTTTTGCGGTAATATAACCCAACAATGTAGGTACCATGAGTTTGTTCACTGTATTTTTTCCTACTTTTTACATTATTTTGTGTAAAAAGTGGATACATTGTCCGAGATTAAATATTTCCTGGTTGCTGTTTTTGTTTTGCATTGAAGGAGTGTTAAGGATTCTTTTTTCGGCGTCGGTTGGCTTTACATGCAGGTGAATTACCAAATGCTTAACGCTTTTTTTATTGCATGGTGGGCTAGTGACTGAGGGATTACGTAGGGTTAGGAATGAGCGATACTAATAGATATTGGCGAAATATTGTATTGTATTTTCAATAACAATAAACACATTTCATAAATAGAATAGACAGTTTTTCTTCCTACCGAAAACATCGATGTTTTAGGCATATCGATGTTTTTCTATCGATGTTTATCGCACATCGATACTTTTGAATCTATGTCAACATCGATGTTTTTTTAATATCGATCATCCCTACTACAAAGTGGCATTGTGTGCAGTAGCGGAGATCAGCTAAAAGAAAGCAAACGCAAAACGATTTGCAATTACGTTCTTCTGCGACTAGCAAAGTCTGGTTATTCCCTGAAAGCGTCAATAAATGACAACCCCAGAACCACCTAATATTAAAAAAGCAGTCATAATGCAATCTGTGAAGCGGGACTTCAAACTGAGTCAACTAAAGATGGTTTTTAAAAAAAAATCTCGTCAATTTGTCGGAAAATGTTTAGTGAAGTAAAAATGTTTAGAAATGTTATCAATAGCCTAACTCTCGAATTAGAAAGCCGCTTTAGCTGCTTGAGAAAATGGAGCATTTTATTACTATCACACAACTTAAGAGACAAAAACATACAACCAGAAATAAGAAGATATTCTTAAATGTTATACGTTGGTAAGATCCGTTAAAACATAAATATTCTTAAAGAGATAACAATCAACTACGAGAAGAACTGGGAAAATATAGAGTAGAAGAAAAAGAAAATACAGTAAAACGGTCAGAACAGATAAAAAGTATGAATCAGCAAACATTACCCAGAAAAGTAATATGGTATAAACCTAATGCCAAAAGACGTTTTGAGAAAACCATGGAAATGGTTGGACAAATAGTACGAAAATGCTCCAATACAAGAAGTGAAGAAGGTTTACAAATATTTTGAAAGGCATATAGCTGTTAGTTGGCAATTGGCCAATTTGGCCTATATTGTAGTTTTACTTAGACACTTTTATTTTTTTTTATTTTTTTTTTTGGACAGCAGTATTGTTGTTCCAATCACTTCATAGACGTCCCAAAGAAGTGAAAAGCTTTTTCACTGGATGATTCTGTTCTGGCTCATTCTCGTCGTCGCAGAGGTCTTGGTCGTCGACGACACTGGTAATGATTTCATTGTCCGTCAATACTTGATAGCCAGGCTCATCGAAATCATATTCGAACTAGTTTTGAATGTTATGCTGGTGGGATTCTTCAAGTCCTCCATCTTCAATTTTTTAATCAACACAGCCACACCTGATACAAATTGGCTGTATTTATTGAGTTTACCGTCTGGAACACTTTCGGTTAACCGATGTTTCGGTTGATCGGTATTCGGATAATCGATGTTCTACTGTACTCCATTCTCCATGCTGGGGAGAGAGCACCGAGGTGCCAATTTGACAGCAGACTGATGGACATGCATAGGCGTTAAGCCATTCTCACCTAGCTACAGAGTTTGTTATAATACTGCTGTGATTCTAAGAAAACTTTGGTCAGACCACTAATTAAGCATGGTGGAGTGGTTTGGGATTCACATTATGGGTATCAAATTCAGGAGATGGAGAGCAATTAAATCTGTCTGCTGAATCAGTAACTGATTGACGAAGGAGTAGGTTTGGGAGTCGTTGGAAGACAGAGTGCGGGTGACGGGAGTGTTTGGGTTGTTGAAAATCTATAATAGGGACAATGCGTAGTTGGATATTAGTAGAAGAATTAGGTGTTATGCATGGAAGGGAAGATAATGCCATAATCATAAGCTGGCATTTGAATTCGGGCGAAAGGGGAAATTTTCTTTTCTATATAAGGGAATCAGATACTTAAATTGCAAAGAGAAATAGCGTAAATTTTACCAAAACACTGAAGGAGTTTAAAGTAAAGGGCAAGGGTAGGTAGACGGTGAAATTCATGGAGGTGTAGGGATATTGCCACCGGAGCTTCTTTGGGGTGGAAGGGGATATTCTCCACCTGCCTGACACTGGTACTAACATTTTAAAATTTGTTTAACTGCTGCCTTATAGTGTCCTCTTCACGTTTTCAGCTCTGATATTCCGAAAAAGTCACCAGGAATTAAATTAAAAATGCCGAAATTTGAGACGCTCCACAACCGCGAAATGCTAGCAGCACTGCAATAATGACACAAAAATTATCGGTACAGGGATCATATCAACCTAAACAGGTTCCTTTTGTCATAGTGGTCATGGTTAGGTTGAAATTCGGCTTGGACCAAGAGTAAAAAATTTACGGGAAATTCGTTCTGTGGCATCAATCTTAGAAACGGGTGCATTTGTTTACAATGGAAGCAATCGATTATCTTTGACCGCTTGTATCGATTGTAATATGGCGAGCGTTGTTGTACTGCATCTCGGGTAAATGTTAATTTCGTGCAACGTTTTACAACATAGTGAAGCTAAAACGGGAAGAAAATATTACAACAAAGGATTTAACCAACATTTCAAAAGATTGTCATTGGTTTGGCAGCGACGGTGGCATGTAATAGCCGCGCGAAACTCTTACATTTCGGTATTTTTAATTTAATTCCTTGTGACTTTTCCCGAAAACCAGGAGCAAAACGTGAAGAAGACATTATAAGGAAGCAGTTAAAACAAATTTAAACAGGTTAGTACCAGTTTCGGGCAGGTGGAGAATACCCCTCCCCTCCCAAGGGCGTATCCAGGATCAGAACTAGAGGGGAACAAGATTTGAACTGGGGGGAAGGGGCAACTCATATTGGTTTCGTGGAAGTCGGGTGGGGGACTGAAACATGACGATTTATTACAAAATGAAACTCAAACCTATTGAAGAATCTATTTTTATTATTGATTAATATAGTAATCCAACCACTTAATCGAAGGACCTACTATGTAGTTAATTAAGATCGTAACTCAGTTTTTGTTTTTATGTAAACATTAATCGTCTGCGATTCTCAGAAAATTTTTCAATAAGTTTGTCAGTACCTCGCGGAGTTCTTTCACGAAATTTTGATGCACACCCATCAGGTATAAACCAGTCAATCTTTCCTCACCCAAAGTGCTCCTGAGCCAGCTCTTCATTCGTCGAAGCGTACTGAAGGCAACTTAATTTTTCTTCTGATGGGGGGCAACAGCCCCCCTCCACCCTGCCCCTCGCTGGATACGTCCAGGTCCCCTCCCACCCCTTCTTTGCTCCATCGCAATTGAAATTAATTACTTTTTAAGACCTGAGCCTGACTGACGAGTTGATTCAAGAGAACGAGTCCAAGCCGCAGCCGTTCCCATCCTCGGTCGGTCGGTTAATGTTGACGAGGTCACTGCGAACATGGTGGCTTCCAAACAAACCGACTTCCGCCGCAAGAAGAAGCAGCAGAGTAAAACAACCTCTCCGAAGGGATGAATGAGTCTTCTGTCGAGGTATGAGAGCCGCAGGCAAGAACTGTGAACGCTCTGCTGAGCATCCCAAGGTGTCGGCGACTGATCGTCCGGAACCGGTACAACGTAATTGGCGGGGAGCAAACCTTGATCAAAGCCGAGTCCACGGCTGCTAATTTATTCGTATTGTTCTTCGCACTAAATAAAGCTGACACTTAATTTCACGCTTTGAGTACCTCTCGTTTAGTCGTCCAATTCATAAGATCGATAACAAAACAACCAGATCAATACACCAGAAAAACACGGGGGAAGTAATTCGGCAATTTTATGTGCATTTGATGCGATTACAGGTAACATTTCCAGCTAATCAAATATTAGTTTTTTTAAGGACAATGAATCTAGGACGCTGAAGCCAATGGCAAATATGAAAACGATGCGAAATTTGCCTTCCAGTGGAGGCAGGCAAGATTTGTTTATACCGAGTCATTAACCTTAGACCCAGGGCTATCACTAGAAGTTGATGAATTATAGGATTTCAAAGTCTTCCTACGGTATCGTGGGGTACTCGTAAAAAATAACAGTTATATAGTACTATAGTTAAAACTTAACTCAGTCGATAATCTGAAATTTACTTGTACCCTGAACCAATACTTTTAGGTGCAGTCAGAATAAAGGAGCAATACATTTCAGTTCTTACATACAATGTAAGATTTGTGATTTGTAAAGGTCAGGACCATAGAAACTACGACCGAAAGGGGTTCTAGACCCTCAGTAATCAATTGAGGCGCCCCAGTACTAAGTTACAAGATCAGAGCAACAATAATTAAGTCAGCAGCATTTTTCCAAGAAGCTTTTCAGTTGGAACTTAGTAACTAATTCTACATCCATTAACGAATAGGATGAAGTCGTTTGTTTATATTCCACCACAGTAAGCCTTTGCCAATATGTCGGGGGGTGAACTAGGTGCATTTCTCCATGTATCTGCTCTATTATATAGGTTCAGATGACTCTGATGAATACATAAGAGGAAACTGTATTATTCGCCTCGTGTAGGAGACTGAAAAATATAGAGGCTGTAACTTAATACCAGTAATGACAGTCTGCACTGTCTAAAATCACCACTGGAGTAGCCGGCTTCAACTTAAACGTCCCCATCTAACAGATAAATCTCAGTCACTGATTTTGAATACCTCATTTCAATAAACATTGCAGGAAGACTTAAGCCAAGAAGTTATTCTGCTATTAGAAAATTAGTACTCCAACTCTCCTACACTGCTTGATAAGAGCCACATAGTGAAAATCTCTTTCGACACCGAGACTCCAGTTAGTTAATTTATGGTTGAACGAAAATCGTTGTAAAGCGTTTTAGGATTCATCCTTCACCCGCCAATGTGGCTATCTGTTAAAAGCGCCATTACACTAGATCTGGGAGGCTCCGGTTCATACCGCTGGCCATTCTGATTGCGGTTTTTAGGGGCTTTTCAGCAGTCATCTAGGCGAATATTGGAACGGTCCCCAATCTCCGCCTCATAAACCACCCAATACATTTACAAAAATACACTTGCCACATGGAACACAAGTTACACGTTTGACAGACAGTTAGCAGAACATCCGCAATCCCCCATCGATACCACGAAAGGCATAGCAATCCGGTAGTAAACGGACCATTGCTTTGAAAACAAGCACAATTTCTGAAAATTGATATGCTTAACGACCAACATGAATGGAAAAGTTCTAAGGATAATGATGATGAGGGTTCATCCTTTCAATTTTACCCCGACAGGATAAAATTTTACAAATTCTATGACCCACTGTTCTACATTTTTCATTTATATGATTCGACCACTAACTCGAATTCCGGACTGATTCCTTCCAAAGGGAAAGGCCGAATTCCTTCCCATTCTATCCCACCTCTTGATGACCTCTACGTTGACGAGGCGTAAAGCTCTGAGGAAAGAAATCACCCTTTTAGCAGTCATCATTTCGAAAAGATCTTCATTTCAGTAAAGAAGTAAGATATGCGAAAATCTTATCAGGTATAAAAAGTAACTAAAATCAGATACGAAATTTCGTCTAAATCGGATCACTTATCAAGATTATAGACCACACAGCCGCGGATGGCAAGAAGTGTTATTACATTAAGAAGACTACTGCTTTCAACAGCAGAGAAAGTCCAAGTTTGGAATATAGCACATCGTTCAACGACCCTGAATCCGCCTGAACAAGCAGCTGACAACAAGTGATTGTCTTCGGAGGCTACCGCACAGGCCAGCGATGTTTTGTCTGCGCAATCCACCTCTGCCGTGTTTGATGTCTTGTGTGTGGCGTTCGCTTTCTTAGAAGAGGTTGTAGCCACTGCTCGCGCAGCAGAATGAAGAGGCACAGCACGGAAAACAGAAGGGTGTTTGCTAAAATGCGCGGCAACAGGCAGGCATTGTGTCAACTTTCTCTCGGAGTCAAACAGCTGTATACAAACAGAAACTTCTAAGAAAAAAGGGGAGGGGCTCAGAAGTATTGTAGTGATTACAAAAATGTTGGTAAAGTGATAGGCCTCTGAAGAATCTTGTAATATTATTGGAACATGTAGAGATATGTATTCCCCCCTACGAATTTAGCAGTAGAGTGAAAATTACCTGGTTCTGGAGTGTAGAAATAATAGAATTTCTGTATAATTTTTGCCACCTTCACTATTCCCTCACTAACCTTCATGAAGATGAATCTAATTATTCGCGGAAACATACTTCCTGAAAAAAGTTGGAAATCGAATAATAAAATTTAATGGTCAAATTATTAACGTTTCAGTAAAAAATATTACATGAAAGGATTAGTACATTTCAAATGATCTCATAGGTCTTTACTTACTTCCCAATCTGTATAGAAGTTATTAGTACTATAAATTTATGCTGACGTTTTAAAACGTATCACGAAAGGGCAAGTAATAAATGTTCAATGAACGGTTTTAATTATTCTTATGGCTTTAGGACCCATTAATTTCTTATACGCTTGCATCTTACCAAACATCTTTTTATTTGAAAAATTCTGTTCGCAGCCAGACAAGAGTGATAAAATTGAAGCAGAATTGGCTGTAAAAGAACGTAGTGATATCCAAATGATTATAATCTGTTTGCCTATAAAAAGAACCAAACTCAATAAAAAGGTAAACTTTTAATGAAACAAACAGTAGCCATACTTCTTCTGTATACTTAATCCATGTTCTGTACCTAAAAAAAGATTACGTCACAAGCCATAAGGTTGATTATGATTTTAAAGAAATCAAAAATTTAGTTTGCCTGTTCATAACCAATGACGACATTAGTCGTGAATAGGCAAATTAAATAATTAAATCAAGTCCTTTGGTTGTGGGAGGCTATAAGTTTAAAATCTGAAATTTTTTCACATAGTTATTAAACACACCCCTAAGATATTGAAGAAGATGTGCTTTTAATACAACCAAAACATAATTAACTAGGTATATAAGACTAGCGTCACGAATTTTATATACCATGTATGAAAGATGAATTCCTTTCGCTTAGTGACCTTCTACCTGCAAAAGAATGGCGAAAGAACTGTTTGCTAAACGGTTTTTAATATGTTAACATAAGTTTATTCTACATTAAAAATTGTCTAAATAGTAAAAATTTGTATAAACCCGTCAGATATAAACAGCTCCAGTAATTAAAAATCATAGATAACAAAAAAAGAGGTCTTTCGCGCACAGTCAAATGAAAAGTAGCTGGAAAATCATATCGCTCTTATGGCTTTACACCTCCTCGACGGCTAAGGTCATTAGAGGCACTGGGGACAAGGAACGAAAAGGAATTCGGCCATGGCCTTTTTGAGGGAAGCATCCGGACATTCGCCTGGAGTGATTTGGGGAATCCATGGAAAACCCAAATCTTGATGCCCGGACGGGGATTCGAACCCGCTTCGTCCCGAATACGAGGCCAGAACATTAACCGTTTACTCACCACGCTCGGTCATATCGCTCTTAATTATAAGAAATTTCGTTCAAATTTGTCAGTAATCGTTCTAGTTGTTGAGCTAACAAAAATATACATTTCTCTTACACATATTTCTATATCATATGGAAAATAATCAGAACCGCTTCACTGAGATCAATATCCAGAATAATCCGATAAAATTGTACTACGATTATCGTAGAAAATCTAGAAATTAATGAAGATAAAAAGAATGCCAATAGAACAGAGGATGAACAATTCTTAATTAACATTGTATTTTTTGGAGGTTTATGAATCGTTTACACCGGGATCAGCTTGACAGTCGTTGACTGTAATCAATGTAAACAAAATCGATAGCGGTTCATGTTAAGGAACCATCGATCCTATCGATTTCTGAAAATTGTGAAAGATTAGATCCTAGCTGCCCCCGGGTTTGGTATCGGCACCTCCCTGTGCCCGGTGCACCCACGGGGTTGTTGCGTAATCTCCCTCCCATTGCCAGCACGTGCAGATCGCAAGCGGCCTGCGTAAGAGCTCTGTGGGTGGGCTCTGCCAATTACGCACAGTGAATTCGCGTGTCGGGCGGCCGACTGCTGACAGGTGCCGAGTAATCACAATCCCGCCGCCAGCAACATTCCTCGCCCACCTACGTGGACAGACGGCACAACGCAGGTCAAGTGCTCTGCTATGGCTTCCCACACAATCCCGAGCCAGGACGGTAAAAAGATCACGGTCTCAAATAAGCATTATTTGTTATCTTGGTAGCACCAGTATGGGAATAGTTCTAATGCAACCATTACATAATTTTCTGTATATAAAAAACGCAAGCATTTTGATTAACAATTAAAAAACAAGTTTTTAATGATGATGATGGTGAACCAAAATCTCATCTATCAACAACATACAAGCACTGGTAACAAAAACGCAACATTATACACGACACAGAGTGCCTTACGGCTGTCGATGACGAAGTTATTGGAATCGGAAAAAAGATACTGGGTGAGAAAGGGGAATGAAATTTACCGTTTCATCTACAAACAAATTACACTCCAAAGTGACTGAAAACCCATCACTGGATGACCGAAACGGCAATTGAACCCACGTGCAAACGAATGCCAGGCTGAACCACTAGTGTCAGCACAGTGATAGTATAGTGTCCGTACCCCTCACAGAGCGTGGTGGGTGAACGGATAGCGTTCTGGCCTCGCATTCGGGAGGACGCGGGTTCGAATCACCGTCCGGGCATCCAGATTTGGGTTTTCCATGGTTTCTCCAAATCACTCCAGGAGAAAGCCGGGATGCTTCCTTCAAAAAGGCCATGCCCAAATTTCTTCCCGTCTCTTAACGACCCTAGCCGTCGACGAGGCGTAAAACAATTTTAAAAAAAAAAACGTACCCCCTCACGCAGTTTTCAGCTATAGTTTATATTTTAATTTTAAATATCCGCCAAAATACCAACGAAATGCAACTTTTTTTTATTGAATTCCATATATAATGATGAGATAAAGTTATTCGTCATAACTGATACGAATTACAACAATAATCCAGGATTCTCAATGGAGTCGAAATCTAGTTAGTTGGAAACATTTTCAAGAAATTAGTAAATACCGACTTCAAAAATACTACAGTGCGTTTTCAAATTAAATTAAATAAATTTAATTAGTACTGGACAATAATACGTATACATATCTTACTCTTTATTAATTGTTACAGTAATTTTTACACATTAATCAAGTACAAATTACTTTCAAAATTCTTGTTGAATGCAAAATACATAAAAGTTGTTTTTCCAGAAATTATTTGCATTTCGAGAAAAACATGCTTAAAGGAAGCGAACATTTTAAACCGCAAAATAAAAGGAAGAAAACGTTTTGTTCGCTCGCAAGAACTGGAAGTATCCCTTACCGCTTTTTGGACTTTCTTGTAAAACTACTGTAAATCGTACACTATATTCCCCCCCGCCCCCCCCCCTCTCCTAGCACTAATTTTTTACCCGATCAAAATCTCGCTGCGAAACTCTGTAACCGCCTGTATCTTTACTTAAAAAAAGTTTTTAATTTCTTTATTAAAATTCGTATTTTACTTGAATAAAATTATCAAGATCACCACAGTACAAGCATACTGGGTAGGTGGTAACGTTAGCTCCTGGCATTCGGCAAGACGGTGGTTCGATTTCTGATCACACAATCCAAATTTCGGTTTACCATCGTGTATGAAATCACTCCATATGAATTATAGGATGACTCCTTCCCAAGGGTTATGGCCGAATTCTTTTCCGTGCCAATTCCTATTTCGGCTCTAGAGACCTCGTGGTCGAAGAGCCTTAAAGCTCTAATGGAAGGAAAACAAAACACAATGTCAATTAAAACCACTCACGCTGTAGAGTGGTGACCTTGACCTGCATCAAGCAAGATCGATAACAGATACAGATACACCCCAGCAATATCTGCAGTAAGTTCGAGATGAGCGGCGACATACAGTCGATACCGCTCACAGGACAATGAATGTCGAGATGCGTCTCATTGTGCGGTGTCGTAATGGAAGCCGTGATCTCGGGGCTACCTGTTCCCTCGGCATTCACTCTGCTGTGACCCAGATCTCCTTTTCGGGAGATGATCGTTGGCGGAGGCTACTGTTAACACTTTTATTTCTTCTGCGACCTTACCATATGCGGGTGAAGGAGACTGGGTAGCTCGTCGTAAAAAAAAATATACTTGAGAACGCATCAGAAACGATTGGTCAAATCTGTGGTGTAGTTCGCAGATATACAAGCACAGGCTCAAAAGAAAAGCACACAGATTTGTAGAGCGCGAACGAAATGATCTTCAGAAGCGCGCTCGGTGATATGTGGAAGTAACCCCCCCCCCCCTTTCCATCTATGCGCATGCACAGGTTTGAAGAGCTGTCATCTATCTATATATATATAAAGATGAATGTATGTATGTTTGTTTGTTTGTTTGTTCTTTATACAAATTCACAGGTTTCATCCGATTTCGATGAAACATTGCACACTTATCCTTTGAAACTAGGAGAAAAATACTGTCTACATTTGGTTAAAAAATTATCTGTATAAATAATACATGTTGTATCATAACTTCGAAATACGACTCAACGGCGATAGACAGACGCGTTGGTTATGGAGGTCTCTGTACTGTTTTTCCGTGTAGCGATCAGGCAGCTCAGTAGGTAAAGCGCCAGTAGGTTATTCGGATTAAATGTTAAACTGTAGATGTCACAAAGTTAGGGGTGCAATGCGAGGAAAATCGTAGGTAGTCTTGCAATGCTGTCGGTGTACACTTTTTTACGTTATAATGATCCCTCAGGGGTTGTTCGCAGTCAGTGTGTGTATGTGTGAACCGCAGTAATAACACTATAAATACGGAAGTAAGAGACTGTCTTTTTGTTACGTTTTGACGACTAAATGGCTATATCGATATTGATGGAATTTGACAAGAAAATCTATATGAAGGGCACAGGACATTTTTTCTAGTATGATTAAGAGTTGTAGTCACGAAATTTTGAGACCTTATCGAATGGTGACAGAAATATGTTGGAGATTGATTCTCTTCAAGAGACAGGTTCGACCGTAAAATGATACTAGTGATAGCTTTCCTATCATATTATGCCGACTTCGATGTTGTTTGGGACCAATCCTTCGTTACCAACAACTTTCTATATACAATTCTGGCAAAAAAAAATCTTAATCCACGCGTACGAAGTCGCGGGTACGAGCTAGTATTGAACTAAAGGAATATTACTAGCGCAAACTTGAAACGCCACCTACCCAAGCCCTCCTCAGTCAACGTTCTTTGAAACAAATAATTATTGACCATCACAGCTTTTGCCTGAAGATCATGAAAAGAATTCTTAAACCTGTAATCTGGAATCACAGTCGTAGCAACGCGGAATTTCAACTTACGCCTTTTGCATCTGCAGGGCGACGTTGCCGTCTGTTAGTTGACAATTACATTGTTTTATGTTGTACAGACTTATGCGAATACCGTCATGGTTTCTTATTTCCGTCTCGGAAGCACACTGTTCACCGTTGATCCAGCATTGCAGTAGTTAGAAATCTGCCATCGTGTTCCGCTGTTGGTTGGTTCGAATACGGTAAGTAAATTTCAGAACCATACCGGGTCTGCCAGGGTTACCTGTTGTGGAAACCTGGCTGGGGTAATTTTTTGTTGATGTCCTCAGTATATTCAGAGTTGTCATTTAGTGCAATTGTATGTGCGAACTAGTGTGACTTTTTAAGTGTAACATGTTGCTAGTGTTGTGCATGAGATATAGCGAAAAGAGAGAGTGAAATCCCGTGCCAGTCTCTTCAGGTCTACTCTTCCCAAAGATATCCAGGGGCTTCCAGATTTTACACCCCAACCCAACTGGCACATAACTTTCGACAAAGTCGTACGCCTTCTCCGTATGGACTGAGGTTTAAAGATTCAACCTACCCTATATATCACTTGGCTTGGGCAAAACATATCGATGTATCGAAATATATTTTTCATAAAATAATCGACTTGTTTATTCTCCATATATCAAAAATCGATATTTTATTTGGAGTATCAATTTTAAGTAACAATTCCATATTTTTGTACGAACGCATATCAGTATCCAATTGCACATATATTGGATAAATATACGTACATATCTGATCTGAACACTTCTTTAAAAAAAAAGTGATTTCGTCGTATTTTAACAGTTTTTCATCAACAGTTAAAAGATTTAAAGGATGTTAAATTTTAACAGGTTTACGTTAACATCAATATATTTTTTTTGTCAACATATCCGAATATTATCTTAGATTATTTTTAACCAAGTTGAAGAATATTGATTAAGCATTCGTGTTGCAAAGTTGAGAGTAGGCGTTATTTTACAGCTCCTGTTTCCAACAGGTTTTTTTCATTGATGAATACAAGTTAATGCGTTGACGAGGTACCTGATAGGCCAAGCCTCTTCTGTGTCTTCCGAAAGAATGGCTTCTGCAGTTAACTTGGCGGCACCGAACAACAGGAATAGATAGACGAGAGAACATATAAAACAGAGTTCTTTTGACATCAGATGATTACTGGTTTGACTGATTGTAAAAAGAGATAAATTAATAAAAGTTTCTATATTTTTACATGTCTCTTTAATTTTCCGAATTTTCTAAAATATTTTTAGAAAATTACTGGCTTAGACAAAAATATCGATATATCGACATATCGATATATCAACATATCAATATTTTTCTCTCTATACATATCGATACTGATTGTAATATCGATACGATATTTATCGACATATTTTTTCATTTTCCCATCCTTAAATATCACCACCTCTTTTATTCAATGAATGACGAAAAATTATGAAAAATTCCTTTTACCACCGAGATTCAAACCATTTCTAGCGCGACAGCTTCACATTGCCGTGACGAACTACAGGGCGTTCGCCGGAAAACGCTACCCTCCCAGTCTGTTGCCGTCGGCAACTTGCTCGGTGAGTGAAGCCAGCAGTTTCCGCCACACGGCACCGTGAATCACCGCACTGTTTAACACCTCCGCTGCCCCAACAGTGCAGTGCAGTGACCCTTACATTGTTAAGAACGGTTTCATTGCATTGTAGATAGTTTGTGACTTCAGTCTCTTATTAATCAGTGTTGTGAATAAACGTTTCTTTGCGGTTTGGCTGGTTTGGGGCTTCATACTCTTATTAATCTGTACCGTGTTTGAGTGTGAGTAAAATTATGGTACGTTACAGTTTGCAACAAAGAATATTTCTCTACGATACATATGCGAAGAAGAAGTCGTTTAAAAAGTGTCGCAGTAAATTTCGTCGCGAATTTCCTGGCGCTTTACTGCCAGCTAAATCAACAATTCTGCGTCTGGTTAAAAAAGTAAGAGAAACGGGTTCATTTTTTAACAAAAAGAGACTGTCGGTCAACCGTATTCTCACAGAGGAGAAAATTGACGATATCGCTTTTCGACTAGAACAGTCACCCAAAAAATCATTAAGTCAGTTAGGGCAGCGTGTGTCTCGAAATATGTTCAGAAGATGTGAAATGTGCATTACACAAGAGGGTCAACACTTCCAGCATCTTTTATAAGGTAAGCTAATGAATTACGTCACATTTAAATGCTTTAGCACACAAGTTTATGAAGTTTATGAAGCGTAATTATTATGAAATAGTCCGCGGCCGACGGTCGAACAATGCCGGAAACTGAGCGCTCGCTCGCCGGGAGCAGTTTCTTCCTTGCAGCGCTAACAGTGGGTTGCGTTTCCCGGCTAACGCCCTGTATTTCAACGTAGCGGGTACCCATAAATGTGGTATTCTCCGTGCTTTAAGCTAAAGACTCACAAAAGTAACTGTAGGAGGAGAGATGTACGTCGATTCCCATGCTGGGTAAAAGTTTCCAGTCTGGTTAATTACGGGAAACAAGGCCAGACAATTCAAGAACATTATAGCTCTGCCGCTTACGGTAATGACATAGAGAGAGGATGCAAATGAAGGGAGATTCACACGCGATGAAGACGGCTTTCGTCCGTTGTCATTTACAACAATCTGTACAGAATCTAGCTTCATTCTCTCTGCATGAAGTAAGCAACAAGTGTCAGTTGGAAAAATCGTTTCGTTACCCTCCGTCTCTTACTATTGTGTCTACACGCCAAAAAAGCCCGTCAAGTTAGAATTACTCTCATGCAATGAGTTTTCCGTACCCAGATTGTGAATTAAACTGAATTTACAAGAACAATTATTTCACAAAAAATTGTGATTAAAAATTCAACAACTGATTTTTAAATCCGATTTATTATTCTTATAGCGAAATTGTCTTCCAATCGTACTATTTATATAAAGAAAAAATCGAATGACAAAATTTATGGTTATTTCACTGTAAATTATTGCTTTGTGAATAAAACTAGTACAAATCGTCGAATAACAATAATAATAATAATAAAACACTTTCATAGTGTGCAGATAGTGGCTTTCATTTCATACCCATTAAAATTATCACTTAAAAAAACAAACATTTTTACCATCCACTGAACCCTTGTAATTATTTATGATAGCACCATTTTAAAAAAAATTGTAAACATTTTTAATTCAAAACTTTGAGAAGTTATATGCCTATATGCCTGTTAGAGAAGATATATTCCATAATGGTCCCGTCTGTCTGACATGTAGGAAGTCCTAAAATTGGTAAAGTATTCGAGAACTTCATTATCCAGTGGATGTTCCGACATGTTAACTATTTGTACCCGCAAATTTCTATGGAAGCTCAATTATGTGATCTTATATCTTCATCAACGGTCTGATGACTCATTGGTTAAGGATCTGACTGGAGGTGGAAAAGTCCCTGGATCGAATCCCTGTTTCGAAGGGGATTTTCAAAGACCCTTAACCCAACCTCTGGCACAGTACGGTAGAACGCTTCCGTGGTTCGATTCCACTGTAGGTCCCCTGTACCCGGTAGGATTACTGGGTTAGATTAGGTACGGATGAAAGTAACTGGCCGCCCTACCAATGATACTAACCTTAGTATGTCAAACAACCTTCGGATTAAGGACCACGGTTAGCTTCATATTTTCATATCTTCATTATATAATTATATAACTTAGTTATGATTATAACGCCAATGCATCAGACTTCATCGATAGGGTATATAAATTATCAACCTCAGTATTATGCTTCATTGTGAGTTTTTTTTACAGGTTTTATGCAGTAGGTACATTAAAAAAAAACACTAACTATACTGAACACTTTTCTATTCCATATCGAGAAATCAGAAGTACTATTATTTTCTATGGTAGCCGATTAGCTGGCCGAATAAGTTTCAATGAATTTATCAAACTTATGTCTTTAAATAACCTTACCTTTAAAATGAAGTAACAGGAGATGAACGACACTTACCTGCAACAAGAAAAACAAATAAAACATATCATCTAAATGATCTATTTGCATGTGTATTGATTTTTTAAGTTTGTGCTCCGTGTAATTGGGTTAACTCCATATTTTGACGAACAGCGTCCACTCCAATGTAAAAAGGAAATTAATTCACTTTTCGGACTAAGAGGTTTTGTAGCTCATCTCCGAAGTGCTTCAAACACAATAAGGCCAAATGTTTAGATTTAAAAATGCGTGTCTGACAAAATACAGCTTCCTGCAAGAAAAAAGTGGTTGAGAGCCCGCATTGGAGACTCTGGGCGCCAGTTCGACTCCCGGTACAGCCAGGCATTTTTAAAGTCGCTTAACTCGACTTTCACATCTGACAATAACGTCAGGACACTTCGGACTTGGATTCCACATTAGAGCATAGGTCAAGCCACGATAGAGGCAGAATGCTAGACAACTCTAAACTGTCACCAAGTCTTCATCATAATACCCGAAATTTCTTTACTTTTCATTTTCCGGCACACTTGCAAAAACCGATATACTGTACTATAGAAAAGTTCATGCAACTACTTGTGCTTCTCAATCTTACAATGATTATTTTCTCAATCTGAATACCTAAATTTCACTTCAGTGAGTTGACGGGCTGCGGTGGACTACATCTGCGGGCGTTTGTAATTCCTGTTTCGGTTCTTGCAGGTTTCCCTTAATTGTGCAAACGATTACCAGAATGTACAGTAATTTTAATTTTTGCCATCAATAAATAAAGAAAATGTACACAACAGTCCTGACGAAGTGAAATGAGTCAACTACGAAGAAACTGCCTTACAATAGTTTAATATTTTTTCCGTTTTGCAATCCTAATTTCTTCGTTCAACCAGATGTAACAACCGGACTCCTAGTAGCACTATATATTTTTTCACAGCGTACTTGGTGAGTTCGAACAACAGTTTCTTGAGTTTAGCAGGCCATTTAACATGAACCACACCTATGTTCAACCCGTACCTCATTTTGATTAACACCCTCCGCTCAAGTATTACAGTCAACTCACTTTTTAGAACAAGAGGTTTTATAGTTCATCACCGAAGTTGACAGCTACAAGCACAATGATATCTCATGTTAAGGTTTAAAAATGTGTGTCTGGCTAAATACGGCTACCTGCAGAAAGAAGTGTGGTTAAAGCGCCCGTCTTGAAATTCTGTTTCAACGAAAATTAGATTTACACGTTTCGTCAAGTTGTCATATTACAGTACTAAGGCCCACTTATCTATTGGTTAACTGTGGCATTTCTTATGAGTAAAAGCGATATCGATAGTAGCCGTACGATGTACACGTATACTGGCTTGTGTCGTGCCGCGGAATGTACACACTTTGACAATAAATTTAGCCGCCGCTGAAAATTCAAGCCAGTATTGAGTTACTGTTTCTTAGGATTACATTGATGTCAGATTGTGCAAACTAAGAGTGATAGAATTTTTCGGCGGCGGCCAAATTTATTGTCAAAGTATGGACGTGTTTGTGGCGGGAACTGCTTTGTGCTAAGTTGTGGAGCATTGTGTGGCCTTGTAAGTACGTAACTGTAATTGAATGAAGGACATCCGCGTCGTGTTGATGAAATAGAAACAGTGAGTGATGTGAAGAGCAAGCGACCACCATGTGTACTGAACTAGATTGCCGTGACTGTGTCGAGCTATTAAGAACTGATTAATTTGCAGGACAGAAGTAAGCTTAGTTAATCGTGTGTATATCTCTCACTTGGTTCAAGAATCTGCAACCTTCGGACATTTCCAAGCGTTTGTAAAGGTTACGGGGTTCCTACGGCTCCTGACGCTTCACGTAGGATACACGGAGGTAGAGCTACGCATTCCCATTGCAACCGTTGGCTCTAGAATGGATGTGACGGGGTCAGCGCCACGCTTCGGCCATTCTTTACCTTCCCGCACAGTTTCCTCCACGGTACTCATTGGATAGCAGGCTGTGGGGGCCTGGGGAGCCGTTCCGGACGTTCAGCTTCGAGAAAAAATCCCCGGATTCGTCGGGAATCGAACCCCGATCATCCGGACTGCAATCAGACGGTCTATCGACTTAAAAAAAAAGATGGCTTTTTTCCATTTCAGCCCTCTGTAAGTTTATCTTTGTTTATTCGAATTTGCCTGTACTATATTATCGTTTTCTCAGTGCGGACAACACAGGACGGACACAACACCCATGCCCTCGGCCGGATTCGAACCGGCGACCCTGGCAACGCGAGGCAAGCTCGCTAGCCGCTACGCTACCAGGGCCGGCAACCGACTGAGCTACGCTGCCGCCCTTTAAGTGTTTGTAATGTACCAAAGTTTCCTATAAATATCAGTCGGTGGTTGGACTGCATTTTGTGTTTGGCTTCTTAAGGGACCGTGCACAAACCACGTGGCTCGGTCCAGGGGGGGGGAGGGGTTGGCTGGAAGGCTACGCTGGGCTACGTGGGGGGAGGGGGGGTTCCGAGCCAGGCCACGTAGCTTTCCTTTCATAACATTTTTCACAGTTAAAATGAAAAACAGAACGCACAACAGCATGTGAATATTTATTTCCCTCAGTTAATTATCTCCTTATGTAATTTACAATCGTCTGAAAAGAGAAAACGGTACAAAATGTCTTCTCGAATCAAAAGGGAAAAAAGCTACGTGCTACGTGGGGGGGGGGGGGGGGGGAGGCAGAAGCCACGTAGGGCTACGTGGGGGGGAGGGGGGGTTCACAGGAGGCCAAAATGGAGCTACGTGGTTTGTGCACGCTCCCTAACAAGTGTGAATAAAACTATTGTGTAACCAGAAGACTGAGGTGACCGTGTTCTTTTTACTTAGAAATATAAGTCTCGATTGCTTAGAGGCGTCACTAATCAAGCTAAATAACTTTAAATATTATAAAATTTCAACATGGCTTCATCTATAATGCTGTTGCCTATCAGAATATTTTACACGATATTCTGGCAAAGTGTAGTACCAGAACCGAGACAACTTCATTACATAGCGTTGCACTTTATTTTATTATTATTACTCCGCGATTCACTAAAAGTTTGTGGCGGAGGGTGCATTGCATCTATTCGAAAGGGTAATAGTTTGGAAGGGATATACCGGATATGGCAGGTGGCGCCCATGGGCTATTGTGAGAAACCATCCCAGCACTCGCGTGGAGTAATCTGGGAAAACCATGGAAAACCCAGATCAGGATGACAGGAGAGCTTTATCGAAGTCGGATTTTAAGTTTACATGCCTGGTAAATCCTTTCTATTCAATTCCTTAACCGCTCGTGGAAAAATACAGAAAAGAATCGGTTCTGGCCCTGGTTTCTCTTATCTTATTTACGCGGTCATTCCGAGATATGTAAGTCGTGAATTTTTCAATTAGCTTCTGTCGAGAGCAATGCCTTCGGTGTTCCAGGTCTTCCCAACCTAAGTCCTTCAACATCGCACCGAGTGTGGTGGTGTAACGGTTAGCGTTCTGGCCTCGCATTCGGGAGGACGGCGGTTCGAATCCCCGTCCGGGCATCCAGATTTGGGTTTTTCATGGTTTCCCAAATCACTCCAGGCAAATGCTGGGATGCTTCCTTCAAAAGGCCATGGCCGAATTCCTTCTCATTCCTTGCCCCCCATCCTTTCCCGTTTCTAAAGACCTCGCTGTTAAGAGACGTTAAGCAGTATAAAAAATAAAAATCCCACTTACGCTTTCCCTCCAATTATATACGTATATCAGTCACCAATCGGGCGGCTCTGCTTTGGACCTTCTCTAATGCCTCCATTAACCCCTTTTAATGGGGACCTCATACAGAACAACAATATTCTAAGTGAGGACGCACTTTATTGCACAGTACCAGCTGGTGACGTTCCAACAAGAATTTTACGGTAAACTGATGGGCGAAATCGGAGAGAATGTCCGGGACAGGACGTGTGACACACCATTAACGAGGTCGCCAGATGGTGACTGGGTGAAACTGCCCAGCGGTCACGGTCTGGGGTCAAACACAGTGGCGCCGAGGACATTTCAAGGCCGTCACAGCAAGTGTGTCACAAGTACACGGCCTCTGATGAATGCTTTTACCTTCTGCATTACAGAATCCGACCATCACACCTAAACTGAACGCTAAACAGTTGACGTGGTATTCCGGACGACTTGTGTGCGAGTTCCTGCATATGAGTCCAGATTTCCAATTTCCTTTGTTTTCTGAAATAAAACTAGATCATTGGTACTATAATAGAGACCTGCTAGTTCTTAACAAGAGACTCGAAGGTTTCTCACTCAATACCTTCCAACAAAATGTAGTGACCACTGAGGGAGATGGTGATAGAGGATATATCATGTTAATCCTCCGATATAACTTTCTTACAGTCGAATTTGATATTAACTGTATAAGGATCTGAGGAGTGGTAACCATCAGATTCTAAGCCGGAATGACAATTAACACTCGTGGTTTCAGCGGAGACCATGTGTAATTTTATTTATTTGTTATTTATTTTTTTATAAAAATTTTTTAATAGCTTTCATTAGCAACATGTTACTGAAAAGCAGTTCCAGGTTTTTTCTACAGCAAAATTTATCAACATTTTTTAAACTATGAAACGCTACGAAAAGCAAACTTAATGAATGTATTATGGCAATTATTTGGTAGCAGTGGCTTAGCTATTAAATTGTGGACACAACCACGAATTTCTTCTAATAGTATCTCTGGTCGCTGTTTTGCGAGCGAAGGTGATCACGTGACACTTTTCTCCAGCCAATAGCAATCGAGGTGAGTGAATGAGTGAGTGAGCTTAGGAAACTATATGGTAGATGTTATTTGCATGAAACAACTATAAAATATAACTTTGTTTGCAAACAACGTTATGAAGTTCAATTTTTTTCACAACAAATAGCATTTAAAAACTCATTATATGCATAATCATTGAAACTTATTGCCGGGAACCATATGTTTAGTCATTTGAATAAGTAAAAAAAAAATATATATATTAGTAGCGAGATGTGATCCGGCAACAACAGGCTTATGAAGTAGAGAACTTGCTCTTTGCGCTACGAAACCCTTGACAGTTTACAAACGTAGAAAGCATTTGAACGCAATGGAATATTTCAATGCCGATTTTCTCGACAACGGCGAAGAAGCGCATGTTACTGTTTTGCCCCATTACACCTCTGGCCATGAGCTTTTATTACACCCAGTATTGATCTAATCTGAATTTAACAGTTTGTGATCTCCTCTTGTGAATGTAGCTCTATTTTCTCTTTAGGAGTGGGCTGGTCCGTAACAATTACTTGTCCCAATCCTTCCACTCTCGACTGAAAAGAGTCTGTAAAGAAAATAGTGAAGAAAGAAACGTATTTTTTTTTTTTTTAAATCTATTGCTCACATATATACGCTAGCCTCTCTATACATGACATCTTGAATGTCTGGATATGTGATCACAACTGTAAAATACGGGAAGGTCAGGGAATTGTTTATTGCGAATGATATTCATAGCATAGAATAATAACAATCGGTAATACAGTATGCCGAATCATTTAAAAATAATGTTACCAAATACGACGGCATGTTACTTAATCTTCATTTAACTTTTTTTTTAAAATCAATTTGGGAAACAATATTTTACCATTATTCAAGGGATGTATTGACGCACACAATGTGAACAATTAATACAAAAATATTAGCTGCGTTATACATAACCTATTAAACAAATCCTTAACAGTGACACCTAATTTCTCTCTCTCTCTTTTTTTTTTTTTTTTTTTTTTTTTTCACTACCTCAACGGCTGTTTTTGAAGTACCACTACCTTTGGTAGTACAACTTCTATGTGTCACTTGGGTGTTGTTTTTGGGGACACATTTTAATTTCACTTTTGGGGGGAAATGGCTACGGACGCCGTAGGCGTCCTTATATTAAAACCCCATACTGCGTTCGTGTGGTCAGCTGGGCATCATCGCCGTAATAAGCTGCGTTAGCAACTGGACGATTTTCCCCAACTGATTTTCACGTTTTGGCTCATGGCTGCAGCATTGATGCACGGGCTGGTCATTTGTGTCGGTCAGCGGATGGTTTTTGCTGCCGCTTGACGTCCTTTTCTGTGGGCCGCCCGGTCCTTCGACTGTTCCGGCATAGATGGGTTGGTACTGACGTCTTCTGAAGGCGGCTTGGAGCCTTCTCTTCACAGGACATCCCCCGTAGTTGGCGGCGTGGTCAGAAGCGCAGTTAGCACACCTCGGCGTTGCTTCTCTCGGACGTGAGCATACCAGGTTGCTGTGGTTCCCGCCGCAGCGGCAGCTAATTTCTTCCTTTCTTTTTTTTTTTTTTTTCCGCTGCCTCTACGCCTGTTGTTGAAGTACCACCACCTTTGGTAGTGTAACTTCTGGGTGTCAGTTGGGTGGGCGGCCCACAGAAAAGGGCGTCAAGTCCCGGCAAAAACCATCCGCCGACCGACAAAAGTGACCAGCGCGTTCATCAATGCTGCATCCATGAGCCAAAACGTGAAAATCAGTAGGGGAAAATCGTCCAGTTGCTAACGCAGTTTATAACGGCGATGATCCCCAACTGACGACACGAACCCAGTAGGGGTTTTGAATATACGGACGCCTACGGCGTCCATAGCCATTTTTCCCCCAAAAGTGAAATAAAATTGAGTCCACAAATGCTAATTTCAAAAAAAAACTTTGTTATATCATGCATCATAAACATCATTTCAACTGCGAGAAGAAACATCTGCTGACCGCAATTTACTAAGAATTTCTTTTGAAAATAAACTATGCTTAAGGAAAATTGAAGCATTTAAAATGTACCTTTTAAGGTACGCGCTCACTAGGGCGGGCCGCACCGCGTAGCGTCGCATCGCAGAAATGCGTCTGCAATCGCTTACACTGACTAATGGAACAGCGCACACCACAGGCGGATCGAGTCGGGGCGGGGCGGGCCGCGTCGCGTCACACTGCCAGATCGCTTGGCCAGGCGTATTTTTGCGTCTAATGCTCCCAGATGCGACCCCCGATACCTAGTTTGAGATAGGAGTTGCAAGAACACGGACTTATTTTTGTAAGGGACGTTATAATTACTTTAAATTAGCTGTTTTAATTCAATAAATAATGTTGGTTGCGCAAAGGTAATTAATAACTTTAGGAATTTGAACAAAGATGAAAAAAATCACAAAATTTGTCACTTTTTCTTTGCTTGTAGGTTTTTATTTTCTACATGTTAGCGAAATGGATGAGGAGCACCTTATTTCCTAAAGCAAACAGCCAAACGTTCCTCAGGAGTGATTGCTTCTTAAATTTTGTTTTTCCAAATCTTCTTTTAGAATTTCCAACAACTCATAAAAGATTTTCAGTTGACATCCTGTAGTATTGGAAACATTTTTTGTCGTCTCTCAACAAATCCTTATGTAAAGTGTGATATTCACTGATAATTTTTCGTTTAGAACAAATTTAATGACATCACTGCTTTTTCCGCTTAATTTTCTTCTTCTTTTCTTCATCAATTAACATCTTAAAAAAGAAGAGCTTTTCGTCTGACGTATCCATCTGCACTGAACCGATCGCGACGACTGTAAAAACGCGACTCGCTGCGTTCCGACGTGCGTTGCAGCAGTTTCGCTTATTGCGAGGCGATGGGACCCGCCCTGGTGTGCGGGTACCTAAAGGCAGTAATGGTGAGTTGTTAGCGGAATGTGCAGGCCTGATGTAGCTATCGTCTCTAAACAGACAGAGCAGTTTGCGCTATTTGACTAGCGCACCACATACATGAGGCTTGGCGCACGGCCCAGGGGCAATGACCCGGCCGCATGGCGAGGCGCACACCACACTGTTAATTAAGTTTCCGCATTCCGGACGCTTGTTTTCTCTCTCCTTATCTCGGAGAGTCACGCTAATGGAGCCTTTGTCGCGTGTGGTCCGGTGAAAGTATTTGATGCATCTCGCTCGGTTGACGCGAAGCCAACATTCCATTCCACTATCCGCTTGCTATCGTCTCGTCGCTGGAACTCATTTCTAAGCACCTGTCGCTCCCAAAGCTGTTCGGTGTTCCAGGTAATACTACCTGACTTAATGCGAACACTTTCACTATCAACAAATATACCCCAAGTACCACCGACCAGTTTTAGTAAGTTTGTGCTATGTTGTAGTAGACTTTAGACTGCCGTTATATACCCATACGAGATGTGTTCCAAGAATATTTTTTTTTAAATTTTATTTATTCGTCTACATTGATGTTATTCCATTCAAAATAGTCCTCATTAGGCATTATACACTTATGCCAGCGCTTCTAATCCCCAAAACACTTCTGGAACTGGATCTTTGGGATAACTTTAATCTCTGGCCGGCCTTAGTAGCGTAGGGGCTATAGTACTGGCCCCGCGTGCAGGAGGTCACCGGTTCGAGTCCGGCCGATGGCATGGGTGTTTCAGTGTTGTGTGTCTGTATGAATGTCCTGTCCGTCGTATAGTGTCCATACTTATATGCTGCAATATATATACTGGATCAATGAAGCATTGACCTGACAGTATGGCCTCCGTTGCAGTGAGCCATAAAAAAAAACCTTTAAGCTCTTTTAGTGATGCACTTTTAATCTCTTATATGCTTGTAAAACGACGGTCCTTCAAGGTTTCAGGAACAGTAAAAAGCCACACGGGGCGAATATGGAGGCTGGGGCATCATTAGTGTGTTTTTTTTTTACCAAAAATTCGCAAACTAGTAACGATGGTGCAACACGTTTTATACCCAAAACAGATTAAAACATTTCATGCCAATTGATACGTCAACATCATCAGAAACTTCTCTAATTGTGATCTGGTGATAGTTCATAATCATTTCTTTCACTAACACAAATGAAAAATCTCCGACTCTATTAAAACTTGTGTCATGCTTTTAACAGCTGACAAGAGACTTGACATCCAATATAGCTTAAAATGTATAGATACTTTTAAGACATGTTTACCTACACAACGAAAAAATCGTGCCAAACGTACTAATATAATCCGCGAAACAAAAAATCCCGGGGATTTGAAACCGCGTCATCCCGAAGACTTTTCTTGGAAGTTGTATGTCCGGAACGGCTCGCCAGGCCCTTCCAGCTTACCGTATTTAGAAGTACATACTTTGGAAACGTAAACAACGGATGGAGGTTGGCGCTGACTACGTTTATCTACTCTATTGTTATTATGTGAGTAACTGGTAGCTGAACTTACGATGGATGTATACAAACACTTACTGGTAAATAACTTCTAACAAAGCCTGTCGCAATATCCATATTTCGGCATTTTTAATTTAATTTGTGGCGACTTTTCGGCAAAACAACAACGCAAAACCTGAAGAAGACATTAAATCGAAGCAATTAATCCAAATTTCAATAGGTTAGTATCAGTTTCTAGTTGGTTCTGAAAGTCGTGCAGTCCCCCATTCTTCCAACTGCTTGTTGCAGAAAAAACTGCAGCTTAACTGTGAATCTTGGGATGGGCTGGTAAGATCGGCTGGAAAACTGTTCGTGATTCTAAGGGGCCACATCGTTCCACGACTGAAGTGGCTGGAGGCGATGTTGACATCAGTGAATTTCGCTTATTCTGGAGGCTCGCAGAGTTCGTTGGCGCCTTGTTTCGGCTGTAATTCACTTTCTGGTGCAACACGGTGGAGGTGCCCACTTTCACCTTGCGCCAGGATCACAGTGCGAGGTGGAACCTGCTGTTTGCTAACCAGATTCCACTTAGTCCTCGTACTGTACACGTTTTTTCACTTAGGACCTCCCAGCCGACACGTGTACTCGTCTGAGACAGTTGCGCCATAGTGCTGATATGGAGAAATCTGCCACGTGCACTATCTGGTATACTCATCCTGCCCGTTCTGTAATATACCAAAATAAACAAGGCTTTCCGAAATGTTTCCCGATCATGAACGATTATTTTGGATCGCCCTGATGGAAACAGAATAATGTATCTAGTACTCCGAGATTAAGAAAAGATGCACGACACAAAAGTAAAAGTTAATCTATCCGTATCCGATCGAGCCAAGAGTAATTTAGTAACAAATAAGCATAATACCGCACCTCTACAAATGACATGGTGCAGCGCCATTTCGGAATTCCAGAAAGTAACTGCATTTTTTTTTTTCTCGGCGATGTCAATGCTCTCGACACTGTGAATCCAACAGCATTATTATTTCAGATTCCTTTTGTGGTACTCACTACGTTGGAAAAATAATTGGAACTAATTAATGTGTGTTGAGATGAAAACTTTGACCCAACTACGTGTCGAATGAAATGATCACTCAAAACTGGTAGAAGAGAGCATGGGCCGATTAATATAGAAGTATTATAAGCTTTCTTTGGCGCGTTTGGTGGTTAACAGTAAAGCAACAGTCCTTGCGGAGAAACCTAACTGGTCCGTCCGCAAATGCTTCTCCTTGACAACACCGCATAGTTTTATTTTACATCAGCTGTTGTATTTTCTTTGTGCCCACAGATGTTAATTTCCCCTACCACTGCCGTGCACTCAAATACCAAACACAATTAGAGAAGATTTCGTGAGGCATTCAAAATTGTTTACCATGTGTTTCTTCTTCTATTGCGTGAAATGGGAACAGCACATGACTTCGGTCGAATTTATGGCTAATACTAGGCTACGATGCATAGATCTAATTTTGAAAAATTGCAACGCGTATAAAAAGGAGATTGCGTACTAAACCTACGTGCGTCCACATTGGATTATTGTGTCCTTTGGGATCCGTGTGACAAGGGATTAATTGATAGTATGGAGTAGGTACAGAGATGAGTCACGCGATTCGTGACTGCTTGGGGAGCGTGCACAAACTACGTGGCTCGGTCCAGGGGGGGGAGGGGGTTAGCTGAAAGGCTACGCTGGGCTACGTGGGGGGAGGGGGGGGGGTTCCGAGCCAGGCCATGTAGCTTTCTTTCATAACTTTTTTCACAGTTAAAATGAGGAACAGAACTCACAGCAACATGTAAATATTTAATTACGTAGTCTTTCTCGGCGTTGAGAATATAAATAATGTTCTCGGGTGACTAGCCGAGTTATAGGAGTGTTATAATTACACAATATTTCGGAAGATGGCGCCGACGATTGAGAGCGCCGAAATATTGTGTAATTATAACATTCCTATAACTCCGCTAGTCACCCGAGAACATTATTTATATATGTAAATATTTGTTTCCCTTAATTAATTTTTTTAATCTGCTTAACGTCTCTCTAACAGCGAGGTCTTTTAGAGATGGGAAAGGATGGGAAGAAATCCGGCCATGGCCTTTTGAATGAAGCATCCCGGCATTTGCCTGGAGTGATTTGGGAAACCATGGGAAACCCAAATCTGGATGCCTGGACGGGGATTCGAACCCCGTCCTCCCGAATGCGAGGCCAGAACGCTAGCCGTTATACCACCACGCTCGGTTTAATTAATTATCTCTGTATGTAATTTACAATCGTCTGACAAGAGAAAACCGTACAAAATGTCTTCTGGAATCAAAGGGGAAAAAAAAGTTACGTGCTACGTGGCGGGGGAAGGGGGGGGGGGTGGAGGCAAAAGTCACGTAGTGCTACGTGGAGGGGAAGGGGGGGGGAGGGTTCGCAGGAGGCCAAAATGGAGCTACGTGGTTTATGCACGATCGCTTGAGAGCGTCACAGAATTAGTTCATATACCGGGCCGGGATTATCAGGCAGACAAATGACGAAGGTTTCGATGTAATTTATTAGCAGACATGCGATCAACACCCATCAGTATCAGTGCGACGAAATATTTGTTCCACCTAGCTAATTGTGTCATAATGATAGGAGAGATTAGAGAAATTAGAAGTCGGACGGATGCTTAGGGTGCAACCATTAATTACGTGAGGTGAAATGGGGGGAGGGTAGGGTCCGGCGAAATCTGACCAAGGGGGAGGCGGGTTCGACGAAATTCTTACGTGAGCTTTTGAAATTTTTAGACAGTAGAGCTAACAATAAAAACTCTCAAAAAATTAGGAGCTCGATCAGAGGGGAGGGAGTCCGACCAGATCTCGCCAAATCACACGACAGGGGGGGGGGTCCCAAATTCCGGATAAACACCTCACGTAATTAGTAGACGCCCCCTTATATGAATTCTTTCTTCCCTCGTACTATTAGCGATTGGGATGACTTAAGTTAATTTCGGAACACACCACCAGTGGTGGATCCAGGGGGGGAGGAGGGCTAGGGTGCTCAAGCACTCCCCCAAAAGTGTTCAGATCCACCCTCGATATCGGTAATTTTTTTCAGATTTGGAGACATTTTTTTTAAGCTCTACTGATTTTTTAAGGGTGGCATGACTATAAAGCCTACCCTTACCTGACTCAAGCCCCCCTCCCCCCCAAAACCAAAATCTTGGATCCGCCAGTGCGCACCACCCTCTGCCACCCACCACTTTGTGAATTTCAGATTATAAATGCAGGTATATAGCTGTAGATAACTCTGAAACGTCTAAAATAATTTGACTGTCAACACTAATCATACAAATCTACGCTGTTGTAATGGAGACTTTACCACAAAACCTACAGGGATCGCATCTAAGCTTCATTGTTAGGTGGGGGTAGTTTCCGCTGCACGTCAAACTGCCGTAAGATAAATGGTAAGGAGGTCACAGTAACAAACAACCCGTTACACTGTTAAGCCTTCACGGTTATTCGGTGTTCTCGCATCTTCCCAGGGTGCCGTATACCTGCAGACCTGGGCCTACCTGCTCTGTTTTGAGACCACTCGCAGAGGAAGGCACAAAAACTGAGGTGGCCCGGCGAGACGGGTGGTCAGCAGGAAGCTTCCAACTCGGCTGCGAAGGACGGAGCATCGTCATCACAAAACAAAGATGCTGTAACTAACATAGCGGAACTGCTGGGGATGTCATGAAATGAGTTGGAATTAGTTCAGTGCATTTCACAAATAGCTTACAAGTACAATATTCAAATCGATCCTAGTAAATAAACAAGTTGCGCATCATTACAGGGCGTCCATTAATTACGTGGGGTGTTTTTTTCGGAATTCCGGACTTCCCCCCCCCCCCCCCCCTGTGATGAGATTTGGTGAGATCTGGTCGGAACCTACCCCCTACCTCCGATTTTTACGAAATACTTAGTTTTTCTTTTAGCGTGCTGACAACTCATTTACTCGTGAATGCTCAGAAAAATAGAACTGTTATTAAATAACGCGCATAACCTCGAACATCTCTGGTCGTTGTTGGTTGGGCAGCGGAGGCGGGAAGCGTGACGTCAGAGTGTGACAGACATCGGCACATAATGAGAAAGTCTGGCATTTTATAGGTACAGATAATTTAAAAAAAACAGTTGCGGAAAGGCCACTGCTGTGTTGCAATGTGTGGGCTGGTTCATCTAGTGGGTATACAAGAGGTAATTTGGTCATCGCCTCTGAATCACACCTGTCTAGTTAATTATAACATGTAATGGCCGATGAGGTGAGGTGTCGGTAGGCTTTGATCCACTGCAGGCAATCAGCCACTAGATTGGTCGGTGTCCTCCACCGGCACGACGCGGTTGACACTGGGCCGAACAACAACATTTGTGAGCCGAAGGCCGGACAAACTGGATGCATCACTACCGCTCGAGGACGAATGCCGACAGCTTTCTCCGTCAAGCCTTGACGGCCGTAATTACGACTACCTAGCAGACAAATTAAGCGCAGCATACACGACAGTGCCGACGTTATATAACTAAACACTACTAATCTACCCACAAATAGTCCTTGTGATTAAACTGATAATTTGTTATGTTAGGAGGCGTCCATTAATTACGTGAAGTGTTTTCCGGAATTTAGGACCCCTTCCTTCCCCCCCTCTGGTTAGACTTCATGAAATCTGGTCGGACGCCCCTCCCCCCCCCCTCTAAAATGACGTGAGATTTTGACGCTAACCGTCCCCTCCCCCTGTTAAATGACCTCGTAGTTTTTGAGACATTTTTTTTAGCTCTCATGCTTGCAGGGGTGGTTATACCCCTCCTCCCCCCAGGGTCGGTTTCCGCATCGTTTCTAGATCTTATACCCCCCTAAAGTCGACTTTCGGGTCTTTTGTTGACCTTATTTTTTTTTTAGCTTTACCATCCTTCAAGAATTTCAAAACCTCTCGTGAGATTTCCGTTGACCCCCCGCCCCCTTGGTGAGGTTTTGTGAGATTTCGCTGGACTCCCCCCCCCCCTATTTCACCTCACGTAATTAATGGATGCCCCGTTACCAGTCCTCAACATTTATTCCTCTTTTTTTTTTTTTTTTTTGCTTATAACTTTACGCCTTGTCGACGTCGAGGTTATTAGAAGCGGGATGCTATTGGGGACAAGGAACGGGAAGGAATTCGCCCATGGCCATTTGAAGGAACGATCCGGCATTTGGGGAAAATCTGGATACCCGGACAGGTTTTCGAACCCACGTTCTCCTAAATGCAATGCCAGACCCTTACTGCTCACCCACCACGCTCGGTCATTCATTTCAATATGATTTACACTGTTTTATTAATTTTTCTAATATTATTCGGGGATTATATAACTGCATGCCCGCCCTGTTGGTTCAGTGGTTGCGGCACCGTGTTGCTGTCCGTTATTGACCCGGAGTTAACTGATTCCAGTCCTGGTGATGGAAGAAGTTTTCATCATCAGAACTTGGCAGGCAGGGTAGGAGAGGTGGTGGTCCACAATTCCTAATCACAAGATTGTCGCAGTGCGTATAGAGTGAGGGCATAGACACTGTTGATGGTGCTTTGTCCGTCTTATAAGTCTGAAGGCCTCTTTGGTGTCTTCCGAAGAGTAGTCCTTAATGGCTTGGCACCGGGATTTGCATTTTACTTCCTTCCATCTTTCATTGATTCACATCACGTTACTGAGCATCCACACAAAGCAAAACAAACTTCTCTTTTTTTTTTTAACTGCTTAACGTCTCCTATAACAACTAGGTCTTTAGAGACGGGAAAGGATGGGGGCAAGGAATGGGAAGGAATTCGGCCATGGCCTTTTGAAGGAAGCATCCCGGCATTCACCTGGAGTGATTTGGGGAAACCATGGAAAACCCAAATCTGGATGCCCGGACGGGGATTACAAACTTCTAGTAGTGGGTAAGGAAAAATGAAAACCACCCCTAAAAACACCAACCAAACGGTTGAGGAGAAACAGGAGAAGATGTGACTGATATAATACAAGATCCAAAATCGTCAGTACTTGCAATGGAGTCTTCTATGAAAACTTGATTGTAACCACACGCCGGAAAATTATCCGTTCTTACGTTAATGTCAACATCTTCTGTTTTAATTTATAATCAATGTGTTTTTAGTAAGACTCACGACAGTATGGTATTTACATCAGCGAGTATTTGATACTGTACACCCTCTACATCATTCGAGTCTCCAATCGCCAGGGCCAGCGTTAGGATTTTGGGGCCCCGAGTAACCAGTTGGGGGCCCTTGGCGAATTCATCAGTTAGGGCCCTCCCTCAGACCAAATGGGCGACCTTTCTGCAACTTGTCGAGCGGGGACCCCTAAAGCCGGGCACCATCAACAGGACGGGCCCGGGTACATTTGACTCGCTTACCCCCGTCTAACGCCGGCCCTGCCAATCGCTGTAACACGCTTATTTCATCTTTATAGGACTATACAACTGCCTGAAAGCCTCAAAGACGTCTCCTGCAGGGAATAATTGTGGTCAATCAAAGACTGGTGAGTTCGGTTTTCGTGGAAGATACATATCACTTTATCTGGATATCTACTTTCGCTTAAGATGTTATAGCTCAGTCATTTAGCAAACTTTCGATTTAAAATTTTTTGTGTGGCGACTCCGCGATGATAAGCCATTAAAATAGACTAGTAAAGTAGAACTTCGCTTCCGAGGTCCTAGTAAACATGAGAACGCAGGTTCAAACTTAGCTCGCCCATCAAGATATTACTGCATGATTTCTCGAAATCATTCCAGGCGAATGCCGGGATGGTTCCTTCAAAAGTCCATGGTCGAATTCCTTCCCGTTCCTTGCGTAAGGTCCCTTCCCCTAAAACAAATAATTGTTGTGATTTTGTTCGGAATGATTCACGATAGTTAAATTAATTTGCTACTAAAAGTTTATTGCGATTCATGAATATACAGGAAAATATCCACCAAGATAATTTTGTTATATAGAAAGTGAAATTACATCGGGTAGTTGAGAAGATACCAGAAGCATAGTAACACTTTTAAAAGGAGTCTTCTTGTATAGGAGAAAACTTCGATGATCAATACTTTGATCTGGAATTCTCAAATTGTTTTCTAAATTCAAACTTGCATAGAAGATTATAAAAACAAAAATCAAACGTTGCCGAGTTAAATAGAGTCATCTGTAATGCGCTGTAGAATGACGTTTAAAATGAAGTATACTGATTCGTAGAGATGATGAGCTATGACCGTTCTTTAGGTAAGAAAACTACCTGCACATAAGACAGACGACGCAGCGTTTGTTTTAACTTTTTGGTAAACATGTGTACACCCACATTAATTTACGAGTGCGATGAAATACTTCGTCTACCAAACTATTTGGGCCGCAGTCACAGGAGTGATAATTTTAGAGAAATAAGATTCCACACAGATGCTTATACGAATTCTGTCTCACCTCGTGCTGTTCGGGATTGGAATGCACGGAGTAGAGACTAATTTCGGTGCAAAGCACCTTCTGCAACCCACAAACTTGTGAATTGCAGAGTACATATCTAAACAGTGGTGCCTCATATTCTGAGACACTGGTAACTGGTGAATCAATAATTAGACGGGTCTGACTGGAGGTCGAAAGGTCCCCGGTTCGAATCCCTGTCTCGGAGGGGATTTTCAAAGGCGCTTAATCCGACCTTCACCTATGATACAGCCTGCTGTGTAATGTGAAGTACGCCAGAAAGCTTCCGTGGTTCGGATTCCACGTTAAACTGTAGGTCACCTATACCCGGTAGGATTGCGGGTTAGGTTACGGTGGCTACGGCAAGCGCGGAATTCGCAGCCAATAGAAACCCTGTCTCCAGGTCATTACGACCACGCGGAATTATTATTATACTATTAGACTGTGCAAGAGAAGAATTGCATACGAAGACAGATATTGGAGTACATGAAGCAGAATACTCAGATTACACATTTAGTTAGAGAAGTTTTCGAAGATGGAAAAACTGGAAGTGTTGCAACTAAACTTCCAACAAACTAGTGACAAAAATCGCATATGAGTGATTGTCTACCGGTCTTCTGTCCCTGTATAGTGTTTGCATGTCTAGTGTACAACAGCACAGATAATTATGCTTAAAATAGCCTTACAACAGACACAGCTTGAAATTCCTTGCTCACGTAACAGCTAGTGACGAAATTTCATGGGATCATTAAACATCAGGTGATTTTGGTCTGAAAAAAATTCTGTCACGTGAAAATATTAAAGACAGTTCTATGCTACCACAAGACGTAGGGATCCCTGCAGGACTTTTTATGTACTATCTCAAATATGCTAAAGGAAAATGCTAAATAGATGTCAGTACACAGCAAAGATAATCCAGTTTTGGGCTAACAAATTAATAATACCTACAGCATCTTTGACAGTACATCATACAGTGATACGAAAATCTGTTTGTCATCACTGTTCAAAAATAAATATAAGTTGTTTGCGTTACCCTGCAAACTTGTCTATAATTTAGCATTCATTATGTGAGGGATAATTTACAATAGTGGCCAGATAGCCATTATTTAACAATTGCGCTATCCTCTTACAATCAAGTTTGGCCATAGACGAAATGCAGTAATCAAGACGATTATTCATCGCATTATGAATCGTATACTTCTGATCACCACAAAACATAAGTGGCGCTTAATAGGGCAAAATTGTTTTACAGTCGCAGTTACAATAACCGACCATCAAAGTTATAATTTTAGAGCGTTTTAAGCACTGATATTTCCACAAAAAGATCTCTTTGCGCCGCTAACACCACAAATCTATCACCACCTTGTCAGATAGCCGTTACACAAAAGGTGCTTGAGAAATCAATGAAGCAAGGTCAAGATCAATCTCGTGGCCTTTAATACACAGAGGTAGCAAGATAATGTTTCGGTACCGTTGCCTACAGGAATACGTGACGATTTTTTTCGCTTGTGATAACAGACGACAGTAAACACTTCGCCGGATATGATAAAAGTAGTTTTGTTGATATTTTAAAAAATATCGGATTTACGATGTATCGATATTTTTAAAAGTATCAATATCGGATTAGGTATATCGAAGAAAAAGTATCGATATATCGATACTATTTTATAAAAGCAATGTTACAAAAACAAATGTTGTATAAATAGGGTCAAGTCTTATGGCTATTTGTTAGTAAAAAGTTTTGAGATGTTCTTTTCAATCAGGTCTTTAATTTCTGAAATAAAATGGTTTTTCACTGCCTTTCTTTTCCTAAAAAAAAAAAATAATAACAAAGTTGCGACTTAGCTATTACACATTTTTGCTAAAAAACAAAATGTAGTAACAAAGTAAAATTTGATGTATTTCTTAACCTTTCTGATCATTGTGTAAAATAGAAATTTAAGGCAAATTATAATAGCATCATAAAGAGGAAAGCAATTAACGTACAAATTTGCTCCAAGACGTTTCACTTTTTGGACTGCCATTAGATAAACACAGGTACTTTTCTTATGATTTGGGAATGAAATCATGTATGTGTGCCAAATTACCTGTTTCTAAGACAACTGGAAGTTGTTGTGATATTATGATGGAGAGTGTCGTAGTAATTCCACAAACTTCCGAAGTAAGGTGGTGAATGAATAAAATTTCGAAAATTAGTTATGCTTACAAAACTCCGTTTAAAATAAAAGTTTGTGGCAAACAAAGGTTAAGGTAGAAGTTTGGGCCGTGCTTCCAGAAAAAGTTTTTAAAAAAAATAATGTGTACCAATATTTGTCAGCAGCTGTTTTTAGAAAATACTCGTTTTAGCGTATTTTAAAAAAATATCGATTCCGATACCCAGATTTCAGTATCGAAATATCGTCCTAAAATATCACTAATAAATATCGATATTTTTTTAAAATAACACTGATATTTCGATATATCGATATTTTATCAACAGCCCTAGATAAAAGGAGAGGGTTAAATTTTAAGAATATACTCGTATATGTCGAAAATCTGAAAGTTCACTCAGGTCGGTGAACATTGGACCTTGGGTTTTAACACTTGACGGTTGGCAGCAGTTAGCATACTGCTTGCCAACCCGCTTTACTGCTTTACCTTTCTTGTTCTCCCGGCTCGTAAGATGTCTGAGCTAATATGCAATCTCTAGAGACAACCTATTCAATAAAAAACGAACAAAATAACAAACAGGATTATTGAGTCACTCGCAGAAGAAATTTTTTATGATTTTTGAAACGACCTTCAGTAGGAAACAGATGCCAGGTTCTAAGATTACCATCATAACTCTAGAGTTGCTACTGAGGTGTACAGTAGACAGCTTGCTTAAGGCAGTTTACCATGTAAGAGCTGACCAGACGCCAAGAAAACATCATTAGTGGTGATCAACTGCTGGAAGTTGTTATAAAAAAAAAAAAAGTTCCCGACGGTTACATAATGTGATTTGCGGTAAATAATACTCGTTGGCCAAGAAAGGAAAGAGCAGGTTCTGTGGAGTATGAGAACGACTTTTTGTCATGCAATGCCATTCCTCGCGTGTTACCGGTTCTGTTTTAATTACAAGAATTATGATAAAGTATGCATGTGATGCCCACCTCATAGCAACATCGCTATCAATGCGACTAGATGCAAGGTTAACTGGTTCGAGTTCGGGCGGTGAAACAAATTTTTATCATCGTTTTTATCAGATCAGCAGAAGAATCATTTATTGGTTACTTCAGTTTTCTTCCCCAAATACTATGTGATAATTTAGTTTTAAATGCATCGTTAACAAACGTTTGCAAGAACAAGCTACATTATTATTTTTTATGCGATTGGTTCCCATACAGATGTTGACCACCTTGTTAATGTAACTATTTCGTAACATTACATAAAGTATATCGCACATAAAGTGCCGGTATGTAAATGTGTTCTGCAGAGTAACTTCCGATCACCATCTTCAATTTTTTTTTCTCCTGAAAGAACTCCTTTTAACACTACAAAGATTTTAATATTCGGCGGCAATACATTCTACAGGAAAACCACAAATCTACAATTACTTCAGAGATAAGTAGGTAAAACGGTTAAATAACGTAACATAACTGGAATTATTCCACACAATTTCATACCTAAGAAATGTCCAGACTGAGTTATGTATCACTGGAGGTGTTCCGAAATTTGTCACTTTTGTATACGTTTATCAGGTAACGTAAAGAAGATCGGACTAGAATAATAATTTTTTATTGTTTTCATACAGACAACAAAATTATATCTCACAGAGTTGTTTGCCTCAATCCAACTCCTATGTAGCCTACTTAAGATAAATAGCTCTTATTTTGGTTTGATTCAATGATGATGTTCTCAGTAGCTAAGGATCATATTATTAACACTTTCAATTTCATTAGTGTTTCACTTAAATACAAACATTTATACCTAATCTCTGTTATAAAATTATCACACATTACACTTTTACTAGTACTTTCACTTTATTTCCGACGAACCAACATCTTGTAATTTTCTCCCTCCAAGAAAAACGGAGACAAGGACTTGCTGGATAGTATGACAGACGTTAAGCAAACTGAAATACCAAAGCAAAAGGCGATGACTGAATTGTTGAAAAAGAAAAGAAAAAGTTTCAATATTCTGAGCCAAAGTGATGGTACACAAACTGACGTCTCCATATCATACACACCAAGTAATGGTAGGATTTAACCTGAAAAATAATCTTCTAGCATAAAAAAGTATATTGCTATCTAAGGATTGGAAGAAAGAAGGTGTAAACTGTATAGCAATGTGTGATGAAAAGGCAGGAAACTAAAAAGTTAGTACAATTTCTTTATGTATTCAAAGGGTTTTGGAGTTTTACGGTTCATCTACCTATTAATACAAGAACGGAAAGGTTTTGATGACTTTTTTTTGAAAGAATTATTTAGGGCCCTCTCTTGCAAAGACTTTTTAAATTTAGAGTACAAACGGAAGGTTAGTTGGATTGTCCCGAAGACACTAGGCCAACGCGTCGAAGGTAGGACAGTCAGTTTATTCCTGCGGTACTTACAGTTTAACGAGGGTTTAATAAATCAGAAACAGAAACCTTGATTCAAGATCTGGGTTTATTTGAAGAAACTGAAAACAGGTCCTATACAGTGCTTACTATGTGTTATCTGTGGAGAAGTAAATATTTCAGGTTTATTTTTCATGTCTCTCGATTCATTTGATGCAGTCCATCACCTGTTATTCAGCTGATCTCTTTATCTTAATAAGATCGGCTTCCTCATTCATTTGTATTAAATATCTGAATTTTCGTCGTTTCCTGTATAAATGAATTAAACAAACCAGGATGTCTTAAGTGATCTTCCATCCCATCTATTACTTTTGTAAGATTTTTCCAATAATCGCTTTCTTCACTATACAATATTTAAGTGTGAACATCACGAAGATCTCATTGCGGATACAAGATGCAACTAAAAAACATCGTTCCTGAGGTCAGAATCGAAGTAGCAACCAGTAAACAATAAGTTTCACTGTTTCAGAAGAAAGCCATTCGGCAAGGATCCGAAGAAATCTCCAACTGCATGCAAGGACAGCGCCTGAGCCGTTATACCATCCCGCACTGTACCATCATTCAAGCCATTCTCTCTTAACAAACACTACGAAGCAATTCACCAAAGTTGTTAACTGAGAGATATTTGATAGGGTGCAGCGTGCGGGGAACTTGGCATATGTTCCTGATCGTTGAATCAAGACGGGTGCGCCGGAACCTTGTCAGCCCCTGTATCCCAGTGGACAAGCTTCCCGCAAAGCAACGTTTAGTCTCTCTCATTCAATAGCCGGCGCAGGTAGAAAAGTGGAAATGCACAGCTGCCTAGGGACACGTCTGCATTCTGCACGCGAGGTAAAAAGGCTACAGATGTTGTGAGACCACGCAGGTCATCGTCTCGCCCCAGTATCAGCTTTAAATATAAAATAAATAAAAAGTTCCGTTGTTGTGATCTGCATTATGTCAGCGACAACGCTTATAATAGTTCGAAACTGCTTGTCCTATACAGATATGAATTTTAATAACTGAAGTATTGTTTTAAATTAATGTTCTGGCGATGGACCAGGAGACAATTATGCTAGTTTGAACTATAACAGTTAGAGCTAGCTAAGGTTGAGTGTTACGTTTTACACACATAAACTTATGTATAAGGACAATATTCTGCAAGCAATGAGCTAAAAATAACTCCATTATCCGTATTTAGTGGTTATGTACTTGCTCTATGATATCTGATAATCTTAGATGTCATCGGCATTTAAATTACTGTTTAAGCAGTAATTCTCCTCATTGACTGAGACAGCGAAAGAAATTTTTATAGTCAAAATCAATATACTTCATAGTTACGTGCGGATTGTCTGCACACAGTTCAATAAAAAGAAAAAAACTGCGCAATTATATCTCATTACAGTTCATCCTATAAGCATAAATGAAACCTGGAGATGGTAATCCTGTTATACCTTTAGAATGGGAAGTACTTTCATGGTCCTCGAAGTTTAAGAGAATATGATGCATGACATATCTGAATATATATGTGAACACAGAAAATATTAGATAAGTCCTCCTGCAGTTCAATAATCTCATTTAACCATATAAATTTTCAGCAACAATAATTTCATGATTTTTTTATGATGCGAAAATTTCACTTTAGACTCAAACAAAGTTAGAACAGCTTGAATTAGAAGATCTTCTACCGGGTTAATAAACTGTTCAAACAGATGCTCACAAGAGGTAGTTCACTTCCGGTAGTGAAGTTGATGAAGCAACCAAAAACTGCGGATTGCATATTCACACAATATTTGAAGATACTTATGATCTGTAAGTAAACAAGCTTTAGAAATAGCTACGAAGACCGATTTACATTAGAAGCCGAAATTTCTCAAGCTCAGTAGTTCAGATAGAAAGAAAAACCTGTTGTTTCCCTGGCATCGGTAAACCTCCACAAAAGTTATGACAAGTTTTGATAAAAGGAGACCATTTTCTTAATATATGGTTTGACTGCAATCCTGGTGAACTCTGCAAACGGTTAAAAGTTTCCTTGTCAAGGCCGGGTTCGAACAGTTCAGCCGTAAGTGCACATTATACTCGAGATACAGCGAGCCGGTCGACTGAAACCTGCAATCTGCTCCAGTGTGCTATCGGACGGGCATCCCGCAGCACAGCAGGTGGCATCAGGGGGGTCTACTCACCGGTTGGAGGCAGATCGTAGCGCTAGTCGGCTTCGTTCTTGCAACGACTGCCGGTCACATTCCAGGCAGCCGAGTCACACGAGTCATACCGCACAACAGAAGACACAAGTCGATGCGAACTCGCCACTGTCGCGGATGCTACTGACCGCGCCGAGTCGCGCGGTGGGGCGCCGGTGGCGCGCCGAGCGGGCGGAGGGGGAACCCTGGCGGGCGCCCACCGCCACAACAGGTTTGCTCTGCGCCGGGCGCGCGTTCGCAATTCGCGCCAGCAGTGGTGCCAAAACGTGAGAACAAAGCCGGTTCGACGGAGCGAAATATGGCGCATTACTCAGGCTCAAGGATGATGTTAACCACTCAGCCGAATCCAACTTGGGATTATAACCAAGTCTTGGACTTCGTCTTTTAGTTGCTGCTTATTAAGGCCGCTGTCCACTATGACATAGTCGAACCATATGATCCTTTTGGGGCCTCCACTTCTTGTCCAACTGAATTTACCAAGCATCTCTGATTTCTCCAATGAGCATGCCAGCAAAACTTGGCAAAAAATGTGGAAGTGTGGAGATTGTCACCGCTTCAAACATGAATTTGTCGCTTGTGGTAGTAGAGCAATAATGAAAGGTCGCCGCCACATGAATTTGCCATTTAGGGAGTGTCCATAAATTACGTAGCTCCATTTTGGCCTCTTTGCCTCCATCCTTCCCCCCTCCCCCTGCGTAGCACATAGCTTTTTTTCCTATTGATTCCAGAAGACATTTTGTACGCTTTTCTCTTGTCAGAGAATCGTAAATTACATACGGAGATAATTAAACGACTAAAATAAATATTTAGATTCTGTTGTGTGTTTTGTACCTCATTTTAACTGTGACAAATAATACGAATGAAAAGCTACGTGGCATGGCTAGGAACTGCGCCTTCCCCTCACGTAGCTCGCCGTAGCTTTCCAGCAAACCCCTCCCCTCCTAGACCGAGCCAGTTAGTTTATGGACGATCCGTTACCGCCCCTTCAAACATGATTTTGCCGCTCTTCTGAAGTTGCCACCCTGGCAAGCGCCCCGGTTTGATTCCCCCTAGATCCGGCACTGACACAAAGTAACGCAGAAACCTTCCACAGCTCCATAGGTCGAATATATCGACCTTCTTTTCATAGGATTTGATAAATTACCAAATTTCACAGTCATACATAAATATGAAGAAAACAATGTCTTGGACCATCCTGCATTTGATGGAAAACTGAAGTCTTTCAAATTTTCTCAATTCTCAGTATTGTAATTCGACATAGTCGACCGATCTCTAGCCGACATTTATCAGTTTGGACAGCCTTAGACCCAGTGAAGCAGAGATTCTGGACTCATTCGAGTTCTTGTTTCATTTTCAGCTGCCGTCATATAACTTGTCTTTTTAACTCTGAGATAAAGGTTCATCTTAGTTTTTCGCTCTTTTATTCTGATTATACTATGTTTTAGGACCACTTCTTTACCGAGCGTGGTGGGTAAGCGGCAACGCTCTGGCCTCGCATTCGGGAGGACGCAATTTCGAATCCCCGTCCGGCCATCCAGATTTGGGTTTTTCATGGTTTCTCCAAATCACTCCAGGTGAATGTCGGGATGGTTCCATCATAAGTCCATGGCGTAAATACTTCCAGTTACTTGCCCTAGTCCCTTCCCTCCTCTAATGATATCAACGAGGCGTAAAGCCATTATCATAAAAAACGGGTTCGCTTTTGTTTCTACCACTCATGTCATGTTGTTGGAATATTGGAGGCTATTAGCGTTTATATCAACAAACTTCACAACGATTTCCGATCCCTCTATCTCAGGACCTACCTGCAGCAGTTTTATCTGTTCTTATTATCATTGAATGGTTTAATTCACTGATGATAATTTATTGTGCAGCTGTATAATAACTCGTGAAAGGCGGCATTGCCCTTTCGGAAAACGTTGAAATCTGTTTTGTCAGTCTGTAACAACCCTACGCCCTTCGTTTGACGTGTATTTTACAAGTTTCACAGTTGCGACTGCTTATTGTTTCTATAGCTTCCAGCATATAGCTGTGCAGCAAGAAATCTCAGTGGCGTTCGCCTAGTAAACTCAAGATTGCGGGTTCGGATCCTGGTAAATCCACGAATTTCTGTGATATTCGCTTTCTTCATATGACTAAACTAAGACGCTCTGAATATTTGATTCCATGTTAAACCGTAAGTTCAGGCACGAAATAGGTCGAAAAGTACGTAAACCTAACCGAAACAAGATTATATGACTAGGAAGCTAATTATGAAACACTGATAAAATCTTAACTTTATTATTCAATTTATTATTCTACTTTTTTTTTTGCAATGAGACCATGTAAGGTACAGTGCTTTTACCTGTGCATGAATTAGCCTTGTTTGATCATTAAAGTTTCATTCACTTCATTTTTCTCATACAATATCATTTTTACGATGTCTTGTTGGGCTCTATTAGTTCTCCAGCAATTCGTAAAGCTAATACAATTCCAGGGGAGGATTCCCTCAGGACTCTGCCGGATTGTGGCAAAGTGTGGGAAGTTTTATTCGGGAATTCACCCGAAATTTCGTTGATAAAAAAGGATATAAAGTATTCGCAGTTAGAAGTGAAACTCTATTATGGAACAGTCATGAAATACGGTAGTAGCCAACAGCTAGAAACATATGGTATGTCCTTCATAGCCGACAGACGCGTCCAGTCTTGAAGATATGATTTAGTGGAATCTCGTCGGAACCCCCCCCCCTCCCCCGCCCTAAGATCTTGACAGAACCCCCTCTCCCTTGCTAATCGACTTCATAGTTTTTTTGAAACATTTTTTTCAGCTCTCCTCCTTCCGAGGGAGATTATACCCCCCGAAAGGTCGCTTTCCGCTTCGATTCTAGACCTTTTACCCCTCCGCGACGTTTGTAGACATTAAAAAGCCTCAACATCCTCTAAGAACCACTCCAACCCTATTTCACCCCACGTAATTAATGGACGGACTCTTACGCTCGGGTTTGATACTCAGGAGAACGTGGATTACTTGCCCTATCCGACCATCTAGATTTTGATTTTCCATATTTTCCCAAAATCACTCCACTCGAACGCTGTGAAGCTTTCCTTAGCCTGCTATAATGATTTCGACATCGACGAGCCGTAATGCTCAACAAAAAGAAAGGCGAGTCATTTTTTATAACAGTGTGACATCTGGTTTTGGGAAAAGTATTAAAAATACATTCAAAAACTTTGTCTGACATTTTTTTATTATTCTCCTCTTATTGGCAACATCGTAACCACAATTGATAACATGGCGTGGTCAGAAGGAAGCACAACAACATTCTCTTAATTGTAAGATCCGAATGTATTGACGTGCATGTGTTATTTTTTAACACTGCACAGAAATCACAAGACGGACTTAACAGTCGGCAACTTTGCCATCTAAATCGCCGTGGTACGCGAATTGGTAACCTCCGAGGTTCGGGGCCACGGCAGTTACTATTATGCTGCATACCTGAACTGATAAATATCTGTAAGTCACATACGAGCGGCCTGGTAACCACCAATAAGAAAACAAATAGCTGCAAGATTGACTTCTAGTCTTGGGTGGTTTATCTGGCGAAACAACATCTTCCGCACAAAAATGTCTTCGTTAGTGCTCCCACCAAATGAAGGTGTCCTAGGTCAAATCGATGTTCATTTGAAGTGCAATGCATTGCGATTCATAGGGCCCATATCTTAAACAATAGTAACAAAAATAACTTAACAATGATCGTACTAAGCCAGATACAACCTGGGGATCGAAACCCACCGATTAACATAGAAAATATAAGCTGTTGTTTGGACTGGGCAAGAACATATTTTCTTGAATGTAGATACATCATAAACGTTACCAACGTCCAGCAACTGAAAAGTCTAAAAGACGTATATCACAAAATGCTAGAAACGATGGGAAGGAACAACATTGAACTTAAACATATACAAATGAATTTGAAATCAGTTTGGCAGAATATTTCCAGTAAACATCTGCCTCACGATGTTAAATCGGCTTGGTATCAAGTAGTTAATGATTTAATTCCTACGAACAAACGGTTGCACCATATACACTTATGCAATACCACAAAATGCGAACACTTCATAGAAGAAGACACCTTAGAACATCATTTTATCTGCAAAGATAGGCAGGCGATGTGGAAATGGCTGAAAGGTAGTAGCCTACGTTCGCGTCACTAAATTGTACTATAAATTACAGTTTGAACGTTGCCAACATAATAAAGCCGGATAAGTCGACATATCCAATATCCAAGAAAAACTCGACGCTATGGATTATGGGACAGTTTGTGTATTTTGTAATAAGAAAGAAAGGCACTGATATAAACGATTTTAAATACCACATTCTAACAGAATTCAGTGCTGAAGAAAAACATACCAACTACTCGACGTCATATGGACAATAACTACTGACAGTAATCCAGGGAAATCTATGATTCAGTAAATAAGAATACAGAGCTGGTACTTGACAATCCCTTGCAACGTGCAGAACTTCTTGAACCACTCATGCCGTGACAACGGAGAACCTTGGGAATCAGAGGTTGGGGAACTATCTTCTTCATCATCTTGGCAATTTATGATACTGAATGTAATTACGTTATTTTTCAATAAATAAAACTAATTAGTTAAAAAAGTGGTTAAGGCGCTTGCTTTTAAAAAGTTCGTTGCTCGGGTCCCGGGATCGAATCCCGGTAGGCGCAAGAATTTTTAATGGTTGTGATTGATCATATGAGTTACGACAGGCCGCTCCGTGGTTCGGATTCCACGTTAAACTGTAGACTGTAGGTCCCAGAGGAAAGGAACTGGCCCTCCTACCTCTGACACAATGGCGTAGTGTGCCTCCTTCGGGAGGATCCAATCAACCTTCGGGTTGTGGACTAAGTTAGTTTTTTTTAAGTCACATACACCAACTTTAATTTAATTGCAATGGTGCACAGGCTCCGGTGGCAATTTCCCTACACACCCATCTTCTCTTATCCTGCACCCACCTACATTTGCCATCTACAAATTTTAATTTTAAATTCTTTTCCTGGTATACTTCTACCTATTTTAATATGGCTTATTTTGATGATAAAACCATTTAATAACTCTAAAACTAACGAAGTTAACTGAATTACTGTTTTCAACAAATGCAGATTTTTCTTTTCAACAGTGTTTTTTAGTTTCACGAGAAAACTGAAATATTAAATAAGCAGCCACACTTGATAGTGAATGGATAAACACTAATTTTAGAAGAAGCCATCAAATGAAACACATAGATTGTGGAACTATTTATATTTCCTGAGAGATGAGAATGCCAAGGATCCCTAACTTCCTCACCCTAAACTTCCAGGCCGTTACAGAGTTTCTTAATTTTTGGTATTCTCTTTGTTTGTTTTGTTTTTGTTTGTGTCATTCCTAGAGGCATTTTTATATATGTTGTGTGTGTGTGATAGTGAAATTATGACGTTGCTTTTGACGCGTACAAAACAGTCATAGCATAACTGTGCTTGCTGCCTATCCAATTTTCACAGCCGTGGCCTTGCAAAGTTTGAAGATTGGCGGGATAACGTGCGCGACTGGATTACATTTGTTGATTACCCCGGTGGCCTCTCTGTTATTGCTACTTCAGGTTCCATTGCTGTATCATTTCGCAGGCGTTCACAGGCAATGATTAGTTCCGGAAGATTTTACACCAAGGCAGTGTTCGCCTACAGACAATTGGCTTTGATGGTTTTCTTGCTACTAAATGTTTAGCGAAATACATACAGTACCGGTACAAACAGCTAATTCTTTAAGTTGTCTGTAAAGTTGGTAGACACATTCATTTCAGGTAAGATTTAGTGGCTTAAAAAAGTAATGACACAACGTTTATTAAATCTTTCGCTTTAATAGAACTCTTGGATCAAAATGGAATGTTTGTTGAAGATGGATATCTGCAATTAAAATTCTGGATCCCACAAATTACAAAATTCCAACAAACTGGTTAACTTCAATGTATACTGACTATAACTGCTAAATTACTACAACTGGTTGATTATTTGGCAGGCACGTTAATTTTCACCAAAAGTAGCTGAGACTCATTGACTGTGTATGATACTCATCACTGGGTTGACTGTTCCGAGCCCCGGTGGTGTGAGAAATTTCCACCATTAGCAATTTTCTTTAAGTCCGTACAGTCAGCTCTTATAAACATCTATCACTACTCAATTAACATATTGAAGCTGCCTCCAGTATTTGTACTCACAACAGCAAATCAGGTATAAATTCACATTGTGAAACCACAACAAATGAATTCACCCCGGAAATTGTTCTACGGCAGTGTTTCTCAAACTTTTAAGGGCATGTAGCCCTATAAAATGTCCCAGGCGCTGGCGAACCCCCTTGAGAAAAAACTGCGAATATTTTTTTTAGCTCAACTACTAGCGACAATGGGCAACAATGAGCAATATTGACCATTGTCAGGGCCGGCGCTAGGATTCTGGGGCTCGGGGTAACCAGTTGAGGTCCCTTGGTGAATTCATCAGGTAGGGTCCTCCCTCAGACCAAATGGGCAACTTTTTTTTTTAGCTCTACAACTTGTCGAGTGGGGCGGGGGGCCCTAGAGCCGGTTATCGGGCCCCCATCAGCCGTGCGGGCCCGGGTACATTTGACCCGCTTACTTCTCCCTAACGCCGGCCCTGACATTGTGGGTGTTAGATACATGAGATAGCCAGTCCGCCATTACGGAAGTGTTATCGCGAACCCCTACGATCAACTAGCGAACCCCTAGTGGTTTGCGTACCCCACTTTGAGAAACGCTGTTCTACTGTAACCGTCTTCGCAGAGTAGGTATCCCACCCTGTGTCGCAATTAGTCCTATAACTCTGTTCCCAGTATTTACCTGCGTGGGATTTAAAACTTTACTGGTTTCTTTTATTTTATTTATTTTTGCTTCAGGCTCTATGGCCTTTCAAATTCGAGGTCATTAGATCCGGGAGGTGATTCAGAACAAGAAACAGTAATTCGGCAACGACCTTTTGAAGAAACCGTCTCCGTATTTGTCTGGTTTGATGTTTAAAAACTATCGAAAACCGAAATCACGACGTTCGGACCGGGGATCGAAACCACGTCCTCCCGAATCACAAGTTTGAGACTTCACCGCCCATCCCCCAACCCCCACCTGGCTTAATAAAAGTTACATGAAATTTCAAGGCATTGCATAGTGAATTATCATGATGTAATACGGCACGAGGGAAATTTTATCCAGAGAGTGTGTTGAAATATCTATGCTAGGGCACAGGCCATTCAGATTGTGTCTTTTTGCTATCGCCTAGGCCAGGGATTACGAACCTTTATTGATCCACGTGCCATTTTTTCTAAAGAAATGTTGAATGAAGCCATTACGTGCCACCAAATAATCATGACTTAGTAATTAATAGGAAAAGAAATAAAACTAAATACTGATTTACATACATTTTTTTACACTATGAAAAAATAAGATCAATAATTTTGTGTTTATTTAAGTGGATGAATCTAGTGCAAAGTCTGTCCATGCAATTTAGATGCCAATAACGTATATTAGTTTCATATTTGTTACTTTTAGCAGCATGCAAGCTGAAGTCGAGCCATCTGACAAACGGTTTCGAAGCGAGTCTTTAATATTATTCTCGTTTGCTTTTATTGACAAAAAGATGCGCGATTAATTTCTTAGTGTCGTTTTACAGATGATGTCTACATATCAATGTTCCAGAACATAAATTATACACAGCTTTATCATCATTATTAATCATGCCATATTTCTCAGTCCACCAAGGTCGAAATTCCCTATGGCACTTATCTTGCTTTTTTTTTTTTTTTTTTTTTTTTTTTTTTTTTTACCAAATCAGCTATGTTGAATAGTTGTACATACAATTCAAACATTTTTGAATAAGAAGCTGCGTTAGCGAAATAAATTTAAAAAATGCAAGAACTATGCGTAATTGGTAAAAGTAATCAACGACGACAACAAAAACAAACATGTGAATAAGTTGGCTAAGCGTTCGCCACGCCGCCTACGATTGCTTGCTCACTCAATACGTTCGGTCAGAAATTTGCTCGAAATCTACCTCTTTTGCGCAATCTGTAGTCGTTCATGCAGTAGTTTCGTAAACGATGAACTTTGTTACTATGATCTTTAATTACGTTGACGAAAAAAATAAATTACTTATATCGATTAGGTACCTAGTTAATTAATGCCGTGCCCAAATTATTTGGTGGCGTGCCATCATCGACATGCGTGCCATTGGTTCGCCATCCCTGGCCTAGGCGTATGTCGAAATGGGCGCAACCATCCACTTCAAAAATACTGATTACAAAACAAAATAACAGAACAAACACTACCGCAAATACATGTGAACGGAGGCTACCACGGCGTGTAACTGAAATGCAATCTTCGCGGATTCGCTGCCTAGGTACGCGCTCACTAGGGCGGGCCGCATCGCAGAAATGCGTCAGCAATCGCTTACACTGATTCTAATGGAACAACGCATACCACAGGCGGCTTGAGTCGGGGCGGGGCGGGCCGCGTCGCGTCGCACTGCCGGATCGCTTGGCCAGGCGTACTTTTGCGTCTAATGCGCCCCGATGCGACCCGCCGCTACCTAGTTTACGATAGGAGTTGCAAGAACACGGACTTATTTTTGTGAGGTATGTTATGATTACTTTGAATTAACTGTTTTAAATCGATAAAAAATGCTTAAATTGGCAACAAAAGTTAAAGGAAGTTACTGTTTGCAATAATAATGCTGGTTGTGAAAAGTTAATAACTTTAGGAATTTGAACAAAGATGAAAAAAAAAAAACACACAAAATTTGTCGTTTAACGTCCCTTTTTTTTGCCTTTAGGTTTTTATTTTCTACATGCTAGAGAAATGGATTAAGGAGCACCTTATTTCCTAAAGCAAACAGCCAAACGTTCCTCAGGAGTGATTGCTTCTTTAAATTTTGTTTTTACAAATCTTCTTTTAAAATTTCCAACAACTCATAAAAAAATTTCAGTTGACATCCTGTAGTACTGGAAACACTTTTTGTTGTCTCTCAACAAATCCTTATGTAAAGTGTGATATTCACCGATAATTTTTCGTTTATAACAAATTTCATGACACCACTGCTTTTTCAACTTAATTTTCTTCATCAATTAACATCTTAAAAAAGAAGAGTTCTTCGTCTGACGTATCCATCTGCAATGAACCGATCGCGACGACTGTAAAAACGCGACTCGCTGCGTTCCGATGCTTCCAGATGTGCGTTGCAGCAGTTTCGTTCAGTGCGATGCGATGCGACCCGCCCTGGTGTGCGCGTACCTTTGTGATGTCGAAAGACGGAATGCTCTGCCGGAACAGCAGTTCTGGCTGTCACGGCGCGAGCATGGGGCCTGAAAATTGACGGCAGAGCACACCGTATTGCGATAACTTCGTACGGCAATGAACCAGAGCCGGATTAAGACAGTAAGGGGCCTGTAGCAAATGCGAACAATAGGCTCTTGGTTTGCTTTAAATATTAAAGTTTAGGATGTAAAATGAAACAGCACATTTACAAAACTACCTTTCGTGATTTAATGTGGGAAAAATTTAGAAATAGCATTAGCCAAATCAATACTATAAGTAAATCATTTTCTATACTCATTAAAGCCAGATCATTAAGAAGCGTAGAAGGATGGCTCCCAGAAGGCGTGGGGCCCGTAGTATTTCCTAATTCTTGCTACGTGGCTAATCCGGTACTGCAAGAACCCTCAAAGTTACAGATTACATTTCTTTACTACAAAAGTTCGAAGTCAAACGTCAACATTTTGTTTCAACGCTTAGTTTAAACCTAAATCCGCCTACAGGACCATGAGCCGAAGAAAAGAAGAAAAAAAAGAAATGTTATTTATATTCATTACTAAACCTTTAATTAAAATTGAACTCCCACTTATTTAGTTGACAGACTGAATTAAATTCGTGTTGTGAAACTTGCTTGCACTTAGAGGAAGGGGTGTTGCAGAATGGGCCGCTTGTCAATGTTTTGAAAACTACCTAACCCATATTTTTATTTTATTTTATTTGCATTGGATAGTAACCAGTTTTAAGTATGTACGGATAAGTAGTGCTGTTAAAAGACATAACATGCCTTAGGCACATGTAACGTTCCTACCCCTCCTGCTAATTAATTTCCGGCTAATTTATTAATGTTTTAAGTATCGGACCTCTTAGCCGAAGATTGACTGCATTCACTCCATCATTTAATCCAGGTAAATGAGGTGGAACAATTACAAAGAAACATATAAAATTTAGTTAGATGCACCACACTGATTTGAGTTATATTCTGATAAATTGTACACACTTTAGGTTTCTGTTCAAACACAAATATTGACTCCACTAATCAACGTCTTGATAAGATAATTACAACTTCATATACTTAATTTACTTTATAAAACTGTGAGCGAGAGTGATGTATGGCAGAAACACAGAGAGAGAGAAACAGAACATAATATGGGCTTACATCATGATCCCTCGTGGAGCGGACATCACGAAGCTACCACCGCGTAGCACTGCACAAAACTGGTCAAGACTGAGGAGTATGGTCCCATTGTGAGGGCTTATATAACACCCACCTAACGGGATTCCGGTATGCTGATCCTCTATGGGAGGGGAGTACTGCCAACATTGGTTCCTTACTTTCCCATTTGGCGAGAGAACCATCTCTGCCAAATGGGAGGGAACACAGAGTTCCACCGATACTACCCCACCCGACAGGTAACTTTTGTGTTTGTAGGGTGGCTACAATAGTATCCTATCCCCGCCAAACTCTGGGCGGAAGCAAGGTGTCCGAATCTCCCACATGGCTTAGCCGCCATGACAGTATCTATAGCCACTTGAAAATCTTAGAATTATAAAAAAAAATCTTTCCGCTTCACTCTCGCTACCTAATTGAAATTACTTAATCCTAAACTTATTCTAATTAAATACTACTTCTTAAAGTTCCTAATTATGGATCAAATGTCTTGTGACATCACAAATACCCCCCCCGATTAAAGGTGCCTTACTTCGATCAGAATTCAGGCACCATTTGTCGACACTGCCCACTACCGCACAACACACACTGGCGTGGTACACACTATGTTGGTGGGTCCAGCTGAGCGGGGGATGGGCCGTCGTGTTTGTAAACAGACCAGCCGCTGGTCAGCGTTGAGGGGTTCCGGGAAGTCTGGTGGTGACGTCATTACTACCTGCGCCCGTCTTCACAGCTAATCACCCGCGTAACTGTTTCTCTGTGAACACAACACACTTCTGTATGTAGTCTCCTTTCAGCCTCTTATGATCAGCTGAGAACAATTTGTTGCGACAGCTCAGATAATTACAACATATACATACATATTTATAAACAGTTTTTCTTAACTACCCAAACATTTATAGAATAATCAACTATTACATATTAATATAAAAACCTTTTAAAGAATGTAAGTTACTGATACTAATGTATATGACCTTATTCATTACATAAAACAAAAGCAACAGCTACTATTGAAAAAAATTATGAAAACCACACAAACACAATCTAATAAAACAAAATTTAAAGTATTTACAAAATCATTTGGAACATGGAAATATAACATCAAAGTGAACTCATTACTTATTATATGTCTTATTTTATACATTTGTATAACTACCATATTGAGTCGTTAAAATTTTCAGTTTCCAGCTTAGATCTGTTTGCTATGAATGCCAACTTGTATTGACGTTTCTCTTCATTACTGCAAATCATGGAATGTTTTCCCAAGGGTTCTTTACCTTTAGTATGAAAGCTGTCCTGCTTTTCCCAAGAAGGGTTTTTTTTTCCAAAAGGGGAATGGAATGCTCATTTGATTTTACTTGTTACTTTAACTCACTTATCTTTCCGTGACCATTTTTAAATTACTCAGTCTGCAGTTAACACCATCCCTATAAGATTAATTCGGGCCGACTCGAATCCTCAGTGTTTATGGGCTTATATCTTTAATTAATGCCATCTGACTAGTTTCGGTCCCCTTAAAATATGAATTTTAACTTACTTTCTTGCAGACCTTCCAAGAAAAACTTATAATCTTGCTTCTTTCCTTACACATGTGAATTACGTCCCGAGCAACCACTATTTTTTTTTCCATTTATTTTATGACATCTTAAATTTAAGTCTTCTACACCTTGAGATCAATGAATAATTACCTAAACACTCTTAGCTTCTAATTAATACATATATTAACTATAATAATTCATGTATTATTTTCACAATATGCTCCAGAACCTAGAAGACATAGCCTGTTAATCACCTGTTTGGAGTTTGCTTAGTGTTTGCATAGCTTACTGCGGGGGACGTGGAGGGTGGAGCGGTACCGTTGGGTCACCATTATCTGCGGCCACCTGCGAGTCCGGCAGCCGGCCGCCCCCTTCCCCTGGCTCTGTTTGGCAAAGGTTTGGATGGTCACGTTTGGCTGTGAACCGCTGCATATTTACCTTTCTTACCACCCGCTTATCATTTTGAGGTGTGGGAGGGCCTTGACGCTCTCCTCCCCCACTGGCATATCGCACATTCGGCCTCTCTTCCTCATAAAATTCGTCCATGTCGGTCAATATGCTCAGGGCCTCGGGGATTGTCTTTATCTGGGCGATAATAAGCTGACGCCTGGCCCATTCGGGCAATCGGCGAAAAACCGCCTCTATAATTTCCACAGGATCAATGGGTGGGTCAAGGTACTGAACTAGGGTAATTTCCTTCAAAAAAAATTCTCTTAGGGTTCGGTCTTTGGCTTGAAATCGGGGACCCGTTAGTAACAACCTCTTGCATCTTCTCTGGGTCGATTGTGACCAGTACTGGGCCAGGAAATCCCTCCTAGCCTCGTCATAGGAGCTGAAGGTTTTCCTTACTGAATCAAACCACCATTTAGATTCTCCGGCAAGATGTTTACCGAACATGTATATTTTTCGATCCTCTGTCATGGGATGTGACTCGAAATAATGGTTGAAATTCTCACAGAATTCCATGGGATGGATCCCAGACTCTTTCCCACTAAATTTCTCCCACTGGATCTGATTGTCTGCCAGAATTTGCCAAGGGATCATCCCCCTTAGAATCACTATTAACTAACCGATTATTCCCCGTCTCAGGAAAAGCCGTGGGGACAGCTCATGGGTTGACCTACTGATGTATTAATTAAATTGGTTTCTCGGGCAGCCGCCGGACTCACCTCCCCTGGCTGACTGAGTGACCTCCTATTATTTTCTCCTACATTATTTTCCAGATTTACAATGCGACATTCATAATTTTTAAAAGTGGAATTATTTCCCACTTCTACCCCCCGTAATTTTTCAGAAAGTTCATTAATTAATCTGTCTTTCTCTTTTAACTCATTCTTTAATAAAGTTACCTCAGTCTGTAAATCCCTTACATTATCCTCGGTTACAATGCATCTACTATCCAAATTTTCTAACAAGTATCTTTTGATTTTATCTTCAAACAAACAAAATTTGGCATCTAAAATTTCAAATACTTGATCGGCCATCCGATCATTAAACCTGTCAAAACTAGTCTCTAACATATTTGAAAATTTATGCATCATAGCTGTGCCAAAATTGCTCAACTGCTGATCATAAGAATCAATTGTACTGGCCTTTTCACAATGCTGTTGTCCTGGGTGGCGCAGCGTCCGATGGCCCGCGCCGTCGAGATCGGGACCCATGGAGCCGCCGGAAATTCCATTCTCCGCCGCCACTTCTCCTTCAGAGACCGCCCGTCCTCGGCAGGCTGCTTCCCTCGTTCCCAGCAAGGGTGACGCAGCTGACCTTGGCGAAGCTGGCTGTCCGCTCCGTACAGGGTGGTCATCAAGTTCCAAGGCGGTAGAAGGGGTGTTGGTCAGCATTCCATGTCCAGCTTCACAGTCTGGAAATCTCGGAACGTCTTGCGCCTCAACAGATGTTAAATATCTTCGCGTTGCTCTCTCGCCTGCCGCGAATGCCATCATGTCCCTCTCTCTCTGTGCTCTGTGGTGGCTTCAGTATTTCACACTGGTAAAATTATTAATAGTTCTCTGCCAATCGTTGCTGCCACAGAGTGTAAAAAAAAATTCAATTGAATGCATCGGTCGCTGACACGGTCGCCATATTGTAACGTTCCCACCCCTCCTGCTAATTAATTTCCGGCTAATTTATTAATGTTTTAAGTATCGGACCTCTTAGCCGAAGATTGACTGCATTCACTCCATCATTTAATCCAGGTAAATGAGGTGGAACAATTACAAAGAAACATATAAAATTTAGTTAGATGCACCACACTGATTTGAGTTATATTCTGATAAATTGTACACACTTTAGGTTTCTGTTCAAACACAAATATTGACTCCACTAATCAACGTCTTGATAAGATAATTACAACTTCATATACTTAATTTACTTTATAAAACTGTGAGCGAGAGTGATGTATGGCAGAAACACAGAGAGAGAGAAACAGAACATAATATGGGCTTACATCATGATCCCTCGTGGAGCGGACATCACGAGCTACCACCGCGTAGCACTGCACAAAACTGGTCAAGACTGAGGGAGTATGGTCCCATTGTGAGGGCTTATATAACACCCACCTAACGGGATTCAGGTATGCTGATCCTCTAATGGGAGGGGAGTACTGCCAACATTGGATCCTTACTTTCCCATTTGGCGAGAGAACTATCTCTGCCAAATGGGAGGGAACACAGAGTTCCACCGATACTACCCCACCCGACAGGTAACTTTTGTGTTTGTGGGTGGCTACAATAGTATCCTATCCCCGCCAAACTCTGGGCGGAAGCAAGGTGTCCGAAGTTCTCCCACATGGCTTAGCCGCCATGACAGTATCTATAGCCACTTGAAAATCTTAGAATTATAAAAAAAAATCTTTCCACTTCACTCTCGCTACCTAATTGAAATTACTTAATCCTAAACTTATTCTAATTAAATACTACTTCTTAAAGTTCCTAATTATGGATCAAATGTCTTGTGACATCACACACATAACATGCAATAAGGTGTGTTGGCAAAATCCAAAGAAACATTTGGCTTTTCGTTTGTCAAAAACAGATTTTGCGATTGTAGAAGCTACTACCAACTGCCTCTCATCTACAAACAGGGCACGCCTTCGCAAAAAGGGTGGTGATATAGCATATGGTTGGCCATGTTTGTTTATTTCAACATTAATAATTATAAGATCATTGACAAAGTAAAGAAACCCGGGTGGGTGTCAGTCGAGCCTCGTACGTTTGGATTTCGTACTCTAATTATTACACACATGTATCGCATGTGGTAGGTAAGACAAAATCGCTTGGTACAAAATTCGGTGCCTCACACATTTTCAGGTTAGGTAGATCTCCAAAGCCGCAATTCTTTGTCGCTCGCGCTGCAAATGCTATCGCAAAGGTACTACCGGATTTATTATAGGTACTTTGAAATCAATGCACTCTTAATTAAAAGCATTTTAAATGCAGTGATATATGCAATCAACCTCAAAATAAAAACGTTTGCTCATTTTCCTGACAACTTACAAAGTACATTATATATATATTATATTTGCCGTTTAACTATGTGATATAGTCCCTATTGGGGACAAGTTTGAAGCTCCTAGGTAGTTGCGTTTTTGAGATAACCCGGGAACAAAATTGGTCCAATACTGACAACTTGTGCAGTCATTTATCTCTTTATTTCTCAGTGAAAAAAAAAAAAAAAATCTTAGTCCTCTACTTGACGAGCTGAAAGGCTACGGCCAAACGGGCATGTTTTCACGCCGAGACCTAGCGGGGGGGGAAAAAACGCGAACTGGAATTCTGCAGATATTGCCACACTGGCGCGTTCTTCTCGCGGGTGAAAACACGCCTAGGCTACGGTTACACTGGCGTGTTTTCACGCCGAGACCTAGTGGGTCACTCAATATAGCGTGAAATCCCGGTGACAAATGAGACCGGGCTCATTCTGCTGAGGGCGACCTTGAACACGCGTCTTTTCCCACTGGGTGAAATCACGCCTGTCTGGTCGGTCTCATATATTTCAATGTAGTTCATATTTTCGACAGGATTTCATGCACAGATTCGACGTGAAAACACACCAGCGTGGCCGTAGCCTAAATATCAACAAACTTCACTTAGGGATAGAAACGTCTTTAGCGCACTTTTTCTGTGTAATTCCATATGATATCATTTTGGAAACGATATTCAGTTATGGGTCAGCCAAACGTCTAACATATTCCAATCCTGAAGTATGTAAGAACAGTTTTTCTTTAGTACCGTACCACTTCAAGAACGAGTTCATTCTCGCGTACTCTTTTTAAATAAGAAATTAAACCAGTTTTCGCGATTTATTAAATTCTAATCCACTAAAAAAGTCAGAAAAAATATATTTTGGCGATAGTAATATTTGCGTAATAGTTTTTTTTTAAATTGTCTTAGTGATTAACTTAGCAAAGAGATTACCGCATGTACCCCTCAAAGGCACTTCACATACCCCTAGAGGTAAGCGTGCCACTAATTGGGAACTACTGAGCTAGAGGCCTGTAATTGATGGACAGACAATGGAATGGCAGAAAAAGAACTGTTACCCTTTGACTACGAAACCTTAAAAAACAGTGTGCTCAGCGAATCTTCTCGTGTTGCAGGTTTGTTAAATTAGGTAGGTATTCCGAATTCTGACGCTCGCTTTCTTATCGGTTTGCTTGGAATTGCTCGATGGACATGAACACCCGTAGCACATTTATCTAATATCGATTCACATCGTATATTCTTTGTAAGAGTTGCCGGAATTATAAGATCACAGCGTTTATTTCTTGGAGAAGGCGTCCGAAGTAACCATTGGTCCTACGTGATTTTTTTTTTTTACCCGCTACTTACAGTCCATAAGTAACCAAATAACCTGCAAATATACTCTCCGCAGTTTAAAAAGAATTTGATTGTACTTGCCATTTTAAATCACAGATCCCGAGGTAGCTGAACCGTCTTCTTAATTTTAGACTTTGTCAGTGCTACCAACAACGGACAATAGTAAGATTTGCTATAGGGCCTATACTATTGAATTCACTCTTGGCATGACATTCTGATATTTGATACATCAACTAACATCTGTGTAATTCAGAGCCAACAGCTAATTTGTCAACTTTCGGCTAATCCAGAATTTTTGGAAGTATCAATGAAGGTCCCTGATAGTAAAAAAATAAAATAAAAAATAAAATAAAATGGATGTTTAATGCTACACATTGAAATGACTAAAATGTAAACTAAAAGTAAGTAAAACAAATCGAACGAAATTATTAACTAAAAATAATCACATTATTCAGAATGCAATAAATAAATTGTTAAACTTTAGACGTGCTGCGACGATTTATTAGTAATGAATATGATCCAATTTTGCTTAACAGCAGCACACGTAAGCATTTCTCAGTTGATTCTTGCTGATCTAACAATCTAATCGTATACCTGTGTCTGTTCAGATCGCTATGGCTGATATTAATTTCACATGCTGCTTGCGTGTTTGGGAACTGATAACTCTGATGAATACGCCCTTAAATGGATCCATATCGTAACAACGAAGAACTATTTTCATAGTGTGTGGTTAGTTGTATCATTTGGTTTTAAAAAAACTTTTTTTTTTTAAAAATAAAATAAAAACGCTGACAACATTATTTGCTCTATGTACCCGAAGTAAGAAGTTTTGAATGTCTTGCGGTGGTTGATTTAAGTACCATAAACGTACATTAATGATTTTTTTTGTTAATTGTTGAAAAGGTAACGCCAATGCAGCTGTTTTTTATTTTGTTTATTGTCTCACGCGTTTCACCTCTCATCGCGTCATCATCAGTGACAAATTTGCGTTAAGTTTATACATAGTTTTACAAACTTATTACTAAATTATATTTTACCTGATTCTAAACATGTAATATTTTCTGGTTTTTACTACTTACTATTTACATTGATTAATTAAGGTTTGTAGCTGTACATCTCCGCTTTTTTCTTAAAGCATTTTCGGATAGGAGCATGATGACAAAGTTATAAATATGGCGCTTTCTCACTATGGAGGATTTCTTTCTTCCATGTTTCTCACACTGGAGGAAGATCTCCTTCATACATGTTTATCATCGGCCATCTCATTTGTTGATGTCGCGTGACGTGTTGACAGCGGTAGTTTTAAAAGTCCATGAATGAATGATGTTTCTTTTATTTTGGTTTAGATTTATGTATGATGAGTGAGGGCAGTAGATTTTTGTGTTTATTTTATTCTATTATTTAGTATTTATTAGCTTAAATAACATTTGATTTTGCAAGGTTTACCTGGTTATTGAGTAGCTTACGACTTTCTTTGCTTTCTGAATATGTTAGATAGATTGGGATTACTGGAGATCGCGAATCCACCAGGAGTTGTCATCATAACAGTGAAGTGGTCAAACGCAAGACTCCACTAGAAATTCTTCCCGAAATACATTTAAGATTCATGCTGGTCCAGGCTGCATTACAACCTAATTACTGCTTGAAAATAATGGTTCAGGCTATTACAACGGAATTAGTGCTTGAAAATAATACGTCTTGCGACTGATAGCAGCAGTATTCCAACGATATTACTGAATGTTGTAGCGGAATCGCGATCTGTAGACCCGATAGATTTCCTGTAGAGTGATGGTGCTATGCCTGCAGTTGCATGGTGCAGTTGTTGCTTATGAGAATTTTCCAATGTGTATTTATGTTTGTTGGTGAATGATCGTTGGAAGAAGTTTACATTGCGATACGTGAAGTCACTAACATGGCGCTCATGAAAGCAGCTTAAATTATTGACAATAACTAAATTCCTCGTGCTTTATGTTGCAACAAGAAGTTTCAGTTGTCATTTGGTCCAGGCTGCATTTCTACCTAACTTAACCACAATCTCACAAAATCAAAGCTTCAATCACACACGCATTGATACAGTAACTGTATTGCATGTTAGTGACGTTATGTACCGCGACGTAAATATGACCCTGATCATCATTTTCTGTGAGATGTTCGGTAAATGTGAAAACGTTACTAAACTTTAGTGTTCTTTTGTTCCTTTATATCCGGTTTGTAACTGCCTTCGTATCTGCCCCATGGCCGCATTTAAGCTCTTAAATGCGGTCCTGGTCTGCCCTATCTATGTATATTGCCTCACATGTTTGTGATGGTTAATGCCTAAGTTGTGGTGTATAAAAAAAAGCGGTCGATTTGGAGTTATCTTTTCAAGGAAGCAACAGCAGAAAAAATGTCCTGCAACATCATCGTATTTTTTGTGTTACTTAATGATAGGTTTGAGCAGTAGCTTACATCGCTATATAGGCGAAACTGAATGAACACAGCAATACGGCATCACTGAAATAAAAAATAAATATAGCAATCGTTATGCCATACCACATAATGTTATTTGTTATCCTGGTCCAGTCTGCATAGAACTACTTCCTTCTCCATTCAGTAAAGGGGTAACGTGGTGCTCATGAAAGAAGGTTAAATTATTAATAAAAACTAAATTCCTTATTCTGTCAGTTGTCATTCTTGCCACATTGCATTTCAACCTAACCACAACAACGGCTAATTTTGCCTCTAGAAAATCATAGCTTCTACGTACGCGCATTAATACATTCACGGTCTCTATTGTATTCCGATTTTACTTGACTTCAGGATTGTAGTTGAAGAGAGAGTTGTTTCTTTTAGTACTATCGGTACTGCCGCAATTTGGTGACGACTTCTCACTTTACCTCACGAGACAAATCGAAGGTAAAGAATAATTTTTTTTAAAATCTCACCTAGTTCTCGAAATATTGAATGTCAAAAATCAGTTATAGGTAGGTATGTATGTGTATAGTTCCTTGTGATGGGTGTTTTTCTTCTGGTCCCACCGAGCGTGGTGGTGTAACGGATAGCGTTCTCGCCTCGCATTCGGGAGGACGGCGGTTCGAATCCCCGTCCGGGCATCCAGATTTGGGTTTTCCATGGTTTCCCCAAATCACTCCAGGTGAATGCCGGGATGCTTCCTTCAAAAGGCCATGGCCGAATTCCTTCCCATTCCTTGCCCCCATCCTTTCCCGTCTCTAAAGACCACGTTGTTAAAAAGGGACGTTAAACTGTTTTTTTTTAAAAAAAAAAAAAAAAAAAAAAAATCTTCTGGTCCAGGTTGCATCCGACCTAACCACCTTAATTTTGTGGTACAATATCTGGATAACTAAGCAAAATAGATACATATGATTTTTGATTGGTCCTCTTCAAATCTGTCCTTAGCGAAATTTTACCTCCTGGTCCACGTCACATTTCAACCAAACTACCACGGTTTTCAAATACGATAATGGAAAACTAAGCAAGTTATCAATTTTTTTTTATCCTTTTCCTTCAATTTGTCTTATCGAGTTACATAAGAATCCATCATCTACATTGTAGAATTCCCAAAAGTTGTCTTTCCCACGAAATGAGGCATGGAAAGATATTGCAGTAGGTATGAAAAGTAGTGCATGGAAGGGAAAAGATGACCATGACCACAAGCTGGCACTCGATTTCAGGCACAAGGGTGTAGGAAGATTCTCTTTTTTAGGTAGGGGTGTCAGGGATTGGAATGAGTTACCAAGAGAAACGATGAATAATTTACCGAAAACTTTGAAGGAATTTAAAGAAAAAATTTGTAGAGGGCAAATGTAGGTGGGTGCAGGATAGGGGGAAGATAGCTGTGTAGGGAAATTGCCACCGGAGCCTGTGCTCCATTGCAATTAAATTAAATTAAATTAAATTAAATTAAAGTTCCAACAACCGCCAATTTTGGTCATAGAAATTTGTTTATTTACTTTTTTTTTTAATCAATGGAGGGGATATATTAAAATTTAATTTATAGCTTCCAATTAAGTTTTCACTCATAACAAAAGTAGTGTTTGGTGTTAATAAAATAAATTGAATTCAATGCTTATGAAAATGTGGATAGGTCCATACAATTCTTTAGAATTTGAGTCAGCACCAAAAGATATCTGGTCAATGTTTTCTATATTTAATGCACCAGTTTACTGAACATGAACTATTTGTTCTTCTAGCAAGTTAAATAATTCATGCACATTGTATGGGTACCATTAGAAATTGCGCCTGATCTAATGGCATACAGATAAATAAGAATGATGACACTATCATACATTCACAATTATCAGAAATTAATGTTATGATAGAAGGTGAAAAAAATTGACACCATATTTCTTGAGAACAATCTGAATTCCAAGAACCAGAAGACAGGTCTTGGTGTTACAAGAAGTTTTCACAGATATAGTTATTTTTTCTTTAAATTTATTTGTTTTACCAACACTGTCATGAAATGTTGATTCAGTTTTTCTTAACTCATTTAAGCAGTTTTAATCAAACAGCGCACTGTAATGTTGGGCAGTCTTAATTTAATCTAATTGAATTGCGATGGAGCGCTTGCTCCGGTGGCCATTTCCCTATACACCCTTTCTTCCCCTTTACTTTTCTCACCTACTTTTTCCCCTCTTCTAATTTCAACTTTAAATTCATTTAGTGTTTTTGGTAAATTATTTATCATTTCTTATGGTAATTTTTCCAATCCCTGACTCCTCTTACCTTCGAAAGAAAGTCTTTCCATACTCTTATGCCTGAAATTGAGTGCCAATTTCTGGTCATGATCACATATTCATTCCATGCACTTCTCCTAATTCTTCCACAAATATCTTTCCTCGCCTTATCACCAATATACTCTTGTACACTCCTATGATTCTCTTCAATCTCCTCCTGTCTTCCAGTGAGTCCCATTCCAGCTCCCGTATCATATAGTGAGTGATCTGGCAGCTCAGTTCGTTAAGGCATGTGACTGGGTAACGGAAGGTCCTCGGTTAGAATCCCAGTCTCCGCTAGAATTTTTATGGCCTTAAAAACTGGTCTTCACCTCTGCCAAATCTTTGCTTGTCATGAGGAGTACGTTAGGCCACTCCATGGTTCGGATCCTATGTAAAACTGTAGGATCCCTATAGCTGGTAGGATTACCAGGTTAGGTTAGGGTAGACACAACAGAGGCACATATGCAGCAAATTGAAACTCGGGATGAATTTCAAATTTCTTAATCTTCTCATTTCTAATTGTGTGAATAAGCTTGGTCTCTGATTTACACCCTCCCATTCCTGAATCATCATACCTAACATTCTCCCTTAACCAGTTACTCAAAATCTTAGCCTTCTTCAAATCCTTGGTAACTTCTTGTCCATCCTTATCTATAGTTGTGTCAACGCCCTCTCTTTCCCAGAGTTTTCTAACATAGCTACTGAAATTTATAGGAGCATCCATCAGTGGTCTCACTGCACCAATAATATTTTTCATAAATCCATCTTTAGTCTCCTTTGTTGTTATCAACTCCTTATTTAGTTGTTTCAAGTGTTAATTACTGCCTTGCTGTTTCTTAATTCTGTTATGTTCTCTTCTCACCAACCTCTTTAATCACCTCACCTTCCTATTAAAGTACATAAGTTCTCTTTGAAATCTTCCCACTTCAGCTCCATTGTACTTGTACCTTCCTTCCATTTGCTGAAACTTTCCTCGAAATATGTCCTCAGTTTTGAAATTTGTGCGCTTTTAGAACTGTACCTATTCTCACCTTCAATTTTGGACACTGGTTTATTGAATTCTCTAATATCCATCAAAACTCCTTCATGATCTCTTATTTCTTCATTTACTTGACACCCCATAATGTTAACACCAGGATTTATTAGGAAGATATCCAACATGTTTCGCTCCCTTGTGTTCTGCTCTACCATTTGTGTAAAGCCTCCTTCTACTACTTAAGTATTTGCAAATCTGTTCGCTTGTGTTATTAATCTTATTTCCTGCCCAGCTGATACGTGGTAAATTTAATTTGCGCCAATAATGACCATTCTACACTCTCCTCTGAGAATGACTTTAGTTTCTCCCCAAGAGCCTCATCGTTATCATTCATTTTTCCACTATGGTAAGCTGCCAACACGCTGACTTTTTTCTTTTTTACTACCCCAGAAATCTGCACCAAGTAACTTATGGATGTGATCTATAAACACCAGTGAACTGTTCTTGTCTTTGCTAACCAGTATGAATAAACCTTCACCAACTGCTCCTCTGTCTCAAGGATATACTCTGTAACCATCAGAAAAACCCTCATTGTATAGTACAGGGCGTTCGCCGGAAAACGCAACCCTCCCAGTCTGTTGCCGTCGGCAACTTGCTCGGACAGCGGAGCCAGCAGTTTCCGCCACACGCCACCGTGAATCACCGCACTGTTTAACACCTCCGCTGCCCCAACAGTGCAGTGCAGTGACCCTTACATTGTTAAGAACGGTTTCTTTGCATTGTAGCTAGTTTGTGACTTCAGTCTCTTATTAATCAGTGTTGTGAATAAACGTTTCTTTGCGGTTTGGTTGGTTTGGGGCTTCATACTCTTACTAATCTGTACCGTGTTTGAGTGTGAGTAAAATTATGGTACGTTACAGTTTGCAACAAAGAATATTTCTCTACGATACATATGTGAAGAAGAAGTCGTTTAAAAAGTGTCGCAGTAAATTTCGTCGCGAATATCCTGGCGCTTTACTGCCAGCTAAATCAACAATTCTGCGTCTGGTTAAAAAAGTAAGAGAAACGGGTTCATTTTTTAACAAAAAGAGACTGTCGGTCAACCGTATTCTCACAGAGGAGAAAATTGACGATATCGCTTTTCGACTAGAACAGTCACCCAAAAAATCATTAAGTCAGTTAGGGCAGCGTGTGTCTCGAAATATGTTCAGAAGATGTGAAATGTGCATTACACAAGAGTGTCAACACTTCCAGCATCTTTTATAAGGTAAGCTAATGAATTACGTCACATTTAAATGCTTAGCACATACAAGTTATGAAATAGTCCGCGGCCGACGGTCGAACAATGCCGGGAGCTGACCGCTCGCTCGCCGCCAGCAGTTTCTTCCTTGTAGCGCTAACAGTGGGTTGCGTTTCCCGGCGAACGCCCTGTACTTCTTCTTTTAACTAAGTTTCTACCCTTATAATTACTTGTGGTTCATGTTTCTCTGTCTTCAATTCTGAAAACTAGCAAGTATATTTAACTGTACTAGTGTTATTAATTACCTGTAATTGCCTTTGATTTCTATTCTTTTTTATGTATATCTACATTGTTCATAACATATAAATAAAGTACCAGTCATATAATAAGCCAAATCTGGAACAACAGATATATTGGAGAAGGCTCTGCTTATAGAAGACTCACCTAAGCATAGTACCAAGACACTAATACAGATATTTGCAATATAGAAAGACTGGTGTAATGTAACCCTTGGTTCCACTGAAAATGAACCTCTTGTAATGGGTGATTGCTTTAAACTATTACATGTAAGTATTGTTGATGGAATAATCACTAGAAAAGTGGGTAAAATTAAATAACCAAAAATTCAGAAATATTCACAAAATGTGGCTATATTCACAATAAAAAAGAACAAACAATTACACTTATCAATTATTTTCACTCGAAACTACATTACTTAATATTACTTATTGTATAAGATTACAAGTCTACAGGGATGATTTATTCTAGACATTGTCGAACAAAGCATGAAGGAAACTTGCAGAACATTTTGTCTTTACGTTCAGAATATTCAAAATGCCAGTAAACAACACAACACATACAAAATAAATAAAAATACATTTTCCCTGAATAATGACAAAAACATGGACATAAACCTTCACAGTTTAACACAATGTTCCTCCCATAAATGCTGATAATTGTTTTGTTTTACCAATAATTGCATTCAGATGGGACTTTAGTGATTTTCATTTACACAAAGTGTCAAAAATATATATACAAAGTATATAAATATATATACTCATTATTTATTTTATTTTCATATGAAAAATGATATTGTACTGATAATATGTTTTTTTTAGATTTTTCTGATTTCATTGTAAAAGATTTTTCTAGTTTTTTTTTTATAGTATCTGTTTCTCACACAAAATTTATGAACACACAAACACTAACAGGCTACTGTATTTTTATAAACTCTTTTCACAAAATTATTTTCATCTTGTAAAACTAGTCTTTTTATTAAATCCAACTTCATGGACAACATCAGATGATATTTAAAAATTAATTTGAATATCTTCTTATTCTTTTATATATGTATATAAAACATTGTTTTCTGGAAGGATGTACATGTTATTCTAAACTATACATGGGGTAAGGGTGATTTCTATTTTTTGTAAATTTTAATATGTTAATTTTTTTTTACAAAAATGCTGTTTATGGGGTCTTGAATGGGCAACATGGAGTTTACTAGAAAACTAAAATCTGAAGGCATCATTAAGGGGCCGGATTTGTACATGAAGTAAAAGTTGGCAACTACAGTCACAATAATCTTGGCACTTATGAAGCAGTGACATGTTTAGTACCTTGTCACTATAACTACAATACTATATTTTTAGTTGGCTTTTGTTTTATTTTTATAAAAAAGAAGAATAGCATACAGGAATTGGAGGTATTTAAAATATATATATGTTTATAAATTGTACTTCATTTATGAGCATCAGAAACAGAATTTTAACTTAACATCATGATTTTTACCAATGATAAAAAATGTGCAGGTATTTTCAGTGAAAAAAATGGCGATTTGTAACATGTTTTGGTTTCCATACAGTTGCATGTTTACAAAGAATTTTTTTAAACTACCATGATTTACAAATATTATGGTGGGATGAGAAAACTTCTCATAGCTATTGATTGACTAGGATTTAACTTTATTAAAAAACAACACTTAAAACTACATCAACAAATTACTTTTTATCCCTTCCCCTGGGTTAGCAACATATTATTTTTATTGTGACTGCCTTTTATAATACAACACACTATTGTAAAATGGTAGTATAAAAATTTTCATTTGTAATCAGTGCTTGATGAGAGTATTTTCAGTGGTAATTAAATATTTCCATCTACATAAAAATTATACTAATTCACAGAATATAACAAACACATCAAAAGTAACATTTTATACTTTTTCAGTGTCACACACTTCATACAACCAAATAAATATAGATGTATAGAGTAAAATGCATTTATGACATTGGGACTGTAAAAGAACATAGCTAATGAGTGTGGCATTATTTCCACTTTCAGTAATTATGAAAGGTGTGAGCATTTTATCATCTTTACAAATGTAGTAAAAATAATAACACTTCCAAATCTTAATCTGGGATAATCCCAATAATTACTGTACTTTTCTTAGGTTCCTACTAGTTCAATAAATAGTCACAATCTTATACTTTATATTAATTACATTCATAAATGAACTATTTTTTTTATAAAATCACAAACATATATACACTTGCTTAACTTATTATAAATTAAATTAAAATGAAATATCATATTGTCAAAATATTAGTCTTTTTCATCTCTTAATTTTTAGCATGGTACTGACCACTCACTTCCAAAAATAGAGCAATCTTTTGGCATTTTGAGTGATTATTTTTGAGCTGTGAAAGTGGCAGAACGGCAAACGTTCTTCTATACATTAAGATGGGAGGGAGGAGGAACGAAAGGAGGCTCACTCCGAAAGTAAAAATATTTCACCTACTTTCGTCCCCTTTTATATATAAAAAAACAAGTAAAAAGTTCTAATTGATATTTTCATAAAACCATAACTAAACATTAAGCAGCATAGCAAATCAACACTGTATGTTCAAAACAGGGCAAGTGTTAAGTCATTCCACAAATGCTTGAATATTACAGATGGGATTTTGAAAATGACAGGTGGTGTACTCATTGAGAGAGAGAAATTTTTTTGACATATTTGTATCAGTTGTAGGTCTTTAAATAGTCTATTGAAAGAAATGAGTTTTTAATTTTCAGTCTCCATGATTATAATATCTGGGAACTTATTTCAGGAAATCATCTCTTTGATAATTACAAATATTTGCACTACTCTACAAAGCAAATTAGTAATTAATACATGATGTGAGATCAGAGCATTGCCTTATGGCATCTTAAATTAGTATTAACTCTACATTATTTTGTCTTAAAAAATTGTTACTATAGTACCTGGGAGAATAGACTAGTTTTGTATGCGACAGTGAATGTGCAGAAGCTCAGACCTTAGACTACGCTTTCATAGATTTTTCTGCAAAACTTGGAGACAAACAAATGGAGACAGCAAACCATTTTTATTAACTTCACTCTACCTAAAAAAAAAAATCTCCGGTTTCTTTACCAATTTCAATGCTGCTAACAATATTGGGAAAAGTTTTATCTTTTTCTTAAAAGTTTTATCTTTTTCCTAAAAGAATACGAGTTTGATGTATAATCCTAGTTGCTGTGACACTGCTGAGTGAAATAAACCATAAAATCAAATTAATTTATGTATCTCATTCCCTTTTTTAGTTTTTTCTGCCATTGTCATTAAGAATATATCAGAAAAGTATTTTTAGTTTGAAACATGTACACAATTTGTGAAACTTCTAAAATGAAATATAAGGAAATGTTATTTTGATTTTATGGAGGTAGGTACAGAGTGCTACATAAAACCAGCATTCTGAATAAAATACTGTACTATGGTAAGAGATTCTGAGATTTGAGACTAGCAACAGTTACTGCAAAGTAAGTAAGTTACTTTATCCGTTAAAGATAATATAAAAGGATAAAATATAGATACAAGTAAAATTTGACATATGTTAATTCTCAATGTTTCTGTACTTTTCTATCAGAACAATTTTTTCATGATCTGCTTATAACAGAGGAAATCATTTTATTACAAAAAGAAAGGTGCCATATGCAATGCACACAACATTTGATAAATATTTTTAAATGCATGGATTGTCAATAATGTAATTGAGTCCTGGATTTACTTCTTTTCAATTCCCTTTCTTTAGGGAATTCAGAAGAAAGAACAGTGATAAACTGCAACACCATTTAGACACCCAAGTGTCAAACAGTAAATTCTGCATTGTCATTGCGGCTGCCAATTTATCTGCAGCCGCTCAGAGGGGGCTATCCAACAGCACCTCCCTCCTGGTACGGGCCTGTCACCATGCAAGGGTGCATAGGAAACAGAGTGGTCCATGTCGTAGTAGTGTATGTTGGAGTCCGCATTAAAAACTGGGCCGTGTAAGTTGGTGGCCGGTCTGTTGGAGGCAGCGTAGGAGGGCGCGTGGATGCTTGTGCAGCAGAAGGTGATGATGGAGTTGAGCCAGGTGCAGAAACACCCAGCTTACGGAGCCGCATTTTCTCCTCCCATTCGTCCCAACCGTGCTTAGCTCGGTTCAAGTTGCGGTGCTGGTAGAAAACCAGTGATATGCGTGTTGGCCGTAGTCTATCAGGTCGGCGGAGTGCAGTAGTTGCATGCAGCTCGTGCTTCGCACATTCAAACAGCACAGATCCATGGCCAAGCGCTATCGCAACACCACCCATCTGAGAATCCTTGAAACACTCTTCATTATCACAGTATCCAGTCACTTCCCCTATTGGTTCTGCACGTGGGGGTTCTGGTACAGGAGGTGGGAAAAATGGATGAGGGTGCCCATAGAGGTCCCATCGAAACTGATGGTGGTAAGCTGCTGAGGCATGGTAACATGCTGCTGCAGCTTCCTGTTTGAGTGGATCGGCATAAGGATACCCATAGCTATCTGGTGATGGATAACCAGGGGGATAGCCATAAAATGGCTGTGGTCCATAACCAGCACTACCATACCGAAAGTCTCCCCAGCTTGCACCTTCTTGTTTGATTGGAGATGTCACTGCAGCTTGCTGACGTTGCCAGGCATCTGCAAGACTACTGCTGCTTTCTGAAATTGCTACTTTCTCTCCAGTTGGAGTGAATGGCTTTACAAAACTTTTGGTGTAGGTTGGTGATGTCTCTGAAGCTGAGGCTGATATTGTAGTGCGAGATGGTGGTCTTGCTTTTGGGACACGGAATGGTGATGCCTGTGTTGGAGATGTTGGTGTGCTTGCTGATGTAGCAGTGCTAGGGCTATCCCAGGAAGGTTGTTGAGACCAAGAGGCACCAGATACTGGAGTTGGGGAATGGCTTGGTGATGCCCGTGGTGGCACTGTTGCTGCACCTGGTGTTGATGGTGTACGTTGTTGGTAAGGACTACCTGAAATTTTAAAACTGTAATTGAAATACTATAATAAATAAACCATTCACTGACAGATATTAAAGTCTTTTCTATTTTACTCTCAACAGATAAGGAACTGCTGATTAATCTTCAGCTGAAGTGATTTATTATTATCATGAATCATTACAGTAATTCCTTATGTGACACTAAAGGATCAAATCGATGAGACCATTGGCATACCATTCAGACATTTAAGTTGTACATTTCATTTAAATGTAGCTATTTTTCAACAGTATTTCTGCAGCAAATTTTTAAAGCATTGCATATGTTAAATTAATTTATCTTTGCATCTAAATAAACTAACTTTGTTTACTGTTTTTCTTCTTATATGTATTATGTATATGCGATTTGTTTTAAAGAATATGGAATAAATATTGGTTTATTGAGTTGAACAGATAAGGTAAAACTTGTTACAAATTCTAATGTTTCTTTTAAAAGTTTTCAGTAATTTTCAGATGTGATGATGGCAAGTATTGTATTCATGGTACTACTTTCTACCAATTTTAATTTCCAATTGTAAAATCTGTTTAAAAATGATTGCATTAACTACACCACATAATGAATTAATTTTTGTCTACTTTGCAGATTTTTTAAAACATTATTATCGTTATGTGGCTTATTTTACAATTGATACTGAGTACAGAGATGCTGTTCATCCATTCTCAGTTTCATTTATTCATGATAATTACGTTTTAATGAATGTAGGTATTTGATTTCCAATTTAACTGTCTTTACAAGATGTGGTATTACTAGCCCCTATATCCCTGATTATAAGGTATTGGAGATTGTGCATCTGAGTAGGACCTTTTTTATTGGAGTTGTTTCTACATTTCAGTTACTTCAGAGTGTTTTATTCATCCTGATTAGTAACTTCTAGTACCAAAAAATTATTAACTGTTTCAAAATTATTTAAATGTCTTAAAAATTAATTTGTTCTGATTTAAATTTACTTTTGTTAAATCGCCATTTGTTTTTGTATTATTTGTTCTGGATGCAACTTGAAAATTGTACAGGTGTTAAACATTACGAAGTGACTGGGTGTGTTGGTAAGATTGTATGCAACAAATTATAATTTTATGGGTGGAAAAATTGTGTAAGGTTCCTTTTTTTCAGTTAATTTGAGTTGTACAAAATGGTTATGAAGGTGGATAAAACCAGTGGCACTAGCAGAATCCCATTTGGCTTATTAGGAGCCAAGTTATTAAATTAATCGAGTCTTGTGACATTAAGTGTTTTGAAGAAATGTTGGACACCCATGAATCCTTTTTGATTCAGTTCAAAAGCTGTAGTAAAATCTGTTATAACTTCAGAAAGGACTTCTGGATAATGATTTCTAAACATGTGTCAGACACTAGTTTCATACCAGGGTTAGTGTATACAAGTTAGTCTGAGCTATGACCGTTCACGTAGCGTAAGGAGTAGATTGTCATTCGGCCACCATCTAGATTAATAACCTCAACTAGAAAAGGTATGTGGTTAAAATAAAGTTCACTGTAGACTTCTGTATAATTTTACAAGTACTATATTCTTCAAAAAAAATTACAAACTTTGTAGACCAATCTACATGAGTCAGTTCTTCTTCTCCAAAATAGTAAATTATTGTAAGTTTGGATCAGTGAAACAAGCCACTAGTCAACTGCCAAAACCCCTAACTAATTAATGTTCAGCTATATCGAGAGTGTTTACCTTCTAGCACTACTTCATGAGAACCTTAAGATGGCTGCCTAACCATGTCACTTCCAAGTTTCGTGCCTAACCAGCCGCGGAGAGCGACAATCACTCGCTCTGAGCACTTTCTAAAGACTGACTAATGATCCTACTTGTAGGGATGGGCTATATGAAGTCAGAACTCTGGGGATTTTTTCTCTCATGATGCCTTATTTCTCTTTAGATTTGCCTAAAATTTTGGTGAGAGCTAGTCCGCACCTAAATGTCAAAATTAATTCTAGTAAAAATTTTCCTATCTTTAATTGTTTAGCCATAAAAAAATTGTTAAAATTATTCTTCCTAAGATTTGGTCTCATGTTCACAGTATTAGTGTTATGGCATTGAAACTTGTTTTAAAGTGATCTGCTTATTCTTACCTATCTTTTGGTATATAACCAGGCTTATTTACAATTATTTAACTTAGTGCAATTCATAATGCAAAACTTCAAAAATCAATATCTCCCAAAGTATTAAAGTTACAAATCTGAAATGTGCTTTAAATGATTCTACATCAAAATTCCTATGTATTATGAAGTTGTGAAATTGCTAACTAATTTCCTTTATATTGTTTCAAAAACGTAGTTAATCACCTTTTTTCTCCTTATAAAGCTCTTGTCGAATCTAACAACAGGAAGTAGCCATTAACTCAGAATTATTGTTAATTACTTTTTTCCATTTTGGCCAAAATACTGCACTGACTTTAATAAAAAAAACTTGTGTATTGTGCTCAGGAAAAAATCTGCTTTCTTTTATATATACTTGCCTCTCTGTATTTAATCAAATTCTTCTATCTAAAAACTGAACTTTTAGCACATGTCTAATAAATTTTCCTAACATCTTTCAAAAACTACACTTAACTTTTACCAATCAGTCTCAAATTTTCACTGAATGTTTTACAAAATTTTAACCCATCTTTTGAGCTATAAATCTTCCTTGTAGCTAGAAAACTAAGAGCTCAGGAATTATTTACCCGTTTATTGCAATTTTCGAAACCATGAAAAGTTCAACTTTAAATTGCAAATATCTCTTTAGTGCAATTTTATATCTATGAAGTGACCCATTTCATTTTGATTCTTGTGGGCTACTAACCTCTGAAAATGAGTGCAACATTTTCTATGATAAAATAGGCAAAACCTTATATAGCAGCAATTTTTGCAGAATGTTATGACCGAATATCACTATGTACCTCTGCTTATCCCTTTTAAACTGCAAGAAAATGAATTTAAATTTGTTTGAATTGAAGTTAGTTCGATACTTTCTAAACAAATTCTGGTAATGTAATGACAAAATTTAGGTTATATTACACAGGATAGTAAATATGCCAAACTTAAAACATTAGCAGGTGGCATGTTATCATATTTACCAGCATGTTTTGCTTCTTTTCACTGCTAAACAGGAAAAAAAAAAATCTCTTATGAACTTAACAGTTACTACACAGAAGGAAACTTGTGTTTATGACTGTTGCCATTCCATCCAGTGACTCACTTCAGAAATTTATTTTGTGTTAATGTCATGGCTAGTGGCAACCATTGCCCAGTTGTCATCTTCTTTGATTAGCTCCAGTTTCCTTTCTATTAGGCTAAGACTTCATTCACCACAATTTGATGCCATTTCCATTGTTTTACAATAACTATGAACTAGAATTTCAATATGAAAAATAAGATAGGGGTTACAGTGGGATAGCAGGGTAGTTACAAATAGAATATAAGATATAACATAATATACAAGAATTGATCCCTTAATCATGTGGATGCTATTCATACCAGGTTTATTCAGCAATGAATACCTGGAACATGATATTCTCCATTGTAACCTCCAAAACTGAAGTTTAGCTGTGTTTGGGAATATCTTTCAGTCCATTTCCAAGCAATATTTTTCATCTCATTGCATATTAATCAGGTTAGTAAAAAATTCCTCTTACTTTTGCAGAATTAGAGCTGCTTTAAACAATGTTTTATTTTCAATGTTTCAATGCCCAACCTGGGGCCTTCATCAGGGCTGGTTAGGGTTGATATACTAGTCAGTCGTTTGTCTTCACGCTGTGTGAATTGGAAATAAAACATTATTTAAAGCAGCTCGAAACCCGCAAAAGTAAGTGGAATTTTTTACTAACATGGCACCTACTAAAAGTGTAAAATACAGGGGGGAACTGGCAGAAAATATTGTTCCTGTGAGATCTTCTGATAGCATACTAACATCATCTGTGTGTAAGAAACTGCAGAATATCATCCTCGGATAATAATTTCACTCCTTTCAAAGAAACAATCATCCACTCTGTTTCTTACACTTAAGCTGTTTTTTTTAATGCCACTTTGGTTTCAAATATCTTATTATTAACTATATTACTTTTGGTACTGCCACCTCTAGTGCTTCGCAATATATAATTAGGCTTATAAAATAGCACATACATTAAAATTAGTCACCACTTTGTGTGAAACATGTCCCACAGTGAGCATGCTTCATGATCTTCCTCTAGAGGTTGGTGATGATTGCCTTTGCTCATGTCATCTGTAGCCATTAAAAAGACAGTCAAGTAGTTCCTTGTTAGATGAAAATACAGTTAGTTCCACTAATCTTGGAGTCAAATATAACATCACATATAAGGCTGTTTCATTATTCCTGCCGAGAACAGGGTCATTTCCTAGCTGTTCTGTGCTTTCAGCTATTGTGTGAGGAATTCAGTGATGTAAATTGGAAGGAAACACCACTGCCTTGTGGTGAAGAGAGATCTTCAAAGGCTAAGGGAGTAAACTACAAAAGAAAATCTTCAACTGGGTTAGGCCTAGCAAGCCAACAGTTCGAAATGGATTCATTGCTTTCAAATATAAAGGAACAGGAAAAAATCACAGTGTAGTTTTTACTAGCATCTAGGCAGCAAGTAACCTCCATGTTCTTCATAAGGGCTTGGGGCTAGTCGAAGATAATGCAAATATGTTTTTGGTTCAGGTCAAATAAGACCATGCTTTCATTTTAAACTGGGGGGATCATGATACAAAGCCAGCTGAATAAAAAGAAAAGAGAATCATTATCCAGCCCAGATTTTGCTTCTGGTTTTTTACTTCAGTCCAGCCTATTTGGACATACAGGTGCTCAGGTCAGTTCCAGTTCATTAGTTGTAATCACAAAACCCGTACTTAATGTGGGGAAAAAAAGTTTAAAAAGTTTGCTATTTGTCTTATTATAACTGAGTATACAAAACTTGAATTTGAATATGAAAAATAAATTTACCAATCTGCCTTCTATTATGCAGTTTACACTTGAGGTAATTCCATATTAAATGGCATTTCTATCTTTCTGTGTACACAAATAAACATTAATAACTTACCCTGCCATTGCTGCTGTGGTGACTGCTGCACAAAAGGGCTGGTGCTGGGCTGAGGGCTGCCGACAAAGGGATTCGCGGACAGGCTGCTGGTGCTGTCTGGCTCCAGCTCGGCTGCACCCCATCCCCACGCACGGTGGCGGGCGTGGTACATGTCCGCACGTGCATCGTAACCCCAGCCCTGGTACACCGGCATTGGAGTGTCCAGTACAGTGGACGACACCTGTGGTTCCACAAAGCCCTTATTGCCCAACACTAATGATGTCAGCAGATATTCCCATCTTATAAGAATGAACACTTTCACAGTGTTGAAAATGGATAAAACATTTTCCTGGTATTCCATTTGATTGAACTCTGAAAACAAACACAATAGTTCAGTGATTGATGTATCTGTTTCCCATGTACTTAAATGATATCATTTGGTAGTGGCAACAGATATATCTATTCCAGAAATGTTGTGTTGTTCCTTGAGGTCATTATGCTGGAATTCCTGGAATGTTTCATCAGTTCCTATTTTTGTCTGCATTTTATGATTGCTGGTAAATCCTTTAAAGGACTCGAATGTAACATGCTAAATGGATAAGCTGTAACAATACTCTTATTCCTACAATAATTTTCGTCTCAAATAATTTGGAAACATTTCAGTTACAGTTAAGAGTAATGAAAACCAGCTGTTCAAAAAAATGCAGATATATGAAAATATCTGAGAACTAAACATTTTGTTGTTCAGTATTACAGCAGGGCAGAAAACATTTTAGACATCAGGTCATTTAGAATAACATTGTAGGAAAGGAAATTAACATATAGTTGTGAAAGCACACTCCCATTATAATAAAAGATAAGTGCAACACACCCTTCAATGCCACTTACTGCTATACAACAGACCCATTTATAACAACTGTCTGAGGACACTTTCAATGTAGCCAACACTTCTTTGTTTATGTCTGAATTCTTCTTACAGCTTTACAGTAGTGCAAGGATCAGTGTTTCTTGGTAATCTTGAAATCGTGCCTAAAGTATATAGGTAGCCTACATTTTTTTTTTAACTGGGATTTTTGTATGAATTACTCATTGCTGTTTCCAATACAAAATTTCGTTTCATACAGTGATCAACAACTTTTTACAGTGGTTCATTATTCTTTTTTCTGACAAGGCCTGCTAGGACTACTCGCTTATTTCAATTCTTCATCCTTTGTTGTTGTTTTTTTCTTCCATTCGGTCCAATATTCCTTCAGTATTTCACTATGTTTCTTCCTTCTGTCCTGAGGCTACTTCAGACCAGATTTCTTTTCTCCTCTGCCTTGGAATCTTTCAGTACTTAGTACTGTCTTTCTAAAGATCTCTTTTTCCATAATTTATTTCTTTCAAAATCTTTCTTGACCTCTTTATTCCTGCATGTTGTTGTTTTTTCCCTCAAAGGTAACTGAATATTTTTTTTGTCAATCTGTTTTCGTCCTTTCTATAAATACGTAAAAAAAAAAAAAAAATTACCTCCTTTTTCTTTTTTATTCTGTTATACTTTCTATATTTTGGTATATTTCCTTATTACTTCTTAATTTGTGTAATTCTTTTCTTTTAATTGCACCCAAGATTTTTTTTTTGATGATTCTGCTAGCCAGTAATTTCAGTTTTTCTAATTTATGGTTCAGTAGTAGGCACTCGCTCATGTATAGACATTCTGTTTCATGACTTATTTTAAATTATTTAGATAAGCACATTTGTTATAAAAATACTTAGAGATACCATACACTCTTTCCCTCCTGTGTATTCTTTCTTCTAAGGTAAATTTATCTAAACCACTTGCTTAAATTATTTCCCCCAGATATTTAAATGTTTTTACTTTCTCCATTCGTTGAACATCCATCACTAAGAATTTTGGAGCATTTTAACGTTTTTAATAAATTGGTTCCCCTCCCCCTACAGAAATTCTCAAACCTGTTTACTGGCTATTTCTTCCAAGAGACTGATTTGTATTGTCACATTTGTAATACTCTCTGAAATTATAACAAAATTATCCACAAATGCCAGGCCTTTAATTTCAATGGCAAAGTTATTAGTGAAATTTTGTGTTCCTTTATTTTTTTTATTCAAAATTGTTAGAATTTTCTCTAAGGCTCAGTTGAACAAAATGGGTGAAAAACCAACAATTTGCCGCACACTTGTATTTACATTGATATTCTGCCCACAAATTTTACTTTCAAAATTGTGCTTGTAAGTGTTTCAAATTTAAGTTTCTTTAAGTTCATGAACTGTTTTATCCAAGGTTTCACTATCAGCAGAGTTAAAAGTCTTTTTTTAAATTTATAAATATTGCTATTGTGTCCTTTTAGTTCAGTATTCAAATACAAATTGTGGATTTCAAATGAAATATTTCCTCTGAGCAAGCTCCTTTTAGAAATCCACTCTTATTTCACATAGTTCACATGGTTCATTCATCATCATCATCATCATCATCATCATCATCATCATTAAAGTCAGTCCCAGAAAGAAAAATAATTTAACACAAGCAAAAACTTTCTATAAACTAAAAGAGCTGATAATACAAAGGAGATTTGCAGATAACGCTTTTGTTAATTGTGCCTCTGTTCTCTAATTTATTTGAATGTTGTTCAAGACCCCCCCCCCTTCCCCCAAATCATAATCATCACAGATTGCATTGCCAGCATAGCTGACATGACAGACAGTATATGATTATGGAAAGTATAGACTTTTTCTAATAGACAGGAACAGCTGCTTGTGAAATAAGACCTTTAGAGTGTGTATAGAAGTTCATTGTTTAATACAGCAGTGAACAAAGAGAATTTTGCTTCTAATTAACTCTGTTGACGTCACTATACAGTTTTCTTTGATATTTAACTATTTTAATTTAAAATGATAGGACAACTGCAAACTAAGACTTACCTGTGAGCTCTGAAGTTGTGCCTCCATGCCTTCTAACATGCTGGCCACTACATCTGCACCTAGGCCTGCTCTTGCTGCAGCAGCTGCAGTGTTGGCAACACTTGTGACAGCAGTGCTGGTCTCCTTGGGAGGTTTGATAACAGCATCTGGCTCGTCTTCTTTTCGCTTCTTCCCATGCCTTCTGCAGGGCTGCAGTGGAACTGACCTTACTCGAACTTCGCATGGGTACCTGCAAGTCCCAAGGGTTTCAAAACATGCACTCCTTCCCATATATGAGAGAGGATCAAATATAAATGAGCCTTTTACAAAAAAATATACATTTTTCAAACTAAGTTCTAATTTAGATTTTTCTTGTTTTTCTGCATAGTTCCCCTTCTTATCTATGCACTTCCTCCAACAGTAGGTAATTTTTTAATTCTGGTATCATAAAAAGTTTGATGATGTGTAAAAATTCCACAAGAACTGGTGCATCTCCTCATTTGTTGTGAAACACTGTTCAACAAGGGCTTCCTTCAATGGCCCAAACATATAGAAGTCACATGGCAATAGGTCTGGGTTGTAGAGTGGATGTTCTAGGACAGGTCAGTGCATGTATACCAATTTGTTTGAGTGTTTTTTTGTTTTTGCTATGTTATGATGTGTGGCATTGTCATGGAGAAGCAGCACATTTCTGATTGGGAATGCTGCATTTTTTTGACTGACTGGCAACTTGGGTTGAACCTTATTCTTGCAAGTAAATGAGATACTTAACAAGGTAAGATGCAATCATGCTGTTGTCAACTGATTGAATCAAGGGGGATATGGTGTTTTCAAATTTAAGCTCATTAAATGTCTCAACTACTTGCAAGAATAAGGCTCAACACTAAAGTACTGTGTTACTTGTATTCATCATTTTTGTGTTCAGCTTTCTCTCTTGTTCTCAAATATGGAATGTGTTGTGTTGACTTTCTCTAGCTTTCCTTACATATATATGTTGTTAGGAAACAAAGGCACTATAAAGTGGGGTAAATTAAACATTTAGATAGAGGAATATCTACATTGATACTCTGCAATTCACTACAGTTGAAGAAGGAATGCTATCGAAACATGTACAGATATTAATACAAATTTAGTGTTGTGATTTTTGGGTTTATGTCCCTCTGTCATCAGTAGCAGCTAACTGGAGGCTTATTCTGTTGGTTGGTGCCTCATTATGAGGGGAAAGTTAACATGGCAAGGAGTGTGGTGTTAGAATTGGAAAGTGTAAGCCCAAGTATTGTAAACTATGAAACTACATCACAGAAACATGTCACGGACTGAGGGAAGGAAACTGCAGACAATATTGTACCCAAAAGGTGCTGTATACAATAAACAAGATAAACTGTAAAGAAACTTGAATTAAAAAAAAATCAAAGTTACCATACAATAATTTGGTGAGCTTTGGTTTAATCAGAGAGAGAATATAGGTTTGGGGATAGTGGGAAAAACAAAGACTGTTAGGTACTCTCTTAAGTTGAGGTACCCAGATTGTACTGGTAACCAGTTCCAACCTTCAGGAGGATAGAAAAAATAAAAATATATATAATAATAAATATATATTGGGTATATATTTTGGAATAAATATGTATATATTGGGTCTTTCTGTGAGGCAGTCTTCAGCTGCCCCCACCCTTCATAAAGTTCTCCCGTTGACAAAAGGTTTATCCCGAAAATTACTTTATTATTTGGTTTTGTGTCTTTTCTGTGTGTTCGTGCCCCACATCCATCATCTAAAGGTAAGTGGTGGCTCATTTCCCTATCCTAATTTTATTCCTTTCCACTATTTAGTGTCTTGATTTCATTGTTACTATATATATATACACAAAAATGGGATAGCGAAATGAACCACCACTTACCTTAGATGATGGTAACTTGGGGTGAACACATAAATAAGCATAAAACACAGGAAAAAAATTAATATTTCGAGACTTTTCTCTTCGTCAACAGTAGAAAATCAAGGAGGGAGGGGGGTGTAGGAGACCGTTTTCACAGAATGACTGTTAGTCAGGAACATGGTGGGGGTAAATTCAAACAGAGGGCAGGGAGATGGGGACAGTGAATTGGAGCTAATACCTGAGAATTCAAAATGTCACAAAAAGTGCAGAAAAATTTATTAAAATGTTCATAACATAAATTTGAGAAAGTAAAAGTAAATAAAATAAAATTGAAAAAATATAATGATCGTAACAATAAAAGAATCTATGTAGTTAAAAATCACCTCTGGTATGTGGTGGTTCAATATACTGTTGTCAGTGGGCATGGGGGCAAGTAGAGGATAGAGGGAAGTAAAAGTACTAACTGGGTATTATCTCAATTTGAGACCAGGAGGTTGCCTTGTGCCTAGTTTGTATTGGCAGGCAAGTTCCCTCTGAGTTCAGAGGAGCTCCTGTTGTTTGGGAGGACTCTGATAGCATGGACTGTGAAACAAGAATTATTGTCATGGGAGAATTCATGGATAGCTACTGGACGTTTTGAATTCCGAGTGAAAACTGTCTGACGGTGGCCATTCATTCTAATGGCTAACGGATTGGTAGGAAACCAGGCAGTGTTTGCAGGTACAAAACACCCTTCTAAATTTTATGGATAATCTAAATACCTTTAATACCTCGCTGAATTTCACATGGACCTACTCCCATATCCAGGCCAAAACTATAGGGGAGGGAGTATTTGGTATGATAAGGATGGCACCCATCAAAATGAAGATACTGTTGTAGGTTGGTAGGTTTGGTGTGGACTGAGGGTCTGTGATAGCCATTGGAGAGAGACTAATCTACATCCAGGAATGTGGTCTGGTTGTGTGAATAGGCCCATGAGTAGTTCAGGATGTTATAGGCATTGAGATTGTTTTGGAAATTAAGAAGGTTGTCTCCCCCATGGGTTCAGATCATAAAAATGGCATCTATGAATCTGAGCCAAATGAGGGGTTTCAGGTGGAATTTAAATAAAATGACTTGCAGTAGGCCTAGAAAGCAGTTGAGTGAGGTGTGAGGTTTGTGTATTCATTTATTATTCGTTTTCCTTCTGTTAGTGCTTTTTGTATGTGGTAGTTTTCTTGGAATGTTAGTATTTGTGGTTTGTTGTTGTTTATAAACAACAACAAACAGCACTATACAAAACACTGAAGCTAAAATAAAACAGAAACATCGACACAGAAAAACAACAGTAAATATGGACATACTGAAATCATTTATATTTGAAAAAACCGCCAAACAATAGAAGACTGAAAAAACAAAACAGCACTGCATAACTACAAAAACTCCATGCTTAGTAAACAAAACAGAATGGCCATTTGCAAGTAATAACAAACACATAGTGCAGTGCAATAAAGTGTAGTGTTGTGAATCTCAAACATGAAGACACTTCCCACCGAAAATGCAAAAGCACTGATGCTGAGAATGGAGCTAAAAGAAATACAATAGACCACAAAATGTAAGTAGATTATAAGTTAGATAATAATTCATTCCACTGTACAAACCACAAACATAACCTGCTTAAAACTTTTGTACATAATTAACAGAAAAAAACCACTGAAGATGCTTCTGCAAAAGAAGTGAAACGCGTACGGGAGACAAATAAACACAAAAAAGTCAATTGCTTTGGCGTAATTTATTTATTAATAACTGGACAGGAATTGTTCATCACAAGAGATACATCTGCCATGGATGGATAGGCTGTAAGGATGGGAATGTTTGGTGCAGAAGGGATGCAACTATTGAAGTGAAGATATTGTGTAGAATTGTTGGTTTGATGTGGACAGAGGTATGTAGGCCCCCATTTTGTGAGGGAATGTAATCATCAAGAAAGATGACATGTATGTGAAAATAAGTTCAGATAAAGTTGGTATAGTGGCTGCTATACAATGAATTGAAATCGTGTAGTAGGTTTTCATTGTGTTCATGTGTGTGAAACACATCACAACACTGTTCCACCATACACAGAGGCTGAAGCAGGTTGGCTGAAATGTTGGCATTTAATACTTGGACGTAGCACTACTCTGTGTTAGATTTCTTGTTTAAGTATAGAGGTGATAACATCTATCTGTTAAATAAAATTTTTGCTGCAGACTGTATCTTCTTTATTTTCATAATATAGAGTTAGATGTTTTTATTGTTTTGTTATAAAATTTGTACAAATAGTCAAATAAAGAAAACCAAATGTTGTTCAGAGTGCACAATTTGACAGCTTTCATCTGATACACGCGAAAATCATCTAAATTTTTTCCCCCATTAATGCCCCATTGAAACCCCTATTACATTTTTCACATCCATAATTGGTCCAAATTTTACATTGTAATCATGTTTGGGATAGTAAGAACTAAAATAGTACACAATTATAAATTTCTAAGTTAAAGGGTTCAGAAGTTATGAGGCTGTGAACTGACAGACAAATGAATAATCTCATAAGAATTTTGCCTTTCATTCAGTAGGTCTGATACCCTAAAAAGTGTTGTGATGTTTATGCTGTGGCTTGTTTTATCATGAATTTGGTACAAAGATATTTTCAACTGAATATTTTGTTCTGGTTACTGTGATAAGGCCAAATATTTAGGAGTTTATTTTGTTTCTGAATATGGTAAAAAAGTAATTTATTTTTTCAGATGTTTTGAAACTAAAAGGTCAAAATACATTACAGAGAAATACATTTACATTCCAGTTAATTAAAGGACAAAACTGGTTGCCAAAATACCATAGGTTCATTGTTTTATGGTATTCATTGTATATCAGAGAAATCACAATTCCTCATGTTTTAATTATCCACTGTGCATTACTAATTTTTTACTTGAATTTAATTTTGGATTGTGAATGGGTTTCAGACTAGGAATTTTGTACGCTTGAACCTTTCAGTTAATCTGGAATTTGGCTGTGTGCCTATTCAGTTAGTGAGGGTTGCGAGTAGTTACTTTGAGAGAGCCTCGATGGCCCCGCTCTTGACCTTGGCCTCCTGTGCTTCCTTGCTGCCATACTCGTCAGTTTCATCCATTATGTACAGTGGAAGTACGTGGAGCTGTTCATCTTCTGGTTTGGACAGACTGCGGTGTTTTGTCAGGCTCACAACCTGTAAAATAAGATATATTTAACATATTTTCCAGTAGAATTTTTAAAAGGAAGACTATCTAAATTAGTATATGTGTTACACAGTTCAGGAATTAAGCATATTTACACACTGTTAAAACCAAGTTTTCTTTAATGTTAAGAAATGTATTTACTTAAAACAAAAATCCATGAATTTACCTATAATTTGTTAACTTACAGTGCACTTATTCCTGCTATAATAGTAAGAGTCCTAGATTCTATTTTTAATTTTTTAAATAATCTTCTGATGTAAATCATTGGTGAGTTATGTTTAGCAGCTGCACTTTTCTGAATTTGAATCGATAAGTCCAACAATTAACTGCCTACATTTGGCATTAATTTTTTAAAAAATGTGTAATTGATTGATACAATAGCAATGTAACTAACATTTAGGGCCAAATCAACAAATCACTGTGTTCACTGACATGTCATTCTTATTGAATACACATCTGTGCTGCATGTAATCTTGTAGTAAGCTTTTTGTGTATGTATATATGTATATATATAAGAAAAGATATGGAAATATGACCCAACACTTGCCACAGATTAAGGCAGCTGGGAATGATGAACATAAAAAGAACAAACACGATAAACGCACAATATTTCGGTGGTTAGTCTTATTCTTGCAAAAGTGAGACACCAGGTGGAGCCAGACATGCATATGACGACGGCCGTATGGTGAATGGCATGGTTGGCATAGATGGTTGGCTTTTGTAGTATGCGTTTCTGCCGCTAAGCATTTATAGCACAACTCATTATCAGTTTAGTGCCACCTGTGTTGTTAACCTGGCTTGTTCTGTTAATCAGCAGTGATTGTTTTTGCTAATGCTGTTTTGTTATTCCTTGTTTTTGATGATGGCAAGTTTAAGTGAACAACATGCAGCTAAGAAAATACCGAGCATGGTGGTGTAACAGCTAACGTTCTGGCCTCGCATTCGGGAGGAAGGCGGTTCGAATCCCTGTCCGGGCATCCAGATTTGGATTTTCCATGGTTTCCCCAAATCACACCAGGTGAATGCCGGGATGCTTCCTTCAAAAGGCCATAGCCAAATTTCTTCCCATTCCTTGCCCCCCATCCTTTCCCGTCTCTAAAGACCTAGTTGTTATAGGAGACGTTAAGCAGTTAAAAAAAAAAAAAAAGCTAAGAAATTTTGTTTTCTACTCAGTAAAGATGCTGCTGAAACAGTTTTAATGTTGAAAACAGCTTACAGAGATGACACTATGGGAAAAACTCAAGTGTTCGCTCAGTTTAAACATGGCCACATATCAATTGATGACAAACCTCATTCTGGACATCGATCAACTGACCGAATCGACAAAAATGTTGAAAAAATTTAAAGAGTAACCGTCGACAGACAATTGATCAACTATCAGAGATTAGTGGGTTATGTTGGAGCTCGGTTCAGCGAATTTTAACTGAATATTTGGGAATGAAAATGGTTGCTGCCAAGTTTGTTCCTCGGGCTCTGACTGACAGTCAAAAATATTGTTGAGTTGAAACATGTCGTGCTTTTAAATAACAGGTTGAAATTGATTTTCTGTCAAAAGTCATTACTGGTGATGAGTCATGGTGCTATGGTTACGACCCAGAAACAAAGCAACAGTCAAGCCAGTGGAAGACTTCATTGTCACCCCATCAAAAAAAAAAAATGTTGTCAAGTCAAATCAAACATCAAAACAATGCTCATTTGCTTTTTTGATGCCAAGGGCATAGTTCATTCAGAGTTTTTTTCCCCACATCAGACCATCGATGAAACATTTTATTTGGAAGCTTTAAGAAGATTACACAGCAGTGTCAAAAAAGACCCGATTTTTGGGAGACTGGTACTTCTACCACGACAATGCACCTGCACACACAGCTGTCTCTGTTATGCAGTTTTTGGCTAAAAATGGCATGGTTCTGTTGCCCCACACACCTTACTCACCTGACCTGGCTCCGTGTGAATTTTTTATATTTCCATGCATGAAAGGACACCGATTTGACAGAATATTAAAAAAAAAATGAGGTAGGAGCTGTCAGCCATTTCTAAAGATTACTACAAAAAATGTGGAAGCACCGGTGGGACAAATGTATTAGTTGTAATGGAGAGTATTTTGAAGGGGGTAAGGTTGTTTTATAAAAAATTTGAAAGTATATAGCTTTTAAAAAATAATTAGTTTTCTTGGGTACTCCCTCATATCTTACATATAAATTTGTTTCAAAACTGGAACTGCATGAGCTTAGATACGTACAAAAAGCTATTTCTTTTTCTTGTCAAAAATATGTTTTTATGTTTGGTAAATATTTGTAAATAAAATATGATAATTTAATAATTGTTTTTAAATATTTTTCAGTTTGCGATATGTAACAAGAGTCATATAGTTTTAATACATGTAATAACTTACAACTGTGCAGCCATTATTCATGTTGTGTAGGTCTCGGTGTGAATGTGCACAGAAATCTACACAGGCTGTGACACCAGAAAAAGGTCTACCAGGCTTGAAGCCTAATCGACATTCAGATGCTTCCCTCTCAAATTGTGTCTGGTTGCGAAATGCTGTTGGTGCCAGCGTTTGATACAGTGGTGACAGCAAAGTTGCCAGAACATGCATTCGTTCTTCTACTTCTTGTTCCTGTAGAAAAGTATGAACAATTTCTTAACTTGGTAAGTATAAGTGTTAATTATTTGTATATGGTTAAAATTCAAGATTGATAGAGCCAGTAAACAATGACTTGGGATAAAATGGATTTTATTTATATGATTTATGTATTCATTCTTTGTGAATAGCCTTTTACTAATTACTGAAAATCTTTGAGCAGAACTGATTATCTTTGTACATGGACAAAAAATAGACAACATCTTGGAACTAATAATAAATACAGCAAAAAGTAAACTTTAGTAAGTGTTGAGTTATATCCATTTTGTGGGTGCTAAATAAGTAGCTAAAATGTGCATTATAGTAAAAAAGTTGTTTCTATACACAAAATTTATTCCAAAACAAGTAATTGCAATGTACATGAACAATTTTTGCCTGTCCATCCACGCTTCACACAAAAACTAATGCACAAATTTTAATGAAACTGCACATAATGACAGCCCCCCATCAAGGAACGTTGCTTTTGTTTTACTTTTAATTGTCTTACTTTTTAAATATGGTTGGCCCATTTACAGCCAGCCAAACATATTTTTTATAGAATCATAAGTTTTATGGCCTCTTTACAGCCAATGTTTTATTTTATTTTACTGTCTGTTTGATCAACCAATGTACAGTCTCTCATACAGTCAGTATTGATATTTTAAATTAGTCACATTGCCATTGAAGTATTTGTTGGGATACTAATGACCCTTACATTGACTTGGTCTAAAATATAAACAACATATAGGAGCTGAAACCATAAATTTTGAAATTTTAGTCTCTGAGTGCATCTCACAATATATAATGAATGTGTTTCAACGAAACTAACATAAATGTTTAAAAAATTGAAAATATATATATATATATATTTAATTTCACTTTGATTAATCATCCCAGAGATTATACTTTCACATAGTTATTGTTGGTCAACTTTCTCCTGTTGGTTCATCTTTAGCTTATTCATGTAGTAGGTCTGAATGTGAACACATCTTTCCCCTTGCCAAATGTCTCACTTCTATCATTAGTAAGATTATTCTCTGAAACTGTGTTCATATATATATATATGTGTGTGTGTGTGTGTGTGTGTGTGTGTGTGTTTTTGCGTGCATGCGTGTGCACATGCATGTAGTGATAGCACATATCATCATTTAACATGTAGGATGCTTTTTATTCAAATTAGTACCATAATTTTTTCCATGACACAGAGGTCAAAACTACAAATTTAATAACTTTCGTATGTGTGAGTACAGAAGAAACAAAATCGGATAATTTCAGTGAAGCTGCACATAGTGGTAGCTTATATCACATTAGTAATAGCTTACTATTATTAATATTCTCAGGTGACTAGCCAAATGAGCAGGGTATTTTCACATATTTCAGCTATTGGAAACTCTGTACCCATCTTCTGGTGAAGTGCTGGATATGCGGAAGGCCGGGAGCTTTATAGCCTCAGAGGTGTTCAAATGCACGCAAGGTTGATGTTTGTGCAGCTGACTGGCTAACTTGGTTAATGGCTGGGTGGTAGAGTGGGGGTAGTCCCAGTAGGAGCCTGTTGTGGGTTCAGTTAGTTTGTGCTGGCTGTGTAGTGCATACATTGCTATGCTAGCGGTATACTGCATCAATGACTGCCATCCAAACTTTGCTTAGTTGGTATCCACAGTCATGTGAAAATACCCTGCTCACTCAGCTAGTCACCCAAGAAGACTGTATTAATTCTCAAGGCTGAGGGAAACTTCATTCTTAAGCCTACATCATGTTTCATTTTGACATCGAAAAGCTGAAAAATAAAAAATTGTCTGCTAATTTAATTGTTCCATGGTAGAATTATCCATTTAATTTTTTCTAATGCCACCATTCATTCTATCAAAATTTTTACTGTTTCTGATCCATTTTTTTATCTATTTTATTTTTTATCTCATTTTATTTCGTCTCTTTGCACATCCTTACTATTTTTAAATTATCAATTACATGCTTTTCCCACCACCGTTGCCATCCATATCTTTCACCTCTTTCATCTCTTTCTTCAGATATGTGGTGAGTTGCAATATGTACACATCTGATCTCCATACCGAGCGGGGCGGTGTAACGGTTAGCGTTCTCGCCTCGCATTCGGGAGGACGGCGGTTCGAATCCCCGTCCGGGCATCCAGATTTGGGTTTTCCATGGTTTTCTCCAAATCACTCCAGGCAAATGCCGGGATGCTTCCTTCAAAAGGCCATGGCCAAATTCCTTCCCATTCCTTGCCCCCATCCTTGCCCCCAATCCTTTCCCGTCTCTAAAGACCTCGATGTTAAAAAGAGACGTAAAGCACTTAAAAAAAAAACTGATCTCCATGCCAAATGTCTCATCTCTTGTATGATTAAGGTTTTAAGTGAAATATTGTTAAGTGCTTTTCATATTTATTTGTTTGCCACAGCCCTCCTACCTTCATATGTTGTGCTTGATGGATTTCCTTATTTTCAGTACCTAGCAGCTAGTTCACTGTCAAAATTTCACAATGATCTTACCTCTGATCGTACGGAAAGTCGGAACTTGCGCACAGTCTTGCTACGTGCATACTTGCAACCATTATAGTACATAGACCAAGAACAACCAAAGGAGAAAGAGGCACCACATGTGTCAGGATCTAGGCCTTGACAAGCACATGTACGGGGTTCATTGGTTGCACACCGACGTGTTGTTGGCAGTCCAAAGCGGTTAAGCTTGTGTGTCAATAGGCCATAAACTCGGTCTGCCTCAGATCCTGGGACTCCTTCCCAGGCTACCATGGCCACCACTATCCAAGCAGTTGCACATTTGTGACCTTGTCGATGCTTTACAATACATAACACCTTCTCCTCAGCTGATGAACGACGAATTATCTGCAATGGAAACATAATGTTGTTTCAGTTGTCTCAAATGTACTGTTATTTAAAAGAATACAATTTTTTTTGGTTATATTTCTGTGCAAGTATGGTAAGATATATATGCCCGTAAATTTGTTCTGTTAAAACTAAACTCAAAGAAACAATCAGTTCTGTCTTCATAAAGGCACCTTCGCTGTTAACCATTTTTAATAATAATGACATAGTTTTCATCTGATTTCCATACATTCAATTTCAATTTAATGGGCAACCTCATAATATTATAAAAACTGTGATTATGAGCCAATGAATTTTAGGGGTGAGCACTAAACATGCTGACAGTTCTGTGATCAGTCCAGATTGAATATAAATGAAATTTTCCAGTTAAAGAAATGTCTTCCATATTGAAACCTCTTTACCAGCAGGAATTCAAAAGCAAATAAATTCTATCTCAATACTAGACTCTCAAATATAAGAACAATAAGACAATTCAACAGTACTTCATTTTAGCTAAATATTTTCTGAAACTATGTATAAAACATTATCTCTAATAAAGATAAACTGTTCAAGAATTAATAAAGTTTTAAGTATTATCATTTTTGTTTGTTTGTTATTTTGTATATGAAATAGCTAAACAAAAATACATCACCATATTGTATGATAGTAGTACTTTTGCCAGAATGAGATAGACAAAACTGAAGCAGTCTTGAAATTTCATCTTTAACACAACAGTTGTAATTAGTTATGCCATTAAATCCCAACACTGTCTGTACTGCCACACCAAGATGAAGATCTGAGAATGTTTGCTAGCCAGATGGTTATTTTAATTATCATCTTGTACATGCAGTTTCGTTGATACACAATTGGTATTCCAAACTGTGCTGTTACTTTCATGTACTTAGTACAAGTGGCTCTCATTTTTACTGACCTAGCTGTACTGAGTTAATGATTCCACTAATACACTTTTATTTCTAGCAGTCTCAGGAAAATAAAATGTGTGATAGTGTCAAAGGGATTCTTTGAAGCTGCTGGCTACCACATTGTATTCGAGACCACTGAGAAAATAATCAGAATACATTTCTTAACAGTTTATTCACATTTTACTTAATCATAAGTAGGGTGAATCCTTTAAAAACAAACAATGATCCAATCAAGATAAGGCTGATAAATATTGTCTAGTAGGCACAATTATCAGTTAAAACATGAAAATTATGAGTGATTTATGCCAATAATGCTTTCGTCACTCCTGTCACACTTCAGTATACTAATTAAATATTTATAACTATATTTCAGTAATTCATAAGATGGATGCTGAACTGAAGATAAATTTTAAGAAAAATATTAGTGGCTGCGTCAACTGCAAGGCTTGTGTGAGCTCAAAGGGTTTAACCCGAAATATTGTATTTTCTGTTTTTGTGTGTTTTGTGTTACTGCTGCCCTCCTCCCTTCAACTTCAGTGAGTTTTGGGTGTATTTTATCTATCCTTTCCATATGTATATTAACAAAAATAAAATTTGTTTAAAGTAAAACATTGTTGGTAATCAAAAACAAATTAAGACTTAAGTCCCATTTTGCACTACAGCAAAATTGTTATCCATCAAGCTATTTTTGTACTCACCCATTTTGCAAGTGGACATCCTTGTTGTGTTTTCCCCTCCTTTCCTGTGTATACTACTTTCTCAAAGCGAATGGCTTTTCCTTGCAAGCCTGTTCGTGATTCCACATCCTTTCGTAGATCACTCAGATTAGCAGCTGCTCCGAGATGAGTGTAGTATGATCCAGGCTCCGGTGGACCTGATTTAAATTAATTTTTCAATCAAATCATTAATAAAATATAGTTCAGGTCTTTAATTTATTTTACCAGGCATGTTTGAAAGAAACAGTGCATACAGTATTACTCGCTGGCGAACCCTTTTAGAGTAGTTGGCCACCTGTGTGACAAGTAAGTTGTAAAAGTTATTAGTATAGCAAAGGACAGGGAAAATGACTCATCGCTCACCAAAGATGACGGCTGCGATGAGTGAAATGCATATGAGACAAACAAAAACATACAATATTTTGGTTTTACACCTTAGTCATGTGCTAGGAAGTGAGTTATGGTTCGGGAGGTGCACACACGCCAAAGTTTATCACATGACTTGAAAGGTTACTTAAGTTTTTTTTTTTTTTTTTTTTTTCCTAGAGTGTGTTAACACTACTTCTAAAAAGACAGTTATAAGAAGTTAGGGAAACACCATCTAGCAGTGTGACACTTGCTGAAGCTACTCTGGAGTTGCGTTCAGTTGCGTTCTATTGTGTTCAGGAAACAATCTGTCTGAGATAAGTAGAGTAGAACATGGCATCAAAAGATATTTATTAATGAACCTGTAATTTTTAATATTATTTTATTATACTATTAAACAGTTCTACCGTATCACTTGTGTACTGTTCTAACAGAAGACAGCTATTAAGAGCCATCCATAAAATCTCATATATAATAATAAGGGTGGTGTCTGTCTTTACACACAACAACTGTCTTCAAACTAAATAGAAAGTCCTAAAGTTTTGGGTAAAATAAGAGGAAATTTCATGAATCAGCCTGATCTTTTCACGGATCAAATCCTTTTGATGTTTTTGTTTTGTTGTTGTTGGGGTTTAAGGGCACATCGACAGCGGGGTCATTAGTGCCCCCTTTTGATAATTTTCTATATCTATATTATTGTACATGCTGATATTGCTGAGCCACACATGCCAAGCCCTCTCTATTTACGAGGGTGGTTCACAAATAGGTCTCCAAAGACGCTGCATCAAAACCAACAATGTTAAGCGAAATCCAACAACAATGCTGTGTTCCTTGGTTCTGCCACCACTGAATGGTACAGGTCTGAGCTCAATTGGACAATCAGTCACTGTTTGACAGCCGTCCGTGAAGGAGCAGCCACTTAGTTCACCCGCCAGGTGCGAACTGCACTCAGTGATCCGATTTTTGAACGTGAAAAATGGCGAAAAATGTTACACCTCGTCAGTTAGTGGAAGTGTACGGGGAAAAGTGTATGGCTATTAAAAATCTGCGGAAGTGGTGCCAGGAATTTTCTGTCGGTTGCAGCAACGTACACGACGAGGTGCAGCCTGGAAGACCGCGCGTGTCGGACAAATCGGTGACCAAAATTGATGAGATGGTGTGCAGTAACTGGATAACTCTTGATGACATAACCGAGAGACTTAATAGAGAGTGTGGCAAAATCTCCATACGAACAACTGTTTCAGACCGAGTGTGGTGGGTAAACGATTAACGTTCTGGCCTCACATTAGGGAGGGCGCCAGTTCGAATCCCCGTCCGGGCATCCAGATTTGGGTTTTCCAAGGTTTCCCCAAATCACTCCAGGCGAATGTCAGGATGCTTCCTTCAAAAAGGCCATGGGCGAATTTTTTCCCGTTCCTTGTCCCCAGTCCCATCCTGCCTCTAATGAACTTAGCCGTCAATGAGGCGTAAAGCAATAAGTAAAAAAAAATAATTAAGTAAAAAAAAGTTTCAGAAACTCTAGGATAATGTAAAGTGTCCGCCAGGTGAATTACTAGACAGCTCACCGACGAACACAAAAGAAAGCGCGTTGAATGTGCCTAAGAATTTGTTCACCGCTTTGAAGAGGAAGGAGAAGACTTCCTGGATTTGGACTGGGGATTAAACCTGGGTGCATCATACGTTCCTGAAACAAAGGAGCAGTCCAAACAATGGCATTACCCATCTTCGCCGAAGACAGAGAAGTCAGCCAGTAAGATTATGGTGACTGTTTTTTGGGGCCGTAGGGGGGTATTGTTGGTGGATTTCATGCCAAAACACAAACCGCTACAGCAAAACTCTGAAGAAACTACGGTGGGCTATCCAGAACAAAAGAAGAGGAATGCTCACGAAGGGAGTGTCTTTGCACCATGACAACGCGCATCCACATGTCTTACATCAAATGACCTACCTCAGTGAACAATTTGGTTGGGATGTGACCACATCTTTCCCCCTGCCATATGTCCTCGCCTCCCACATGACTAAGACTTATGTCGAAATATGTGCAATTTGTTTAAATCTTTTGTATTCTATAATATGCTGTGAAAGTCATAATTTTAAACATAAATATGGAAGGGAAAAATAAAATAGATCCATCACACGGCAAAGCTGAATGGAGGGGGGGGGGGGGAGGGAGCAGCAATGACAAAAATACTTCACAAGCACAAAACAGTATTTGGGTCATGTCACTATTCATGGAAATAGAAACATGACTGAACTTGCACTGGTACCTGCAGTTAACACAGCCACTTGAATGGTGGTTTCGACCATAGCATCATTATGATCAAAACTACAATTTATGTGACTGTGTTGATAAGGGGTGCCTGTGTGATATTAGTCATTCTATTCTATTTCCATGAGTAGGGGCATTTCCTGAAATATTCTATTTTTTGTGGTGTTTTTTGATGCTACTGCATACCTCCCTTCAACTTTTGTGAATGCTGTCTATTTTCTTTTTCCATATTAGTATCACTTCATGCCATTTCTTTCTGCTTCATTTTGTTTATTTGAATTGCTTTTACAAATTATGACAGAAAAATTAAAGAGAAAAAACATCAAGGAATTCAGAGAAATGTGTACATACTTTTATCAGCTGTGAAGCAGGAACAATCGGGCACCTCAGTGCGAGCATTATTCTTGAGTCTCTCGACATGTTCCTGTAATTCTCTAGCACTGGCACTGCCTGAAGGTGTCGGTGGACCATCTCCCCAGTTCTGCCCTGTATCCAGTTCATCAGCAGTCTGCAACCCCTGACAGCAGCCATCACGAAGGTGTTCGGGAGCTGGGGTATCTGTGCCTCCCCTGCGACAGCACCACGAGCCAGACATGTTTTCTAGAGGTGTTGGCCCCCCCATCACCTTTGAAGGGATAATTAGTTGGCTGATGTGGTGACGAGGCAGGTGGAGGTTGTTGCTGTGCCTCCATCTTTATCTGCTGTCCAAAGTTTCCATTTCCTTCTTTCTGTTCAGATTGCTGCTGAAATGCCCCAATACCCATTTGCTGGTGGAATGATTTATTGTCAACATAATCAGTACTGTCATACCTTGGACCACTTCTTGGACCTTCTGCCACTGTACCCATCAATTGTTGATTGTGCTGCTGCTGACATCTAAACATGTTCTCATTTTGTTTTTGGCATTTGAATGAAGCATCATTGTTTTGGCCATATGTGATTTCTTGACTAGTGTGTTTGAAATCTCTGTCATTTCCCTTTTGAGGAGTAAAAGCTGTGGGGTTTGGTTGCTGACATTTGAAAACTTGTCCAGATTGTTGCTGATGATCATAAGCACTATCGCCTTGGTGAGGCTTGAAAACAGTTTCATGAGCTTTCTGACTATCAAACTGCATCTTTGTATCTTGTTGACATTTAAAGACTGCTTCCACACTTTGTTGGCAGTTGTATGCCATGTCAATTCCACCCATGCACTTGAAGTTTGTATCATTCTGTTGTTGCTGGCCTTTGTATGCAGTGTTACTTTCCTGCTGATATTTACAAGGTTTTTCATTCTGCTGTTGACATTTAAATGTTGTTTCTGTAGATTGCTGCTTTTTGAATGCTTGATTATTATCCTGTTGAGGCCTAAAACTATTGTCTGTAGTGAATGGAAAAGTGAATGTAGGCTCCATTTATTTGCTGGTGTTGAAATGTTGGTTTGATTTCTGCTGACATTTAAAACTTGCATCATTATTCTGTTGGTGCTTGAGAGTAATTTCTGTGTTATGCTGATAACTGAAAAGTGTTTGGTTACTTTTCTGACAGCCAAAAGTTTTTTCTTGCTTCTGCTGACATTTTGACCCCGCATCACCATTTTGGTTGTTTTTCATAAGAAGACTCCAAATTATTCTGGCACTTGAAAGTTGTTTCATTAGGCTGAGGAAACTTGAAAACTGTTTCGTTATTTTGGTGTTGTTGCTGCTTAAATGACTGATCTGTGCTTTGTTGTTGACAATGAAACACGTTTTCATTGTTTTGCTGCTGTGCAAATGTTGTATCCATTTTTTGATGGCACTTAAATGAAGCATCATTATTCTGTTGATGACATTTAAATGGCGATTTGCTGCTTTGTTGTTGACATTTGTAAGTTTGATCATTGTTTTGCTGCAACTGAAATGTAGTTTCTACATTTTGTTGAGGCTTAAACTGAACATCAGCTTTTTGCTGCTGACATTTAAATGCCAGTTCACTGTCTTTTTGCTGTTCTTTAAATAATACATCAGTGTTTTGTTGTTGTTGCTGCTGCTGTTGTACAAGCTGTAAACTGCCATCATTATTTTGCTGACACATAAATGAAGCATCATTTTTTTGTTGTTGACATTTAAAACCTACTTCATTACTTTGCTGTTGGAGTTTAAATGCAGAATCAACAGTACTCTGTTGTAACTGGAATGCAGATTCAGTATTCTGATGGCACTTGAATGCTGAAGTGGAAGTGTTTTGATGTTGTTCAAATGCTGATTCACTATTTTGTGGACATTTGAAATTTGCAGTCTCTCCTTGCAGTGGTTTGTACACTGAAGATACTGGCTCTTTGGCAGTACCGTCTTCGAACGGTTCAGGTCTTCGTTGATCTGACCTCTCACCTGCCATCTGAGCTGATGGTGAATGCCAATTGGAGGGGCTGAGATTGCTTCCACTCTTCCTCTGTTCTCTTTCATCACTACCAGTGGCATACTTGATAAAATTCTCCATCGCAGAAAGTGCTCCAGCATCAACTTCCGAGGCACCTCCTGCCACCCAATCCCAAGGGAAGCCACCACCCTCAGACGTCACTGCCGACGGTTGATTCTGAGGGTGGTGGCCTTGGACTAAAAAATTATTCTCTGTAGTTTCTCTTGGACGTTCAGTGGAATATGAGCCATTCAGTTGTGACTGTGTTTGATGACTGTAATGCTGTTGATTAATTTGTTGTTGCTGTTGCTGCTGCTTGTTCAGTATCATAGTTTTAAGCCTGTTGTTGAGGTTAGATCTCTCCCGGAATGGCGGTTCCCCTCCAGGTTCTGGTTCAGCCCCTTCGTGTGACTGCCATCCTTGTTGTGTGCGGCTGGCTTCCCATAGGTCCCCCATCATATTTTCCTGGCCTGGATACCTACCAGAGCTAGAGCTCTGTGAACTCTGCTGTTGATGTTGGTGTTGCATTTGGGGGTGGAGTAGGTATCCAGGCAAGGCGTTTGGGTGACCGGCTGCATTTGTTGTCTGGTTGCTGTAGTTTGGTCCCTTGTTGGCACCAGAGTTAACAATATTGTCAGCGCCATTGGGATCCATGTGCACAGAACTGCTCCGACTTGTGGGCGTAGTTGAAGGAGGTGGAGCCATTGACACATCCTGGAATAAACGGCAGTTTTGTTGAAAAGTGTCAGTTCTTTAAGTAAATGCTAATTTGAAAGTTTAAGAGTTTATGTTAGAGAGCTTTTGAAAAGTGTGCATCCTTTGTTACAGGTCGTGATGCTGCCATCATAAGTATACATATTTGTGTAAGTGTTATTTCTCTTAAGCAGCTGGGAGTTATAGTTTCTTCAATAAAATGCCTGAAATATTTTTGTGTATGTATTGATTAATATTAATAAAAAATTTTTATGAAAAATCATTTGAATCTCATGTTAATAATTTTTAACTTTGGGACAAAACTCGAGCACACCTTCAATCACCTGAATCAAACCAGTGACTGTTTCAGAGTAAAAAAAGATAAAGTTGGATCTACCAGTAGCAAATGTATGGTATTTGTATTTGGATTCCTAAGGAGATGATATTAATTGCTTTGTTCAGAGACATAAAATAATAACCAGAGACTACAATTCCATTCTTACAGTTAAATAACAAAAACTGTGATAAGAGACAGTTTGTGGGGAAATTAAAAAAAAAAAAAAAAAACATATATTACATTTTGACAGTACATTTATTCATAAAAGTTCTTTGGCTATTTAATAATTAGGATATTGAATTTTTAAACATACTTCATGTTCACTGTATTTCCTATTAATCCAACTTCTTTCTCTTTACAGATGTCAGATTCTTAATTAGTGGTAAGTATTTTTGATCAGATCGAAAGACCGTTTCTGGTGGTAAAAGATGTACTGTATATCTTGTGTGAAACCTTATAGGATCAGATAAAGGTATTGAACTTGTGTAAAAATGATTTGAAATGTTAAAATTGCTAAATCATTAAGTTTCCAAATCCCTTTGTATTTTAATTAATTTGAGTTATGAGGAATTTCTTTAAACTTTTATATCTGTGCATTCCTATCTATCCAGTTAGATGCACAATGCTTAAATACACAACTTTCAGAAAAATGGTTTGCTGTTAAAAATAAAATTGACACATGGAAACTCACCTCAATTTTAAATTTAATGTTGTTATTGGTTTAATTACTTAACATCATTTAATACTATCTCAAAATTTTATTTTTTGGTAATATATTTGTATTCTCCACCTTTTGCATAGCATCAATTTTTTCTGTTCTTTTCTACTTCAATATTTATTGTTTTAGTTTATAAAGTTGTACCAGTTTTACTATTAGAATAAATTCATTTATCCTCAAAATTTTGGCTATTGACAAAGGTGAAATTTCTTTGTGTTCAAATATGCACAATTACCTACATAGGTTATTTTACTTGCTCATATCTATTTAAAGACATTCCATAGTATGAGGTATACCATTCCAAGTAGGTTTTTTAGTTTATCTGTTTATTTAAATTTTATTTATATTTGAAACAAAACAAAAATAAACAATTTCTGTTGTTTTAGAATATCATCTGATTCACCAGTACTTTGTAGTTTTGAGCTTTTATTCCCCTCAGGAAATTTGTTGAATTTTTTTGAAATATGTCCTTACTTTTTTTTTAAATTCAATTTTCTTAATTTTGCTGCTGAAAAAAGTAGAAATATGTTTTAAAAATATATAAAATTTGAATAAACCATTTTTGGCATCCCACTGGGAGCACGGTTAGTGGATATGAATTTCAAAGTCACTCTCCAGCGAAGTGTCATGCTTCCAGAGTGATTGACCTTATATAGCCCATGCCAGTCAATGTTTGCTGACAATGTCATGGGTTTTACTTTGA